>JADNRY010000369.1:0-60206 GCA_015501585.1 Rhodocollybia butyracea
GGAGCGCTGAAGGGCGACTGCGATTTAGACTTGGAACAACAAAACGAAATGACCCTTTCACGAGCCCCAGGATGTCTATTACAGCCGTTGCCTTTCCAATAGTAAATCGGAAGCGTCTAAACGCTTCGACTCTTCGACGACTGAATAATAAAGTCAGGAAATAATAGTTGGGGTCAGTAAGCGTAAATAAAGTAGCATATACTCGCGTATCTCATTACTGTCTACCTTGCCTCAGTATTGCAGCCGAATGATACCGCAAAACCATTACCTTGCTATTGGACACCTGAACAAACCACACACTTTTGATATCATATTGTTATCCATAGTTGCAAAGCTCGGCCACATCTTAGCGAGATTGACGAACTCTCAGACTACTAGCCATGATCTGCGATTCTCACCTCGAATCTCGTGCAGAACATAGTAGATTTTGTGGATGCAGGTACCAGATAGAGCGTGCAGAAAAGACGTATCCTGCGGAGTGAACCCTTTGGCACGAACAAATGATTATCGGAAAGGAACGGAGTTTGCTTGTAAAAATGTACCAAAAGCGTGCAATATGCGACGCTTTGGCCGGCACGTGCTTCGCTTCACAATTATTTTCAAGGAAAAGTATTGACCCGCCAGTAGAAGATATAAGATTAACAGAGAAAGAAAACTCCAGTTCTCTTTCACTACTGTGATTCCTTTGGTTTACACAGGAGACAAGCGGCGCCAATCTATATACGACTTGTTCCTAACAACCTCTGCCAGTGCGTCGCCCGTCCGGTTCTCTTTTTCTCGCTATTCCTCAGCTAGACTCCACGAATGTACAAGTACACACTGCCTTCGAAATTCTTCGGCCTACTTCCCACTCCTGCTCCCTCATAGCTTGCCAATTCATAATAGGACCGTGTTGAGGATCGCAAAGCATCATCCTCATAATGAAAGCGTAGATAACAGGTGCAGTATGCAGATTGTTGTTACAACAGGAGGAAAGGATGTGATGCTTAGCCTGCTCCAGCTCTGCGTCGGAGATAGTCTGGGGGTTATGACAATGTACTTGAAGAGGATAGGATAAGTACGTTCATCCTTCTGACCAAAGTCTCCCACTCAATTAGCTTGACGCCCAGGTGCTGAAGATGGATAGAGCGATGTCGACAACTTCACAGAAAGACAACGAGTTTGACGCAGGCTTTGAAGGTCTTCGGGTCTCAAACAAACAATACACACAACATGCCTCCGACTTGGAATTATTCGCACACAAAGTTGCATCCATTGATGAACAGCGGATACTTGGGACTCGGGAGTATGGCGGGCAAGGGTATACACCAGCTTGAAAATTACTTGCACAAAGTTTGCATCCATTGGTGAACAGCGGATACTTGGGACTTGGGGGTATGGCGAACAAGGGTATACACACCAACAATGAACAGTCCTCTTAACTCAAACTAATACCTAGAGAAGCTTCCACGTCTTTGGAACGAGGAACAAAACGGCACTTGAAAGCAAGTGGGTGGTTGAACAAAGTTGGTCCTGAATACCACTCTGCCTTTGGAGGTATCGGTTCCCATCTTCGTCGAGGTCTGGCTCGATGGTGTAGCAAGCTAAAATTGATGCAATCGCAATCCATAGTGAAGCGAGCGCAATATGCCTTCCAGGCTGTTGGATCCAAACATAACCTTAGAAACTATGTATATCAGTACAGAGATATGTGTACTCACACCAAATACGCCTTCCGAATCCAAATACTGCAGAAGCGGGATCCTTTATGTCGGGGTTTAATTTACCATCAGCGTCTAGGAAACGCGAAGGGTTAAATAGATGAGGCTCTGGATATTCTTCTTCATTGTGTAAGATTGACCTGTTTCGTCAGAATGAGTCGAGTGCTCGAAAGATTCATGTCTATAGCGAGTCCTCACCAGACATTGGGCATAATAATAGAGTCTTTTGGAAGGAAGTAGCCTTCGTAGATATCATCTTGAGTAAGTTGGTGTGGGAACGCTTCACGGCCGTTAGTGAGGGGTGGTTCCAAATCGTGAAAGATGAAACATTCTTACCGAGTGGTGTAATTGGGTTTTCTCTCAAAGCTTCTTTGACGATTGCCGAGATATAAGGCAGTGAGGGTTCGTCGCTGAAGGTGGGAAGATCCCCCGGTCCTAGAACTTTATCGAGTTCGGCGTGAGCTTTAGCTTGAACTTCGGGGTGCATCAGCAGGGCCTTTTCGAGACATCAATTGACTGGGTGGGGCATGGAAAATGAGAAATTACCAAGATTCCGGCACCAAGAGCGGCCACGGTTGTGTCACTTCCACCTGTATTAGATTAGCATCGAAGATGTGAGTACATTGTAGGGATTTACCTCCATATGCCGTCACCGAAGCTGTTTTGATGAGCTCTTCCTGCTGAGCGATATCCTGATTCGGATCCATCTGTTCGAGAGCGACTGAGGTTAGCGATGGCGTTGCGATTCCTTTGCCTATCGTTACGTGAATATGATAAAAAACAAGAAAAAGGTTAAGCAAAACGCTTACCACCCGCTCTTTCGTCACATTGAAAAGCGCTCTCAGTCATCTCCACGCGTAATTTGGCCCATTCCCGTGCTTTGCGTTTGAAGTCTGCTCCCGGAACCACTCTGGAACATATTTCACTGTTTAATTCATTAGAAGGGTCGATTGAGGTCCCAGGCATGCTGCTCACAGATGGGAATTTGGTCCACATAAAATGCTCCCGGAGTCCCAGCAACAGACATTGACTCCAAAGCTGCCATAACCGTAGGAAGGTAAGGCTTGGCTTCCTCTCCTTGAATCCCATAAGTGACATCCATAATGAATACGGCAGCCCATCTGGAGCCGAAGTTAGCGTACTGTTTGTACATATCTGGGCATGAAAGCGAACTGTCGCTCACGTTTGCAAACTCTTCATCACATCATCAGAGTGAGGGAGAACCCGAAGAAGATCATGTGTCGAGCTAATTTGTTGTGCGTGGAAGCGCTTGGGGTCGGTGGGAGGCATAGCTTGATTCATGATCTTCCGTTGGGCCTTCCAGAATTCGTCGTTGGGTCTAAATATGAATGCAGCCCCCCATCCCATTAACTCTCCTAGCATCACGGTGGCCGGTCGGCTCGAGTATATGGATGATCGTTTGTCCAGAAGATCACTGACAGCCTTTGCAGAATTTAAGATGATAATTGAATTACCGAGAGCGCTGAGATGGATAATATTTGATTCTGATGGTGGTTGCGTTCGACTCAGTCTTCCCTGACTTCAAAGCTACTCACCGTATCTCCGACACATCTCAGCGTAGTCTAACCAGAGATATCCTCCTCTCGGGACGTGGAACAAGTTTTCAACTATTGGGAGCTTCTTGGGTCCAGGAGGGAGAGGATATTGACGTGCATTTTCGAGATGCCTTTTGTAAAGAGTGTAAGCGATAGGAACAACGAGAAGAGCGAGTGCGGAATTCATTTCGCGCGCGACGAAAAGTAATGAAAGTTGAAGGAAGGAGAAATAAAAATTATGTTTTGCAGAAAAGTGCCCATATTTATGGGTACCGATATTGACAGAACGTTCCAAATGGAAGAAGGACAAGGAAAATGCCACAAGGGGAAATCAACCACTAAAAAGCTCTAAAAAGCGTGTCGCTTGAAGGGAGAGTCGTGATCCGCTGCCGCGGCTAACACCCACAACGGAAAAAAAACAGGCAAGAAACAGGTGTCAAAATTGGCCAAGAAATTCGCGACGTGTAATCGCTACATTACTTGGTGTAAGTGGGCTCCTATCCTACATACATAACAGCAAGCTGTCAATCCGACCTCTTTGGTAAAACGAAACACTGTACCATATGGATCAAGTAATCGTCGTAACTAGGAATAGCAAGTACAGTCTATAGACTGAGTCTAGACTGACTGGGGCGTCTCAGTGGCATTTCCAGCAAGTCTATCTTCTAAATTCAACCCTTGCAGGCACTTGACCTGTTCCAAACGATCCTTGAAGACATCAGTTTACCCTACATGTAACTCCTACATAGCTGTCTCGTTGTGCAGATAGGAGGACGGTCGTCTTTAGTATAAAGAATTACGAAATTGCTCGCTCGTAAACGTGTAGACGCGTAAATACTTTGCGCTCTTGGCTACTTAACACTGAACAGCCGCTGGAGACATAGAACATACTAGGAGCACGAAGGAACGAATGTGCATTGATTGGCTCGTAGCCAGAAGGTTTGTGCTGCTTCGTCATTCTGAATACGGATGAAGAGATTCAACTTGAGTTTGAGTACTTGAGTCCCAGAGTTGGCTGTTGCTATTTTGCCTTGGAGAAATTGGCATGGATGTGAAAAATATCAGAGACGCGCTATGAGCGGAATTTCAGCTTGAAACGGACCCGTGAGAATCTTTCCGAGACTGTGCTTTTGGAATTGTGCACGGTGACGCCAATTTTTGTCCTTTTACACCTCAACTCACGGATATACCGCCTCTCCGACGTTCTACTGCGCCCAGCATGGCGGCGCTTCCTGTAGTGGAGGAAGGAAAGCTTCTCAGCGAAGCCTTAAATGCTGTTAAGATTCAGTTCCAGCAAATGAGGAAGAATCTCGTATGTTTTTCCGTTTATTCGAGGTCAGAATTACGCTCAATATGCGCATAGGAACTGGACCAGCTTATGGATGCCCTGAAGAGTGCAAGTTTGATGCTTGCTGAGCTCCGTACTTCTTCCTTGTCGCCCAAGCAATATTATGAACTGTGTGCGCTACATTTACATCCTGGCCGGCGTATCTCATAAACAAGCTTTTCAGATATGGCAGTTTTCGATGCCCTCCGACATCTCTCGAATTTCCTGTATGATGCCCATACTCAGGGAAAACATCATCTCGCAGACCTCTACGAACTCGTTCAATACGCTGGCAATATCATTCCCCGTCTCTATCTTATGATCACTGTTGGTTCAGTGTATATGTCCATTCCAGAGGCTCCGGTGAAGGAAATCATGAAGGACATGATGGAAATGTCCCGAGGCGTATTACATCCTATCCGTGGCCTTTTCCTTAGGCATTATCTTAGTGGGCAGACACGAGATCATCTTCCAGTCGGCGATGACCCAGGGTGCGTTATTTCGCGTGTATCCTAACTCTTTCCTAAAACTTATATGCTTTCAGACCGCTAGGAAATCTGCAGGACTCCATTTCTTTCGTCCTGACAAATTTTGTCGAGATGAACAAGCTGTGGGTTCGTTTGCAACATCAGGGCCATTCCCGGGACCGCGAAAAGAGAGAAATGGAACGGAAAGAGCTACGCATCCTTGTTGGCACCAACCTCGTTCGGCTCAGTCAGCTGGATGGTGTCGATCTAGACATGTACCAGCAAATCATCCTACCAAGCGTTCTCGAACAAGTCGTGAATTGCAAGGACGTTATTGCCCAGGAGTATCTCATGGAAGTAGTTATCCAGGTGTTCACCGACGAATTCCACCTCCATTCCCTGGGTCCCTTCTTATCTGCAACCGCTCAACTCCATCCAAAGGTCAACATCAAAGCAATTGTCATTGCACTGATAGATCGATTAGCTGCCTACGCTGCGCGTGAGGCCGAAAGCGAAGATCCTGAAGAGACAAAGCGGCAAGAGGAGGCTGCTGCTCGTCGTTTGGCCGAAAAGGTCAAGGTTCAGAAAGCCAAAGCACGCGAGAGTGTTGCTTCTCCTACGAGTGCTCCAGAAGCGAGCGCATGGGATTCACACGAAACGTCTAGTATCCCTGCCACTGTTGAATCTGAGACACCAACAGCTGTCAACGGTAATGGTGTGCAGGAAACACTTGACGATGCTAACAAGGGCAAGGACAAGGAGGGTTCTGCCATACGCAAGTTCAGAGGTGTACCGGAGGACGTGCAGCTTTTCGAGGTATTCTGGAAACAAGTTGTTGAGCTAATCAAGGTATGTCGTATTCCTTAGAGCTCGTGCCTGTATTGACGGCGATCCGCAGGCCCGACCAGATCTATCAATACAAGATATCACTGCGCTTTTCGTGTCGCTAACCAACCTTTCTCTCAGCTGTTATCCCGATCGTCTAGAATACGTCGACCAAGTCCTCGCCTACGCGGCAGAAAAGGTCAAAGAATTCAGCGACAGTTCGGATCTACATGCTCAGCAGACCAGCGCGAATCTCGCTGCACTTTTAGTCGCACCTATCAACTCTTACCAATCTGTCCTTACCCTTCTCGCAATTCCAAACTATGCTCCCTTACTGTCCCGGCAGCTATTTTCCACTCGTCGCTCCATCGCGCATTCCATTATATCGTCGGTCTTGAAAAATGAGACTATCGTTGAGACGCCGGAGGACGTGGACGGGGTGCTGGAACTCTGTCATGTTCTTATAAAAGACCAGTCGGATTCAGCTGTCAATGTAAACCCCGGCCAGATGAACGCTGTAAGACGCCAAGGTCCTCACTTTGTGGAGCGGGAAGAGATGGCCGAGGAGCAGGGTTGGGTGGCGAGGATGGTTCATCTATTCCGATCCGAATCTCTAGATGTCCAGTTTGAAGTGCGTTTTTGCTGTTGTCTTGAGTACAAAATAATCTAAATTGGTCTTTTGCTAGCTGCTACAAACGGCACGGAGACACTTTGATCTGGGAGAAGAACGCATGCGCTTTACCTTCCCCGCGCTCATCACAGCATCGATCAAGTTGTGCCGACGGTACCATAACCGAGAACACCTCGTACGTCAGCCGTTCTTGCTTCCTTCCTGAAACTAATAGCCATGTCCAGGAAAACGAATGGCAGAACAAAGTCGCCGCCATCCTCAAATTTGTGCGCCAGCTTACATCTATCCTTGCCAATCAGGTTGAAGCGCCGTCGATCGCTCTTCGTCTGTTCCTCCTTGCAGCACAAATTTCTGACGAATGTGGGTTTGAGGATTTGACGTACGATTTCTATGTCCAAGCATTCAGTGTATACGAGGAGAGTATCTCAGAGTCCCGAGCTCAGCTTCAAGCAATCACACTGATTATCGGAACCCTCAATGGCGCAAGGGTGTTTGGAGTTGATAACTATGATACGCTAATAACAAAGGCTGCACTTCATGGTGCCAAACTGTTGAAGAAGAGCCATCAGGCTACCGCAGTCGGTTTGGCGAGTCATTTGTGGTGGCAAGAAACACCTCCGCCAGCGGATGGAGAGGTACCTGTACCCAAGGTAGCCACCGCTGAGAAGCTAAAGGATGACGATTCGGAGAATACAGTCAAGGCTGTGAGTTTTTTGTCCCTGGAAAAACAACGAATGCCGTTCTGATTTCTATCTTAGTATCCTCACCAAGATAGCAAGCGTGTGCTGGAGTGCTTACAAAAGTCTCTGCGTATAGCCAACTCTGCTATCGAGGAAATCGTTACGGTACAGTTGTACTGCGATACATTAGACCAATATTTGTATTACCTAGACAAGGGTCTTCCTGCGGTATGTTTTTTCGTCCACATTACCATGCATTCCTGACTGAGTACCCTTGTACTTTTCAGGTTGCACCAAAGTTCGTCAACAGCTTGGTGGAATTAATCACCTCCAGCATAGACAACATCCAATCACCTGATGTTCATCCCTCACAACGAGCTCCTCCTGGGCTCATCGAAGGCGTCCAAACGCCCGAAATGATTATAAGGCATTTCAGGAATAGTTTGTATTATATTCAACGACGGAAGGATGCTGCAGCGGAGGGAAGTGGATCTGCGAGTGACTCCAGATGGGATGAAGTTGAGGTGGTGGGTGCTTTGTTGAAAATGGGTATACGTCGGTGACCTGATATGTATTGTATTTTACTGGATGATACTCTACTTATGTATGAGTTTTTTTATGTTTACAGTATGTGGACTCGCTAAGGCTTCGTTAATTTCACAAACTTCATTTCGAGATCTTATCAGTGCTTATCTTATCTGACAATGGTATATATTCTGATCCTTGAGTCCTTCTCTTTGACACTATCATGTCGGATCCTACATCTCAAGCCAATTACACAGAAATCTTCACGGAGCACTGTGCATTCAAGTGGAACGTTGACTTTACAAACAAAAAAATTACTGGATCCGTAACTCATGATTTGCATGTAGCGAAAGATGGTGTTCGTGAAGTGATGTTCGTTGAAACTTTCCAAATCGATTGAGGATTTCTCAACTGGAATACCTTAGCTTTGATACAGCCGATCTGGACATTCACTCCGTGGAAGTGGAAGGCAACACGGTTTTCTGTGAGTGCCAGTTGGTTTTCTTCACGCATGGTGTTCTGATGGCCGATAATCAACAGTATGAAGTGAAGGCAAAGCACCCTATCATGGGTTCCGCGCTCCATATTCCTCTTCCATCAGGACTCAAGTCTGGCTCGTCAATCAAAGTCTTGATCAACTATCAGACCACAAAGGACTGTACGGCTCTTCAATGGCTAGAGAAAGAGTAACTTAATATTCTTTGCGACTTCGATGTCTCTGGCTTATCAGTTCATCTTCTAGACAAACACAGGGAAAATCATTCCCGTACTTGTTCAGTCAGTGCCAGCCGATCTATGCTCGCGCTATTAGCCCGATTCAAGGTGTGTATATGTTTTGGATTAAGTTTCTATAGTACTGAATGCATCTAGATTCCCCTTCCGTCAAGATCGTAGGATCATATTTTTCTTTTCCAGATTCTACGGTGCTTACTGGTTCCTGGAAAACTAGAAATACTCTGCTGAAGTCACGTCTGTACTACCTGCTCTCATGTCAGCTATCCGTCAGTCCCCGCTCTCAACGGGACCCGCACACGACGGGCGTGTTATTGGAAAAGACGAAGTTACTTATGTCTACCATCAGGTATAAGTTTGTTTGTTTACCATTTTACCCTCCTAACCTACGTACCTCAGCCCATCCCAATTCCATCGTACTTAATCGCCATCGCCGCAGGGAACGTTGTTTATCGGCCATTCCCTCGTCACCCGGGTAAGGCATGGACGTGTGGAATTTGGACTGAGCCGGAATTGATCGAAGATGCTTACTGGGAGTTTAGTGAAGATACTGCCCGGTGAGTTTTTGGTCCGAGATGCACTTCTAGGAACGCTCATCAAGTTTACTAGGTTCCTAGCTTCAGCAGAGGAGATTGTGGTCCCATATAGATTCGGTGTATATGATTTACTGGTCCTACCTCCGTCGTTCCCTTATGGTGGAATGGTTTAGTACGCATTTTATGGCTCACATCTTCTTGCAGGATTTGACGGATGCCTACAGGAAAACTCATGCCTGACCTTTTTGACACCAAGTATGTGCTTACGATTCCAAGTGTTTCCCAGACTTCTCAATACGTTTGTGATTTAGCTCTACTCGCTGGAGATCGCACTCTGGTAGATGTTATCGCTCACGAGCTCACACACTCATGGTTCGGAAACGGTGTAACGTGAGACCATTCTATTGCATCTGTAATTGCTCTGCAACTAAGTTCCTTTACAGTCATGCTGACGCTTCGCACTTCTGGTTGAACGAAGGATGGACAACTTACATCGAACGACTGTTGTTGCAGGTGTTACATTCACCAGCCGACCGAGGATTCTCCTTCATCATCGGATACAAGGCTCTACAAGATGACTTGGAAATGTATGCTGATAAGCCAAAGTATCAACGTCTTGTTATCGAGTTCGAGAAGGGAGAAGACCCTGATGATGCATATAGTGGGTGAATGGTATTTGCCTGACGAATGTGCATAAAATTCTGAATTTCAGGCAGAATTCCCTATGATAAAGGAGCCAATCTGATTCTACACCTTGGTACGCTCTGGCAAGCCTATATGAATGAAATGTTTCTGAGGTTTCCGTAGAAAGGACACTGGGCGGTGTGGATGTCTTTTTACCTTATGTTCGAGACTACGTGTCTACATTCATGGGGAAAAGCATCACGACACAAGAATGGAAGGAACACCTCTATACCTATTATGAGAAAAACGGCGGAGCAGAGAAGATAAAGGCTCTCGATAGTGTTGACTGGGATGCGAGCCAAATTTTTTCCCCAATTCTTGATGAGCTCATTGATTTTATCTACGCAGGGTTGGTTCTACGGAGAAGGCCTCGAACTTCCTGTGAAGATGGAATATGACTCAACACTAGCTGAATCTGCATACAGGCTCGCTGAACGCTGGGACTCTTCTCGATCTGTAGAGATTTCGAAACTGGAATTTTCTGAAAACGACATGAATAATTTTAGCTCCACACAAAAAGGTTATTATAACTCAACTCTTTCTTCTGCTTTATGTGCCTAATAATTTGTTTATACAGTGGTTTTTCTCGAGCGCCTACAGTCCTACAAACCCCTTCCATCAAGTCATGTCGAGCACCTCGCATCCTTGTACAAAGTCTCAGCTACTCACAATGCGGAGATTCGACTTCGCTTCTACCAGTTTTCCCTTGCTGACCCTACTTCGCCTGCTGCCCAGAAATATGCAGTAGAGGGAGCGGATTGGGTCATCGGTGGGGGAACTGGGATGGTTGTTGGCCGGATGAAGTTTTGTAGAGACGTGTTCCGTGCGGTGTACAAGGTTGATAAGGATTTGGCAGTCGATGCTTTCCAGAAGGCGAAGAACTCGTTTCATCCCATAGCAAGAAAGCTAATTGAGAAGGTGATTTGTATTTTTAAGACCCATTCGGACTCATTCCAAGTATTGACATTGAGCTTCTAGGACTTGAAACTCTCTGATTAAACACAGAATTTCAGTACAATGTATGGTACCTTCTGTTCATCGAATACTAGTCAGATCGTCACGGTGGTATATAACCGGGTCCGATAAGTAGGGATCAGGTAGTAGTTTCCTCAAAACTTAAAATCATCGCGGATCGGTAGTTCTTTCTATACGCACCAGCAAAGCGTGACTGACTGAGCCGTTGCCAGGCACTATACAGCCGTTTCCAGCCACAGTACCGGAAAGTAGCTTCCAGTCCACCACGTTTTTGTTGATGTGCTTTCCCTTGTCTGGAGGTCCATGAATTATGGACCGCCTGGTTAGCTTCTATACCACATTCACAGCCTGTACCATGTTCTCTTGAACCTTATGAAGGAACTCTGAGGATGGTGATGAGTTCATAAAACATGGATGATGTATGAGTATTATTAGTGCGGTGGGACTTATGTATGGCCTAGCCAAGAACATGAATGTACACTTTGTACTTGTCATCCAATATTCCAGTATCAAGTCCCTTGATCTCTCTTCTTTTGTTGTGACCTCAACTCAGTTTGATTATATCCATTTCATGTCAAATTTCACAGTATGTGGGCGCAACATTGGTGGCCCTTGGCAGAGAAACAAAATTATAGACGGTGATTTGAGTCTGATAGCGTCTGATGACGTCCGTTCAACGGTATTATTTAACCAGGTGTTCGAGCAGCAGAATTCAAGATTGACTCAGGTGTTATGGCTCAGAGAAGTACTTAAGTACACAACCAGAACTGAAAAGCGTAAGTGTAATACCCTTGGAACTTGAAGTGAATGAAACGTGGAAGCCTGAAAGCAGAATTACAAGTCCTGAATGTAATGAAGGCTCGTCCTGACTCCTTATGGCCGGTTTCGCGTGGGAGTTTTTTCCCGATTGGGGTTGATCTTGCCCAAATTTGGGAGAATCGTTTCACCATATTTAGAAATGTCAAAGCGCCCGTCATGTGACTCCGTGGATTTATCGGCGTTCCCATTTTCGCTTACGCCGCTTACCGTCACACTGCTTCCTTTGTGTGCTGCTGCAAATTTCAAAAGTACACTTGAACCCTACCCTAAGCTTTTTGATACTTAATTGCCAAGTGCAAACCTCTTGCCATGCGGGGTTGACTGCAGTTATCAGTGCCTGCCAGAGGTTAAACAAGCAATTTCTGCTTAAAGTCCTGATTTTCTGACAATCCTTGCACTGAGTCAGTGTTTGTTATTGACTTTTCAGAATCTCAGGCTGATTCCGCAGCATGGACCTTTTACTGGATGCGCTGGGATTATTGTTACCTTTTCCATACTTATGAAATCTCAAACTAGCGTCTTGCAGGACTCGTACCTGCCACACGCTTGGCGTGGTGGCCCACACTCGCAAGTCCCATCGAGGTCCGAGGATACCGAAAGAGATAGTGATGCTTACTGCGAAGTCATTCATGTAACGGCAAGAATTGCTGACAAACAGGCAAGGGGGATACCTTGACGGGGAGGGAATTTCAAGATTCAAGCGTGCAGTGCGGGAAATGAAAGATTAGATAATGGTATAGAACTTTATACCACAAATGGAAAGTCTATTCAAAGTCAATTCTAATATGAAACAACGAAGTCGCCGAACACCCCGATACTAAAACTACGTCAATGTAAATTATGCTAGTCAATATTTTTGCCACACTGCATCACCACAGTAGCTATAAGACAGGCGTTAAGAAGGCCGAGCTGAATGGCCTGATTGGTCAGATCGAGCATAATCGTCCCATGTCCTCGAGAGATCCTGGCCAGAAACACAGGGGCTGGGTCCGTAGAATACATCTGGAAAGCATGAAATAAATATTGCAGTTCCTATTGCAGGAGAGAAGAATAAGAATATACGTTGATATAAGTGCCTTGCGGAGTCCACGTATAATTAACTCCCTGAATTCGCATCGTCCGAGCTCTGTTGATGAGTCATAAGTAAGACCATCAAATGAATGAGTGGATAGTACTTTCCTACCGTCTGGGGTCAAACATAGCCAATCTCGGGCGGGAATCTTCGACATCACATCGCGTATCTCAACAAGGGGTCGGGATTGCCATTCGACGAGAGCAACACTCTTTCCATGTGCATTCTGAAAGACTGTATATCTCGGATTGTTAGGATCTGTCACGATGTGGAGGTATCTGTGCTGATTGGGCCCAATGACCTTAGAAGACAAGATGTCCGGGTCATAAGAGGTGATATAAAAAGTGACGAGATCACTAGTCGGCGGGGGAGGAGAGTTGACATATGGTAGTGCACCAAATGTCGATGGAGCGATGCCATCGTTATCCCATAGAAAGGAACTCCCTGTGCCTGCCTGGGCCCATCCAGAGAAGGGGTTGTGAGAAGCATCCATTGTAAGTAGACAGTAAGGTGAAAAAGAGAGAGAAACACACTGAACAATCAGGTCCTACTTGGTCCTTCATATAGAGCGCGTTTAATCAGCCTATCTCAACATACAGCCAAACGGTTTCAGTTATTCGATGAGTCAAGGATGCATCGGATAGCAGAGAAACAGTTAACAGAGGTGTATTCCAGATACCAGATAATCGACGCTGTTAAAGTATTAGTAGCACACCCTATTGAACCAAAAGAGATTGATGTTAACGCAGAACGGAAGCTGAAATTCGGCCGCCATGAAAGCTGAGGGTATGACGGCTGAACCTTTCATACATCCTGGATTTGTGCTCTCCTATTCACAAGGGATTAACGGAAAATAGACTCCACCATAATGGTCGGTAGTCACTGCTTATAAAGTGCCAACGTCCATGCTTTCTGTCGGTCCTTGGGTATTGAACGTTGAAGTTGCGCTGTTGCTCGAGTGCTTTTTTGCATCAAGGTAACGGGAAAGGGATACAAGTTTGAACACCGGTGGCATGACGTAGCACAACTTAGTTGCTCGCTGGTTTCTTGGCCAAGGGGCGTCGGGATTGCGATCCTCACCCCGAAGGATGGTTGGTTGGTGCTGGGAGGCCATTAAAATATTTTTTCACCAATGTCTTCCAGCGAATTGGAAAGTCACTGTAAAGGCCCTATTCACCACTGTTGTAAGAATTGGAGATCATCTGTGCGGGATCAAGCTGTAGACAACAGATGTGTGTCGGTTCTTGAGTTGAAGTTGCGCGCGTTGTGCACGTTGCGCACTCGCTCGAGTGCTTTTTTGAGGCAAGTTACGGGAAAAGGAATAAAGTTTGAACACCGGTGGCATGACTCTTACCGAGGGAGCGGAGCGGGGTAGAAGGAAAAACCTCTGCAACTATGCCGTAGTGTTTGCTCTAGCACTATTCGAAAAATAACTCTCAATCTCCATTTGAAGATGAAATAAAATTGCCTAGTTGCTTGTTGGTTTCTTGGCAATTCTTGACCCGAAATAAACCAAAAAATGAGGCTGATACATAGCATTATTCATCAAGAAGCTTAAAGTCCTGTAAATCGCCATTTAACAGCTGTCAAGATACTGGGGGTGCGTTACACTTGAGCTTGGTTCAAGTGGGGTTGAAATTGCTGAGACTTACACATTCAGGAATGCTTTAGTCTCCGCACCAACTTTAGCCACGATGTTTACTGCAAAAAACAGCACTTTGAACGAGTACGCTCTACTTCACCATGCTCGATCTTTCTCCGATTTTGAAACCGCATCTTACATATGTCCTCTGATGTAGTTTGGTCAGTTGCCAACCAATGAGTGACGTGCAAGGTCTAAAGATCTCAATGCAAACGAGACACACTGGTAAAGAGATGAAGGTTAAGGACGGAACCAGACATTTCAAATATCAAGCAAAAAAAGCGCCCACCATTGTTTCATGGGACAGGGACTGCACCTATACAATGCACATCGCATATCTACGAAGCACAAAAAAGGAAACCAAATTAATAAACGTACTTCCTCGTCCGCTCCCTAGCAGTCGCCTTGTACTAGATCTACCTGTCTTGTACAAATCGGGTACTAGGATTAGGGTCAGTCAGTATCAAGCAAATCGAAAGGAGCATCGGGAGTTTGACATCAAGACAGATGGAACCGTTGACGTTGATGTTGGGATGATACTATCTTTGTCGTGAAGCTGACCTTTGGAGGTTGTCGGTAGGGAAACCCATAGCGAGGAAGAATATTTCACCAGAGTAGGCAGAGTCACTTTGAATGGGGTGCATAAGGTGTTATACTTATGTTGGAAGAAACGATAGGCGTACCGGTCCCATTATTGCAGTTTGTCAACTGAACATGTCTTTCTCGTTGAAAGGACGCTGGCCAGCGTTATGATGAGGGCGAATCATGCCCAAGATCAACGAGTATGTATTGTGAGGGCCCATTTCTTTACAGCGCAGTTCTTCAGCTCTTCATCGCAACAACGACTCTGATCCATTTTTTCCTGGTGGTCTCTAAAATACCCTAAGTCTGGCAAGAGAGTATTAGGGAGGGATTAAGACGAACCAACGACAACCAATGACATTTAGTCTTTTGCGAAGACAACAACAGTGATGTATAAGCGCTTAAGCACGTGCCTGAGGATTTTCTCGGATGGACGCTCGTTCGCTCATCATGATCTACATCGACACCTAGTTGATTAGCTCTCATTAACATCCAGTGCGGTCATCGGTACCTATCGGCCTGCTTCTTGCAGGCTGTCTCATTAGTTTATTGCCCTACAGCAGCTGCCAAAACGCTTTGCCTCAGCGCATGTACAGCGCCAGCCACAGATCAACCCAGCCGGTCTCCCCGACCCAAAATCCATCACGCGTATACTGTCAGCCAAATCAGAAAAAATATAGCACCGTGGTATCGGCCAGGTGCCATCGACCAACTCGAAGCCGAGATACTGCCTTGGCTGAAAGTACGCCGTGCGATCTGACAAATTTTCTGAACGCAGGAATCAACTCGATTGTTGAACAGCTCTCGAACGCCCTTCACAGAAAACTAACACTACATCTGGGATAAACTAATGTTGATGGGGTTGATTGTGCTACAACCCGATGTGGCTGGTGTGCTTCAAGGTCATGTCGCTCTTCCAGTTCGAATTAAGGACCAGCTCAGGCCACCATTTATGATCGCCGCCTGTTTAGTGCCAGCCCGCTTCGGCTTGTTATAACTTTTAACCATATTATAAAGGCTTGCTCGGTTTCTTGTCTTCCGCCGTGACGGGCTAATGGTCTCTGACCCGATGGCTCTTACCTCTCCCGCAGGAAAGAAAGAAATTTTCCACTTCCTCTTCTCTATCCTTACCCGGGAGAGTTGTGAGGATGCTGGTTTTGCCGACGGGCTTGTACAATCATCAATGACATGCAAATGTTCCTTCCCAGAGTAGAGACACTGGATCTGCCTCCCTACTATGTCGGCATCAACTCTGCTTCGCATTGGTCCTGGAGTATGTGTCTTCACGGTTTTTTTTTTTTTTTTTTAAGATCAATTTATTGCGCGCGAAGGGATACCTCATGATGCGCATTTAACTATCTATTTAGGCCCATTTGCCTTTCCGTGCCCCCACGGTTCTGGAGTGCCCTACAGACGGAACAAGTGTTAAACACCTTGCTTTGACCCCCCTGCAGTCCGACTCATCCCCAGTCGTTTCTCCAGCCGCCGTTGACTGATGGGGGACACGACTCCATTCTGTGTGTTTTCCTGTTTGAATGTGGGTTTCTGCCATGAGCTTGTCTTCACGGTTACGCTTCCCATGTAGGCTCTTTCGAACACAGATCGCCTCGGGGGATACTAGTACTCTTGTGCGACCTCAGGAATTTTGCGCTCTCTCCAATCTTGCCCACCCTTGTGTCAAAGCACACATCATGGGTGATCAGTGAAGGCTGTTCATTGGCTTCTATTGTGCCAACTAACAATCAATCTTGCATCGTCAAATTCTCTTGGAGCCAAGCAAAGGGCTGAAGGGTTTGCTCATAGAGCTGGTACCTGTTCCAGCACACCTCTACTCATTTCTGGCTTCGATTTGAATCGACCAAGTACAAACTAGTCTCCTATAAGCAGACAGGATACGACGATCATTAAATTGATGTGTAACACCTCTTTGCTAACTGTTCAACAGATTGAGGCAGTTCTCGCGTCACTACTATGTGGTCCGGATCCGTATAAGCTTCTCAGGCCAGATTGTGACGAAAATTGAAGAGTAAAAGTACTGTGCTTCGGCGAGAGTATGTTTACCACAGACTTGTGTAAATGCATCTGTGTATCGTTCGCTGCAGTTGTTTGAGAAGCTCAAGTGCTTTCTTACTCTATTCAAAGCATGTGAATGATAAGAATCTGCAAGCTATGTGATGATCCCCGTAGTGGATGGCCGTAGTGGATGGCCAGTTAGATAATGGCCGGGGTAACAGTACAAGTACTTTATACTACAAATGGAAGTCTATTCAAAGTCAATTATAACTAAGTAGCCGGACACCCCGATAACAAACTACATCGACTTAAGATTATGCTAGTCAATATTTTTGCCACACTGCATTACTACACCAGCTATAAGACAGACGTCAAGAAGGCCGAGCTGAATGGCCTGATTGGTCAGATCGAGCATAATCGTCCCATGTCCTCGAGAGAGCCTAGCTAGAAACACAGGGGCTGGGTCCGTAGAATACATCTGGAAAGTGTAGAATAAATATCGCAGTTCTCGTTGCAGGAGAGAAGAATAAGAATATACATTGATATAAGTGCCTTGCGGAGTCCACATATAACGAGCTCCCTGAATTCGCATCGTCCGAGCTCTGTTGACGAGTCGTAAGTAAGACTATCAAATGAATGACTGGATATATAGTACTTTCCTGCCGTCCGGGGTCAAACGTAGCCAATCTCGGGCGGGAATCTTTGACATCACATCGCGTATCTCAACAAGGGGTCGGGATTGCCATTCGACGAGAGCAACACTCTTTCCATGTGCATTCTGAAAGACTGTGTATCTCGGATTGTTAGGATCTGTCACAATGTGGAGATATCTGTGCTGATTGGGCCCAATGACCTTAGAAGACAAGATGTCCGGGTCATAAGAGGTGATATAAAAAGTGACGAGATCACTAGCTGGCGGGGGAGGAGAGTTGACATATGGTAGTGCACCAAATGTCGATGAAGCGATGGCGTTGTTATCCCGTAGAAAAGAACTCCCTGAGCCTACCTGGGCCCATCCAGAGAAGGGGTTGTGAGAAGCATCCATTGTAAGTAGACAGTAAGGTGAAAAAGAGAGAAACACACTGAACAATCCAGGTCCTACTTGGTCCTTCATATAGAGCGCGTTTAATCAGCCCAGGAATCAGTCTATCCCAACATACACCTAAACGGTTTCAGTTATTCGATGAGTCAAGGATGCATTGGATAGCAGAGGAGGTGTGCTTACCAGATAATCGACGCTCCTACACAGCCCATCGCACCGTATGAGGTTGATGTTAACACTGAACCGATGCTAAAACTCTGCCGCCATGAAAACTGAGGGTATGACGGCTGAACCTTTCACACATACTGGATTTGCGCTCTCCGAGTCGCAAGGGATCAACGGAGAATAATAAGACTCCGCTATAATGGTGTGTTGCGGTAGCCACTGCGTACAAAGAAGCTATGCCAACGTCGATGCTTTCTGTCGGTACTTGAATGTTGAAGTTGCGCAGTTGCTTAGGTGGTTTTTTTTAAATGAAGGTAGATCATCAAGGTACGGGAAAGGTATTAAGGTTTGAACGTTTGAACACCGGTGGCATGAGAGCATAATTGTAGCACAAAACCTAGTTGCTCGCCGGTTTCTTGGCCAGATTGCGGTCCGTTACATCCCGATGGGCGCCGGTTGGTGGGAGCACTAAAATATTTTTTCCACCAATGTCTTTCAGTGATTTGGGTGTACAGGATCTATTCACCACCATTGTAAGGATTGGCCTGTACATGTGCATGCAGGATCAAGGTGTAAACAACAAATGAATAGGCACAAGCCGTCGGAGATGTGTATCGGTTCTTGAGTATTGAATGTTGGACTTGCGTGCGTCGCGCAGTTGCTTGAGTGCTTTTTTTGAATCAAGTAACTTAACTTTGAACACCGGTGGTGGCATGACTCTTGGTCAATTCTTTGAAATAAGCCAAAATGATGCATAGCATTATTCACCAGGAGGCTTGAAGTCCTGCAAATCGCCGTTTACCTGTTCCCCTCCATCTGTCGACGCATTGAAGGTGCATTGCGTTTGAGGTCTACTGTATCAAGTCACTAAGCGCCTTTCTCCGATTTTGAAACCGCATCCCTCGGACGCCCTCTGATGTAGCAGTTGCCAACCAATGGATGGCACGAGGTCTAAGACCTCCGTGCAAATGAGACAGTGGTGAAATGGGTGGCAAGGATATGATGAAACTAACCAGTTAGACACAATTTGTACAAAGAAGTATAGATTAAGGATCGCCAGACGTTTCACAACGCATATCTACGAAGCATAAAAAAGGGAACCAAATTAATAAACGTACTTCTGCGTCCACTCTCAGTCTCCCTACTAGCAGCCGCCTTGTAGAGCGATATCGGGTACCAAGGATCAGTCAGCATCGAGCAAATCGAAAGGAGCGTTGGGAACACGATATCAGTGATCTGTGTGTTTAGACCGAGGACTAGTATTGAGATCGTCGATACTGGCGGTCAGTGGTCTCGTAAAATGTCAAGATGGAACCGTTGGTGTTGGTGTTGGGATGATAGATCTTTGTTGTGAGGCTGACATTGGCAGGTAGTCGGTAATGAGACCTATAGCGAGGAAAAATACTTCGCCGGAGTAGGCAGAGTCACTTTGAATCTGGCAGATAAGCCGTTATACTTGTGTTGAAGGAACGATAGGCGTACCGGTCCCATTTTTGTAGTTTGTGAACTGAACACGTCTTGTTGAAAGGACCAGCGCTACATGATGAGGGTGAATCATGCCCAAGATGCCCAAGATGAACCCAAGATCAACGAGTTCCTATGTATTGTGAGGGCCTATTTCTTCAGCTCTTCATCCCAGCTTTGGAATCGACTCTCGCCCCAAGTCTGGCAAGAGAATGAGAGAGTATTAAGGCGAGATTTTTTACATAAGACGAACGAACAAACGACAGTGACGTATCTATCAGCGCTTAAGCAGGTGCCAGTGGGTAATTTTCAAGTTGACGCTCATCATGATCGTACATCGAATTGGAACAGTTGAGTACTATAGTCTATAGCTCTTACTTATTAACATGCCTACCGGCCTGGCAAGCCGTCCCTGGCCCTAAATATCCAACAGCTGCCAAAACGCTTTGCCTCAGCGCATGTTTAGCGCCAGCCACAGAACCCAGCCGGTCTCCCCCATGCAAAATCTGGAAATTTCTTCTAAAAGAGCTCAGGTATCCTGTCGGCCAAGACCAGAAAAAATACAACACCGTGGTATCGGCCAGGTGCCATCGACCAACTCGAAGCCGAGATATTGCCTTGGCTGAGAGTAAGCCGTGCGCCGATCTGACAAATAAGTTAGGAATCAACTCGATTGTTGAACAGCTCTCAAACGCCCTTCACAGAAAACTCAAACACTACATCTGGGATAAGCTAATGTTTGATGGGGTTGATTGTGCTACAACCTGGTGTGCTTCAAAATCACATCGCTCTTAAGGACTTGGTAGCTCAGGCCACCATTTATGATCGCTCTGTTCAGTGCCAGCCCGCTTCGGCTTTTTTCAACTTTAATGATATTATAAAGTCTGGGGATGCTCGGGTTCCACCGTGGCAGGCTCACGGCCTCTGACCCGATGGCTCTTGACTCTCCCGTAGGAAAGAAAGATCCTTTCCACCTCCTCTTCTCTATCTTTACCTGGGAGACTTGTGAGGATGGTGGTTTGCCAACAGGCTTGTACAATCATCAATAAGCATCTAAAAGTTCCTCCCTGGAGTAGATATGCTGGATCTGCCTCCCTATTGTGTTGGCATCAACTTGAGTCTTAGTCTTGCTCTGTTTGCACTGGAGTATGTGTATTCGCAGGCGCGCTCCTCATGTAGGCCTGTGCCAGCACATCTCTAAACATTTCTGGTTCCCCCATATGGATTTGAATTCACCAACTACAAACTAGTCTCCTATAAGCAGACAGGACACGACAATCATTAAATTGATGTGTGTAACACCTCTTGCTAATTGTTCAACAAATTGAGGCAGTCCTCGGGTCGCTACTAAGTACGTGGTCTGGTCCGTACTACAAGCTTCTCAGGCCAGATCGTGACGAAAATCGAAGAGTAGAAGTAAGTAGCATTTACCACCGCTGCATTTACTTATGTATTGTTCGCTGCAGTTGTTTCTCAGGTAGTTTCTTACGCTATCAAAAGATGTGAATGATAAGAATCTGCAAGTCGCGATTTGTGATGATCCCCGTGGTGGATGGCCAGTTAGATAATGACCGGGGTAACGGTATAAGTACTTTATACTACAAATGGAAGTCTATTCAAAGTCAATTATAATATGAAACAACTAAGTAGCCGGACACCCCGATAATAAACTACATCGACTTAAAATTATGCTAGTCAATATTTTTGCCGCACTGCATCACCACACCAGCTATAAGACAGACATCAACAAGGCCGAGCTGAATGGCCTGATTGGTCAGATCGAGCATAATCGTCCCATGTCCTCGAGAGAGCCTAGCTAGAAACACAGGGGCTGGGTCCGTAGAATACATCTGGAAAGTATAGAATAGATATCGCAGTTCTCCTTGCAGGAGAGAAGAATAGGAATATACATTGATATAAGTGCCTTGCGGAATCCACATATAACGAGCTCCCTGAATTCGCATCGTCCGAGCTCTGTTGACGAGTCGTAAGTAAGACCATCAAATGAATGACTGGATATATAGTACTTTCCTGCCGTCCGGGGTCAAACGTAACCAATCTCGAGCGGGAACCTTTGACATAACATCGCGTATCTCAACAAGGGGTCGCGACTGCCATTCAACGAGAGCAACGCTCTTTCCATGTGCATTCCGAAAGACTGTGTATTTCGGATTGTTAGGATCTGTCACGATGTGGAGATATCTCCGCTGATTGGGCCCAATGACCTTAGAGGACAAGATGTCCGGGTCATAAGAGGTGATATAAAAAGTGATGAGATCGCTAGTCGGCGGGGGAGGAGAGTTAACATATGGTAGTACACCAAGTGTCGATGGAGCGATGCCGTTGTTATCCCATAGAAAAGAACTCCCCGAGCCTACCTGGGCCCATCCAGAGAAGGGGCTGTGAGAAGCATCCATTGAAAGCAAGGCGAGAAAGAGAAATAGACTGAACAAACCAGGTCCTACCTGGCACTTCATATAGAGCGGGTCAGCCCAGGAATCAGTCTATCCCAACAAACAGCTAAATGGTTTCAGCTACAGTTATTCGATGAGTCAAAGATGTCAAAGATGCATCGGATAGCAGAGGAAAGTTCATAGAGGTGTGTTACCATAATCGATGCTGCTATAGTGTAGCACATCCTATTGGACCGAATGAGATTTATCTTAGCACAGAACCGATGCTGAAACCCTGTCGCCACGATTGAACCTGAGGGTATGACGGCTGAGCCTTTCACACATACTGGATTTGCGCTCTCCGAGTTGCAAGGGATTAACGGAGGTTAATAAGACTCCGTGTCATAGGTTGAGACTCCGCTATAGTGGTGTGTTGGGATAGTCACTCCTCACTACGCCAGCGTCGAAAAATATCGGGCGAAATTATTGCCGAAATTATTGTTGTAATTGCTTACCTTTTTTGATAGAGATTTCGCGTGTAAATCTTTGATAATTTCGGCTGAAAAATATACTGTAATTGATTATGTTTTTCAATCCGAATTTCACCGGTAATCTGTTATCTATTTCGTCCGAAAAAGATAATGAAATTCCTTATCTATTTCATTAAAAATTTCGCTCGAAATTATTACAAGGTAATAACTGGCCAAGAACTGGGAGGCTCGGTCACGTGATGCATCTGACAATACTTTAGGCGAATGTGAGAGCAGAACTGGACAGAGGTGTAGCAATTTTATGTCTGGGTGTGACTAGTGCAGCCATGCATGTACAGGATCCCATAAGTCGCGTTCAAAGACAGGAAATCTTGTCAGATGCATCACATGACCGAGCCACCCAGTTCTTGGCCAGCCGCCAGTTATTACCTTGTAATAATTTCGAGCGAAATTTTTAATGAAATAGATAAGGAATTTCATTATCTTTTTCGGACGAAATAGATAACAGATTACCGGTGAAATTCGGATTGAAAAACATAATCAATTACAGTATATTTTTCAGCCGAAATTATCAAAGGTTTACACGCGAAATCTCTATCGAAAAAGGTAAGCAATTACAACAATAATTTCGGCAATAATTTCGCCCGATATTTTTTGACGCTGCCGCAGTGCCTTACAAAGAAGCTATGCCAACGTCCATGCTTTCTGTCAGTTCTTGATCCCCGACTCTGACCGAAGGGAAGAGAGGGTCTTGTGAACCTCGTTTCTTATCTGATCCTTCAGATTTCTGCTATGACGCAATACTTCGCACACTGATTGGATGATGCTCTTTGGCGATAACGTTTTCACAGGTTTCGACCACTACAACTCTATCGCCGTACGTATCACCATATCCACTTCTGCCGCCGTATCTTGTTTCTAGGACCACTTTTACCATTACACTTCCGCTGCCACATCTTGTTTCTAGGACCACTTTTACTGTTACCTCTGCCACCATATCTTGTTTCTAGGATCACTTTTGCTGTTATGAATGCTATGTATACAGTACAGTACGAGAGATTTTTCTCAGTGAAAAGACGATCCTGGGCCATCATACCAATGCTGTTGAATTCGCTTCCTTTTTCTATGTTTACAGTGCTTCCTCAGATGATTGGGAAGAGGTTTAAAACTCGGAAGGCTGCTATATGTTTGATATGCTTGCGAATGTGGTGAATTTGTTGATATTGAAGATGATAATATGTTTGAGCATGTTGGCCCAGGCTATAGGCAAGTATTCGGCTCCGCATTGGCTTCTGAGATGATGCAAGTTGATTCAGAATTCTGGTGGAGTTGATCATGTACTTCTTCGGAAGAGTGTTTTGAAAAAGGTTGAAGGTGTGTTTCATTGCACAGATGAGGATGATGTATCACAGATGGTGAATGCGTTACTCCACTTGTAGCTTGAAGACATTTCTGTTGATCGACCCAAACTCATCTGTACATCGTGTAAGTGTTCAAGTTCCTGTAGTTTCATTCCTCAATTGTTAATGTAGTACCATTTTTTGTAATGATAACCAACACTTTCGCCTCTACATTGAAAAACTAATAATACAATAACACCATAACATATATGAGCACATGCAATAATTAGCTTATGAAAACACTGGTACAAAACACCGACACTTCACATGCACGCCCAACCGCTACCGACCACTTACTTACAGCAAAGAAAGCAGTCCATCATTCAACCACAACACTGAGCATTATCCTCCACTTCTACAACTAATAACCAAAGGAGAAAGTCTGGTTCGGACCCGATCTCAGAGTCGGGGACTTGCCGTGCTTCACACGGCGTTACAGATTGCGTAGTGGCTCAGAGTGGCTCGAGTGCTTTTTTGAATGAATGTAGATCATCAAGGTACACGGGAAGGTTTAAAGTTTGAACACCGGTGGCATGACGTAGCACAGCTCTTAGCTGCACGCCGATACATAGTCCTGCAAATCGTTTACCTGTTCCCCTCCGATTGTCAACATCTTAAAGGCGTCTTGTACTTGAGCTTGGCTCAAGTTGAGATCGTAGAGACTCACCAAAATCAGGGATATTTTAGTCTCCGCACCAATATACTTAGCACATCAGAGACAGCATTTTGAAAGAGTACGCTCCAAGGTACACTCTACTCCATCACGCTAGGCTTTTCTCCGATTTTGAGACCGCATCTTTCATATGTCCTCTGGTGTAGTTTGGTCAGTTGCCAACTAATGAGTGACGCGCAAGAAGGACGGAATGCCAGACATTTTACATCGCATAACGAAGCGTAAAAAAGGGACTCCCTTTTTTACGATCAAATTAATAAACGTACTTCCTCGTCCACTCCCTAGCTCAGTCGCCTTGTACCGGGATTTATTGATACCATGGGATCATCAGTTGGGATCAGTCAGCACCGAGAAAATCGACAACTTGATCAATGTATGCATTTAGAGAGCTGTTGAGATCGTCAATGATTGGACTCGTAAAATGTCAAGACAAATGGAACCGCTGGCGATGATATTGGGATAAAAGATCTTTGTTGTGAAACTGACTTTGGAAAGTATTCGGTAGGGAAACCTATAGCGACTTCGCCGGAGTGGGGTGAGTCACTTTGAATCAGGCAAGGCTGTTATACTTGTGTTGGAAGGAACGATAGGCGTATTGGTCCCATTATTGCAGCTTGCCCACTGAGCATGTCTTCCTTGTTGAAAGGATCAGCGCTACATATGAGGGTGAATCCTGCCCAAGATTAACGAGTTCCTACCCATTTCTTCACAGTACAGTTCTTCAGCTCTTCATCCGATCCATTTTCGCCTGATGGTCTCCAAAAGTTCCGAGCCCCAAGTCAGCCTACCAAACAGTTAGGTTATTTCTTGTGGATTGATTCTTCATTGATACGTTTAAGAACTGGCAAGACAGGAATTAAGGCGAGATCAAGAGCCAACGACAGAGTACCGAGTCCGTAATCAAGGATGATCACCACATGCCTTGTCTCCAGTCAAGCCAGAATACGAGAGTGAAGGAAAATTGTTCACTCAAGGGAAGGTTCGTTCTGATTGGTCAAATCGGTGGAATTCAAACCGTAATGGATAACATTAATGAACCTATAATTAGCACATCTACAACCATTAACCCTACTTGAACCCTCCCCAGATATCTCCGAAAGCGTCATCCTTCTTCTGCTGCAGCGGCGCAGCTGATGAGAACGATCCGAACAGATCCTGAGTTGCCCCAGATGCAGCAGGTGCCATCGGGGCCGAGTTTCCCCATACATCATTACTGCTCGCAAATAAACTGGGCTGCTGCTGTTGCATGCTTGGTGCTGCGGGCGCACCCCACACGTTCGCCTGAGCGGGGATAACTTGTGGCGGATTATTCCATCCAGAGCTGGTTCCCCACATCCCTGGCCCGTTCGATCCCATCATGCTAGTCACAGGAGGCTGAGCCTGTACTGGCGCTGCGCCCCATGGCGAAGCTGCCGATGTAGGAGTGCTTGCAAATTGACCGAATCCACTATTCATGCCAGATGCAGACTGAGGCGGGGGAGCAGAAAAAAGAGAAAGTATATCTTGTTTCGCATCTTTTTTCTGTTCGGGGGAAGCACTATTACTCGTCGTAGTATTCATGATCGGAGGTGCATGAAAATCAAGAGAAAAGAGGTCATCCTGAGGGGTGGGGGCGGGAACAGGAGCCGCAGCGGACTGAGGAGCAGCGACAGGTGCAGATAGTGGTATTACACCTACTGGCCTGTTCACAAGACCGGTAGAGAGTAACTGATGTTTAGTTGACGTCAGAGGAGCAGCGGAGCGTGTAACAGAGACGCTACTTGTTTGAGCGTGAGCAGATCGTGAAGGAGTAGGGGCTTGCTGAGCGTGGGTTTCAAGCGCCGATGGCAAGGTCACTGCTGAAGCTGCACCGTTCGCAAGTACAGAAGGATCAGACGGGGGAGGTCCTTCTAATGCCCACCGGCGCGATTCGTATTTTGAGCGAATAAATGATTCCATTTTACTATCAAGAATTGAAATTCAGATATGGGCAACATGCGATCATTATGCTACGCACTGGTCTGCTGGAATATGACCTTGCTTGAGATGAGCTTCCCAGTATAGATTTGCTAGATGATTTCCCCATTTTTGAATGGACTGCGATACGAATGAGCCAGAAAGAGAGTCGCGGCGGCGAGTAGACGTACCGTCATCTGTTCCGGCGTCCATGCATCAAGGTCGACAGACTTGACCTTGCTGATATGTGTTCCCATTGAGCGATGTATCCCTGAACATCGAATACAGACAAAGACACCACTAGACAGTTCATTAGAGCCTTTCTAGTCCCATCAGGAAAGTGAGTTTACAGATTCCATGAGGCCCAACGAGCATCTATGAACAAGACGTGTCAATAATTGAGGATGTTAAATTTGCAGAGGACGTGCCATTCCGTTTGCAATCTGCGCAAAGCTTGTTATCTGGAATCTTTACAAGTTCTCTAAGGGTCTTTGCGTGCTTTTCTGTTGTGGCTTTGTCTTGTCGGGACATTGTGGACGTAGCTGAGGTGTGGACAAGGTGTGGAGGTACGGAAGAAACTTGCCGGCGCTATAAATAAGCGCTAATATGTAAAAGATTTAACTGTTCGGGCTTGCTTCAAGTCCGCCAATATGAATGCAGTGCATGATTTCTTGCATCGTTGCAATCCAAGCACAACAATGATAGAACTGGTTTTGGGCTTTCGTCAACGTTGCCGTTCCCGACCCTTACTGTAACTTATCTCTGATTATGACAGATCATGCATTCATGTTCTGGCAAAGGACCTTCTCTCTTACTACAGAAAGCTACGCAATAGGGCGCCTTGATAGCCCACCGATGAAACAGTGACCGGCTCGTTCTTCGAATTCGTTGTCACTGCTAAAAACACGACAAAATGCGATTTCTTTTCAAGGTAAATTTACAGCAGTATGGCTTTACGTAGCCTCCTCTTTCTTCATCAACATCCTTTGCCAAATCAAAAGAAGACGCTTCAGGATCCTTAAAATCAAGGACGCATCTCAAAATTCTCACCTGCTCAAAAACAGCACTCAAGCTTGCTCGAACCTCCAGGCCTGATTCATTCCCTCCCATTTACCCCACAAAGTAACAAGAGTACCTGGTGAAGCGTTTCCGTGGTCAGAGAGGTCTATGTTCATCGGAGTGGGGGCGCCCGGGACGAATATTCTGTCGGACGCCAAAGAAAAGTCAGCACGACTCAAGAGCGACAAAATTCGAAAGAAAAGGACAAACCTGTGAAGGCTGCTGTCGCGCTCGTCAGGGTAGATGTCCCAATCTACGGGAGAATCGCAGCTAACGACGGGGGTGCCATCCCCGGGGTATCCGCCAATACCGAGGTATTGACCAGTCGCAACGTTACGAAAAGTCCAATGATCTCCTCGTTGCAGTTGCCACTAGAAAAACAAAAGGTAAGCGAGTCGTTTGCGCGATTATATGTCACGATATACTGACCCTTTGGTTATCGCCACCGTTGTCGGAGAAGCCAGAGACTGTCAAGGTTGGGCAGGTCAAAATAATGGATATCGGGATATCGAAGCGGCGCAGCAAAGACAGAAACGACAACGGGAAAACGAGAAAATATACGTACTGGTTCTTCCATCCGTACCAGAGAGGTCCAATACGGTGCCAGCTTTGGCATTGACTATCTTGTAGGTGCGTCCCGATTCAATAGACATTTGTGTTGTTCAATGAAGACTTCTAGACTCTTAGATGGCTCGAAGATGGTAGTTCAAGACTACTCTTGATCATTATCGGTGCATGTATTTATGCATCATTGTATATACGTGTTTGTCCAGTCTCGATTGAGCAGCAAGCACAAATTTTCGAGTGTACGTTAACGTTGATGCATCGATGATGGGGTAAAGCGTTGAAGGAAAGACGAGGAGGAAAGGTAGCTTTTAAATTTTATACTCCACTGGTCTCGAAATCGAGTCCCCAAGATACTTGCTTCTGTGTGATTCGCCATTCGTGGCTCGTCGTCATTTTCGTCGCTTGGCTTGGCTGGGGATCTTCAGTACTCACTCAGTCCTAAGCCCTTTATGCCCGCATGATCAGGACGTGCGTGGGGCGATCTGCGCCCAACTGCTGTTTATACGGAGTTTATCTCTTCATTGCTAACAGAATCACTCTATAGTTCAACGCTAATTATGCAGAATCTGGCAATGCGAGACGTGAAAGAAGTACACAAGTAAAAAATCCTAAGCACTTGAAGTGATACAGTGACAAGCAAGAAAAACGTGATTCACAGGAAGCAATTCAAATTATGCGCGAGTTACAATGCCATTAGCTTGAAGGTCCAAGGTCCATCCGAATCAAAAAATTTTACTCGTTATCGCCATGGTGAACAAACGACACAACCCACTCCCTACAAGCTTCCAATTTATCATGTAAAATGTAGCGACATGGAAGAGATATAACCTGTATCGATCGATTCATTCTTTGAATTCATTATCACTGCTAAAAGTTAAAACCACGACAAAATGCGAATTTACAGCAGTGCAGTATGGCTTATGCACTGTTTACGTAGCCTCCCCTTTCTTCATCAAATCAAACGAAGACGCTGCAGGACCCTTAAAATCAAGAACACATCTCAAGACTCGAAATTCTCACCTGCTCAAAACCGGCACTCAAGCTTCCTCGAACCTCCAGGTCTGATTCTTTCCCTCCCATTTACCCCACAAAGTAACAATAGTTCCCGGTTCAGCGTTTCCGTGGTCAGAGAGGTCTACGTTCATCGCAGTGGGGGCGTTCGGGACGAATATTCTGTCGGACGTCAAAAAAGTCAGCACAATTCAACAAGAGCGACAAAAATTCGAAAAGAAAAGGACAAACCTGTAAACGCTGCTGTCGCGCTCATCAGGGTAGATGTTCCACTCTACGGGATCATTGCAGCTAACGACGGGGGTACCATCTTGGATGGGTCCGTCAATACCGAGGTATTGTCCAGTCGCAACGTTACGGAAAGTCCATTGGCCTCTTTGGCCTTGTTGCAGTTGCCACTAGAAAAATAAAAGATAAGCGAGTCGTTCGCGCGGTTATATATGGCGATGTACTGACCCTTTGGTTCCCACCACCGTTGTCGGAGAAGCCAGAGACTGTCAAGGTTGGGCAGGTCAAAATAATGAATATCGGGATACCAAAGCGGCATAGCAAAGATCAAAACGACAACGAGAAAACGAGAAAGTATACCTACTGGTTCTTCCATCCGTACCAGAGAGGTCCAATATGGTGCCAGATTTGCCGTTGGTTATTTTGTAAGTGTTTCCCGATTGAATAGACATTTGCAGTATTTTCGAGTGTGAATGTTGATGATGGGGTAAAGCGTTGAAGGAAAGACGAGGGGGGAAGGTAGCTTTTATACTTCTCTGGCCTTGGAATCGAGTCCTTCAAGATACTTGCTTCTCTGAGGGATTCGCCATTCGTCGCTCGTCATCATTTTCGTTGCTTGGCTTGGGTGAGGATCTCAATCCCAAGCCCTCCATGCCCGCATGATCAGGACGTGCATGGGGCGATCGGCGCCCAGCTGCTGTTTATGCGGAGTTTATCTTCTTCATCGCTAGGTATTCTATTCCTTGTTCATATGCTATTACAGTCTATAGTTCGATGCTAATTATGCAGAGTCCAATGCGAGACATGAAAGACGTACACAAGTAAAAAAATCCTAAGGAGCGATGTAGTGATAGGCAAAAGAAACACGATTCACAGAAAGCAATGAAAAGAAAGGGCAAAGGAAGTACGCGCGAATTAGTATATAATGCCAATTGAGTCTATTAGCAAGGTCCATCCGAATCGAAAATTCGAAAAATCACGAATCGCAATTACTCATTATCGTTATGGTGAACGAACGAGACAATCCACTCCCTACAAGCTTCCATTTGGTCCTGAAAATAGAAGAGATACAAGTTCAATCGTTACATTGAGCCCACCCGAAAAAAGAAGAGAATTCGAAAAACGACTTACATCCGCAATTCCCAACGCCTCTTGAATATCCAACATGACCCCTTCAGATTCGATCTTGGCTTTGCGTACGCGCTCTCTCACATGCCTACGTTCAATCGTCGTCGCCTCGTGTTCGCCTTCATCTTGGAAGTCATATCCCTTGCTGGATCTTCCATCCTCCTCTTCCTCGTCAGATGAAGTTGAATATCCAGAATATTCGGACTTTCCCTCGGCCAAGATGTCTAACGTAGAATGTATTTTTGCTGTGATAGAGTTTATCCTCTTCATTCGTGATGACTTCTTGTTGGACCGCTTGTTTCGGTTGGAATCAAAGCGTTGATACCATGGAGACTGAGCCTGATATCGATTTACGAGAACGACTAGGAGCGCTTCCATGATGGCAGCTGCAGTCACAACTGAGAGCGGGAAATCCATGATTTCATGTTCTGTTCAACATCAAGTTATTTTCAGTTCGGGTGTTTATGAGCCTCGCTACGGAGATGATACTTGCCAGTTACCGCTTCGAAAAGGATAGTCCAAGTCTCCTGAAGTACCAAGGTCCAACCTTCTTCAAAGTCGAGTAGCTCTTGAAGCGAAGGTATTGCGTTCCACAGATCATCCAAGACCGCTTGAGGGGTACTTCCGAGGTTGTATGATAGAGAAAAAAGGACTTCTCGCTGAGCAGACTAGAACGTTTCGGGAAAATGAACTCGAACTACAAGGTCAAGGTAGATAGAACGATAGTCAACTTACCTCAAGATCGCCATAGTACATTTCATGAGGCGCAATCATCTCGTACCAATGCGAGTATATTGGGAACAGAGGCGGAAGAAAGTCTCTATGGAGCTATAAAAAGCGACGGTGAGGATCGAGTGCGGAAAGAAAGCATATAAAATCGAAGGTATAGACATACCTTCACACTCAAGGCTAAACACGCTACTGCCACATCCCAAGTAACAAGGGCGGACCCTTCCGCGACCAGCGAAAACAACTCGGACGACGCTGTGTCCCCGAGTTCCTGCGAGTGCCCCGAGTGGTCCTTCTTTCGACTGCGAATCCCGAACAAAAGATGGAAGAACCTCATAAAAAGATACGCCGCATGGAACCGAGTTTCAGGAGAGGTGAGGAGTTGGTCCCTTAGATCGAAAAGACCCACAATTTCTCTTCCTGTGCGCGTCTTTAGGGTCTCCCCGATACTGGAAAATGGAGCGGAGGATTCGGAGCTGCTAACGGTGGAGTCGGAGGTAGAGGTAGAGCTTTCGCTCACGCTTGAATTTGTTCGAGAAGAGGCTATTGACGTCGATGCCGACTGGGGTATCACCTAGGAACGTCATATCGATGTAAAGTAGGTATATATCTAAAATATACCTTGAGGATCCATTGAATCATTCGGTACCCTACTCCATGTTGCAAAGCTAATCCTCCATCGAGGCTGATTTGAGATGTAGCACGACCTTCCTCTTCTGCCAACTGATCCACATCGACTACTTTGTCGGGGCTCAAAGGAGAACCTTCCTCATATCTGTAGTCCTCCACAATAAAACCGGCGGCAAATAGTTCTTCCGCCAAAGAACGAGGACTTGGAGGAGTGCTAGTGACGACCGGTTTTTGAACCTGGGCATTTAGCATCGCAAAGTCAGCTTCCATCATACATTTTTTCGCGCTCCCGGAAGCGACGGAGCCTCAGTTTCGCTTGTACTATTGCTTCTACATCAGGACTAGAAAGTGGGATTCCAACGTAATCATGCGGGGGAGCAATGATGGGGACGTCGAACGGGATAACTCGGGCATGAGGGGGTTTCTTGACAGAGATCTTGTTGGAATGAGCGAGATTACGGCTCACAGCGGATGGCGGAGAGTCACGATGATTGTGAAAAGCTTGAGCTCGAGGATCACGATACAAGGAAGCACGTTTGAGCTGAGTAGTCGGATTCTGGTGTTCAGGTTCTGGACTACACGGCGCTGTAGGGATCCAGCTGGATGAGGTTGATGGTGTTTCAAAGTCCTGAACCGAGACCGAAGGAATAGCGAAACTTCCAGCAATCCGAGAAGAGGTCGGGGCAGGAGCTGTGGCAGTAATAGGCGCATAATCGGGATTAGTTTCAACGCACGAACGCAAAGACAAAGCACGTCTCAAAGTAGCAGTCTGAGTTGCATATCCGCTCGGATTGTGGATGGTTGTGCGTCGAAAAAGACGACTTTTCTTGGCTTTGGGAGAGTCATGATTTGAGTCAGGGTCATCAAGAGAGATGGCTGAATGCGTTCGCTTCCTTGTGCTCGATTGAGTCTGATTATCGTCCTGTTTCCTGGTGCAAGTTGTGAGTAAAATTTTGGACTTGCAAGCTGGACATACTTTGTGCTAGAGAATGAGTCGCTCTTGCTGCGCTTGTCTTGGAAGCGCACTGTCGGTTGCCGGCGTAGAGTCGTTCGACGAGTTAATGAGCGGCTCCAGTTTGATGAAAAGGTCTGGAGGTGTTTCTGAAAAAGGTCGTGATCTCTGGAGACTTTTGCTAGACGCCCATGGAGAGTTCGGGCGAAAATGACCTCTGAATTCTCGGAAATAGTTGTGGCAGAAGATTGAGAAAAATTTGCATCATCTGAAGACGAAACTGGCGGGGAGCTTGAGTTTACAATAGATTTTTCCATGGTACGGGACTGAGGGGTTCAGAAAGGTTGATTTGTCGTTGATGAGGGTATCGATAAGAAGTAAGTAATGCGCATATAAGCTGGTGGCAAGATCCTTCTGAATGATTTACGTCATGTGGCTCATGCTCAGTGAGTCACATGCCACGACACTGGTCCTTCGATCGCGATTCACTACCTGTTTGACTCGAAAACATGCTAATTGACTCTGGTACGAAGTCAATACTAGCTGGTTACTGTCACTTATGCATTACAGTCCTTGGCTACTGAAGCATTATGTCAATTTTTATCGAAAGTCTGGTGCTGGTTGCTGTCCGGTGAGTGAAAATGACAAGTACTAGAAATATTGCTGACTTTGGCAAATCAGAATCGCACTGTTTCTGTCATGCCGAAGCTACATGCTCAACAGGCTCTACTCTAACCTGCAAACCATATCTACGCCTTCCGATGAACAAGACGATATAGAACTAGACACGCTTCCTGTGCACTCCAATTCCAACGACCATTTCGGCCAAAGATCATCCAAGGCCGCACATTCAACAATCTCACGAATAGTTTTCGCTGGTTGCTTTTCTGAAAGCTGTATACTTTTTGTGTTACTAATGTGCCAAAGTGTGGGCGTACTTGATGCAAAGTACGTTCAACTTGTTCCTACTTAATAGTATTTTTTTCTAATGGTTCCATAGGACTCGTCTTCTCCATTGGAAATTCTCGCTTTTCGCTTTAATATTGACAATACTTGTCCTGGGGCCATTGATCATCAGCATACTTATTACGACAAGCTCGCAAAAGTCTACTCGAAAAATCCCCTTCTTCCGTATCATCATCTCCTTAATTCCAGTCTCCATTAGCTTATTCGCCCTGTCTCGCATCCCTTTACCTCAAGCGCTCCGCGAAGATTCTAACATTGACCTTATCACATCTTCCTTAGCCCGCCTAATTGTAGTAGGCACTATCATCCTCGGTCTTCTCTCCGGTTTCGGAGCCGTGAGTAATTCATGGGCATATCTCCCTTCCTGCATCTCTTCCTCATCATCCCGGGATCAAGGTGTACCCAGTGACAGAGACGTCGAACAAGCCGAACGCGCATCAGATCGCGTCAAAGAGGATCTAACAACGCGTAAACATCAACTCGAGACCAAGCGAAACGCGAACTCGTCTTTAGATGCAAGTTCTGGGCCGTCTTGGTATTCAAGAATGGTACCAAATTTGCGAGGATCTGATGATGAAGCTGAAGTGGCAGGGCTTCAGTTACTATATGAGCAGATGGAGCGTAACTTGGGTGATCTGAAGAGGAGAAAATATGACGATAAGTTTAGGCGGACATTGAGAGGACGTTTGTATGGGTTCATTGGATTTTCGATGGCGATATATTGGCTAGGAAGGATTATTTGGGTAAGAGCGGGATCTTAGCGTATCGCTGATAAGCTAACATATTGGTAGACCACCGTCAACGTCCTCATCTACCGTAATTTCTTTGCCTCTTCATCTTCATCCCCATCTACAAACTACCCCGACCTTATCAGCAAAATCCTCGGCGACCTCGTTTCCTTCATCCATCGCCATCGTTTTAATGGACACGACCACGACCTTGTTGAAGGCCCCGACCCCACAGCCCCCGACCTTTCCCAAACCACGCCAGCAGACCTCTCTCTCCTCGAAACACAAGAACAAATCAAACTTGTTGCTCGACAAATCAGTCTTTTCTTCGTAGGCCTTGTCATCCTAACCTCTATTCGGCTAGTCCTTCGCGGAGTATCCAGGATCCTCTCCCGAATGACAAAGTTGAAGTTGAAGCGTAACTTGGGCGCGAGTGTAATGCTGATGCTTCTGGCACAACTCATAGGAGTATACTTGCTATCGACGATTGTTCAGTTGAGGAATTCGTTCCCTCCACCTGAAGTACCATCTTCAGAATCTGGAGAAACGACCAACTTGTTCTCCACTGTGCCTGTATTCGAAGTGTTTGGATCGCTTTTTGATGGCGCTTTCTTGTTTGCTGCGGCGACGAGTATTGTCGTGAGATGGATGGGCGGCAAAATAGGCGCGGAATGGGACTCGTAAGTTAGTTGAACTCGGGATTATTGTTGTATATCATCTACTATTTTCAAAGTGACGCGAAATTGATATTCATTTCCATTCTTTCGAGATACTAGTGTAATATAGGTTTTACTTACCGAGTGTGTCTGGCATCATCAAAACAATGTTCACCACAATTCAAGGATCTACTACCGTTCGATCCAAGTACAATGGAGTTGGTTTATGTTTCTCATGGACATATTTCAGGTGGATCCAGCTCCTGAAACCGTGCCTTGTCCTTCACTCACTCACGTCCTTGCTCAATTGTTCATCCAAACGCGTCGATCCAACTCCACTCGGATTTTGACAACTCAAAAGAACTCGAGCCATTAAGAAACAAAGTTTTATCAGTTTTGCTACTGTGAACGGTGTCAGGGTCCCAGGAAAGATTCCTCATCTGTACGGTGCCATTGATATCTAACGAGTTCTAATCTATGTTTATGAAAAGTTCGGTGGAGGCTGTAGTCTCATTTTGGGGAAGAACCCATCGTACACGATTATGAGATATTGTAGGCTATCATGTGCTTAACAGCTTTCGCTGTGTCCTAGTAGACACTGTCACTATCTTCTACAAGCTTCAGCTCATCGCTCAACGACTCTCTCTGCAATTTCCAATCTCTTCCCTTATAAGCAACAAACAACAAGCATATGAGCTTTGGAAAATAGTCCTTGTCGGTAAGCTGATCGACCAGACTTTTCACAAAGCTTTCATTCGCTTCGATTTCGAAGGCTGAAAGCTGATTTTGTTTGTCGAATGTTCTCCGTAGAGCAAGGACAGAGGGTTCATTCACCACAGTGAGCTTTTTAAGTCCCCGGAACGAAACCTGGGGTACAAAGATAGGTTCAGTGATTGCTACAGCGAACGTATAAGGAGAGAAAGCTCAAGAAGCGAGCTAGACTGGGCGAATTCAGGCCATTGTCTCACGACGGCCAAAAATCTGATGTGCGAAACTGAATCGGCATCATACACCATGGATGTGGAGAAGGACAGATGCGAGAGGTTGTGAGCACCAGATAAGTTTGCGATCAACCGTGGAGGACAAGTTAATTCTCGGAGTTTAGGCAGGCGAGGGAAGCAAATTAGATGTGCAGGTGCGCTTGTCAGCGACGAAGTTTCCGAGGTATGGACATTATCAACGGTCAGGGATTCCAAGTTGTGTAATCGGTAAAGAAAATCATTGAGGAGTGCCAAATCCAGTACCTTCAGAACAACAAGCGTCCGAAGAGGAGGGGCGTCTCTTTTAATTCCATCAATATGTTCATGAGGGCGGGGCTGTCCGTACAAAATTCGGTGAGATTTTTGAGCACGGGGAAGAATTCCACTGCAAGAGGCTGTACGACTGGCGAGTCCCCCTGTCTGAAAAACAGACGGAATGTTTTCAGCTTCACTCTAGAAGCGAGTTTCTGGACATTAGAAGCTGATATATCCTGAAAGTCGCAACCGTCCAGAGTAAGAGATTTTAGATGAGGGAGTCGTCGAATAATGGTTAGAAGAGGCGGGGTTATTCGTGTTCGTGATATAGCGATTACAGTAAGATTGATCAGCTTTGGGAGAGCCTTAACATGAACTCGCCAGAAAAAAATCAGCAAGGTTCGAGGCGCCTATCCAATCTCGAATAGTGCATTGCTGTACTTGCAAAGCAAGGGATTCAGCAAAAATTTCACCGTTCTTTAAGGATGCGCAGAAAGGCACATAGCTCATCTGGTTCCTACTAACAGCAGTTTCCTCCGTGTTTTGGAAGACGACAGACCTAAAAACGAGTGGAAGAATTTCGGCGCAGAATAATCTGCATACGACGGAGAGGCTGCGGAGGTCTTTCATGCGCTTCAACGTAGACTCTTCCGATTCACCGTCGGAGCAGGGGATAACAAAAGAAAATATAAGGTCATAGAGCTCGATGGGGATTGGTGTAAGTACCATGCCGGTGATCGAAGAGCGACGCTCCGGGGCTAAAAGAACGAGGATGCTACTTAAAAGACTACCCAAAATTGGAAAAATACCACGTACAATTCCATGTCCTGATATCTCGAAGATTAAACGGCTTCTGCCTTAAGGCCCGTCGCAGTTCTTGCAGCAACATGGTAGATAAAGGCAGAGATTACACGAACGGGGAGACCTGCAACGACAGGAAAGATAGACAAAGAGCACTTCGCCTCAAGTGCCAACGTGTTTGGATGAGGTTTGAGTATATTAATAGTTGAGCTGCTGAGAGCACATCAGAAAAGTATTCACTCCCATACTGTATCTCATACGCACTTATTGAAGATTTAAACGCGTTAAAATCTATAAGACTTTCGTGGTTACAAAAATTGAGACTGTGAATAATTAGCGCTCGTGAAGCCGTCACAAGACTTCTACTTTCGCGCTCCTTGATGTCAACTATGAGTCATTGTGTCTTTCCTCAAGGGCTCAACGTTCAACGTTCAACATTCTCTAGGGCTTAAATAACTGGGATCAATTGCGAAAGGAAAAGGGACGGAAGGGGCAATGATGAGCAAGAGAGAAGAAGAGATGGGGACAACAATGCTTTTGGTTACATGATATATACCTGAATAAACAGATAGAATGATCGAGTGAATGATGATTGAACGAGGGAGGAGAGTTAATGAGAGATATGACTGAAAATATCGTGAGTGAGTGATCGTGTGTCTGTGGTCCGTTCCAAGCCTTTTTGCAATGAGTGGATGAGTGAACATACATATGAGATATTGGCTAACGTTAATGGAAAAAAGCTAGGGGGAAAAAGAAGAAAAACGACCAGCGTCACACCCAACAAAAAATCGGGAGACGAAGGAACTAATGAAAGGAAGAAGGGAAGAAAAAAAAACGAAGTTCAAATTGGAGAGAGAAGACGATATCTGGCTGAAAGCAGGCAAATAGACACAGAGAAGAAAGCGAGAGAGAATAAATTGACAACAGAGGAGATAAACAGGATTAAGATTGGATTGACTTTTACGCTCTGTTTTGCCTGATGCAACCCGCCACCCCTTCTAAATCACCATACCCAACCACAACACGACATGACCAACGTACACAGAAAAGGCAGAAGAGGAGTAGACGACGACATACACCAGGATTAATGCGCAATAACATCATTACACGTGTGTGGGGTATATGCCATATGGGAATTGGGATGAAATATGATTTCTGAACGTAAACCTTCAAAGGAAAAGAAAAAAGGAAAAAGAAAGACGTCAAGGAGGTTGAAGATGGGGAATATGGATATTATGAGATGCAATGAGCTCCAAGGGACGTGCGAGTAGAATCATGACTGGGCAATTGCAATAGTTTGTCGTAGCGTCGTAGATCAGATCAGAAAACGGGAAAAGGAGGGAGGCAATATAGGGAACGGGTATGGAACGGGGGTCAGTATGTGTGTTGTTGAATGGTGTAGGATGAATGGCTTTTTGGTCAAAAAGCGGATATTGTGCATCGGAAAAAAGAATCCAAAAAACAGACAGCACTAAACAGCAATAAATCAAACGAAGAACTGCGTACTAGGTAAGAGAAGATGATCAGTTCGCCGTCAACACGGAAGAGAGAACAACTCACTGGATCCGACTAGCGGCGTGAACTTCCATTTCCTCCATCTTGTACGAATTCAATTCCTCTTTTATCCTCTGGGCCAACGCCGGTGTCAGCCGACTCCATGTTGCCGGTTCACTCCGTCTGTCGTAAACAGAAGGAGGAAACGTGTCGTATACTGAGAGATTGTTGGCAAAGGCGAGTCGTTTGCTGGGAGTAGTCGCAGAACGATGTGTCAAGGTCGGGGCAGTTGAACCTATTGTCGACAAGGCCGGGGCGGAGGAGTTAGAGTGGCTGAATATCAGCGATGATCTTTCGGGAGGGGGTGGGCCGTGAGAGGCGGCCGGGGAGTCGAGAGATTCACGGGGAGAGTCGATGCTACTCGATCGTGCTGATGACGCCTCGAAGGAAAGCGGTGGTAATAAGGGAGCGGGAGCCAGATTTGCACCATGTCCGGACAAATGCGATCCATGTCTAAGACCGTCAATATGATCTGGATCTGGTGAGGGTATTCGTGCCAGAGGACCGAGTTCCGTATGGTTTGGGTGAGCGTTGTACGAATTTGACCGTACTCGATTGACAGTGATGCTTTCCACAAGGTGAGTCTGCTGATCATAGCTCGCAGCATCTATAGAAATAATGAAAAGTAAGAACAGGAAAGCCGTTCATAATTGAATAAAAACACGTACGTTTCAGTATACCTTTTGTAGGCACTCGGGTACGTTCTACACTTCTCCGGATGTCTGTTGCCCAAGGCTCCGACTCTTCGTACTCGCCGTCCACGCTAACCCGCTGAATCCCCAAGCGGATCGTCACATCCTCGTCCTCCTCACCATCCCAATCCTCATCATCGTCCCATCCATCCGGGTTGTAATCAGTATGTGATGGAGTACCGTTATAGCGCTCGTCATCACTCTTATCTTCATCCTCTTCTTCTACCAGAACCCGTGTCCCATCTTCATTGATCCTAAAAGCACCCGCACCTTTCACAGGCGACACCGAACCTTGTCTCGTATGTGTATTCTTCTCCCACGTTGGCACTCCAGCCCCAAATCCATCCCCATTTGGCTGTACACCATTACTATTCGTAGTGGCTGCCGCCTCCTGCTGAGCCTTAGCTTTAGCAGCTGCCTCGGCGTTACTCTTTAGAGTGTGCTGTCGAGCCAGCTTTGCGGCAGGACTCAAGCCGCTCATCTCAGCACCACCCCAATCAGCACCAGCGCTGGTGCTACGATCAAGCTCAGCGGTAACATGAGAGACGCTAGCTTCGCTCGCCTCTCCCTTCGCGCTCTTCTTTTTCTTCCCCTTTTTATCCGATAATTCACCTTCTTCCTTTTCCTTGTTCTTCTTTTCCTTGTCCTTGAACAGCGACGTGATTCCTGCGAGGGAATTCCGTCGAGCAAGTTTACCCATACTCCCTAGTTTCCGTATCATGACGCTAGCACTACTAACCGTACTTGACAACGATATGTTGTCAGTACTAGCGTTTAAACGCGAGTTAAATAACGAGGCAGCACGACTCTTCTTCTTCGTCTGCACAGTAGCCGTCGACTCGGTATCGTCGACGTCAGGACTGGGAACTCCACTTGCGCTGGACTTACCAACAGCAGTGTTGATAAGTTTTGGTTTTAGCTTCGAAGAAGACGAGCCGAGGGCGGATGCTTTGATCGAAGCATCATCGTCATCCTCCTCTTCCTTCAAAGCCTGTTGTTGAGCATTGAAAGTGAGAGCGCGACGTAATCGCCCTTTGAGACCACTACTACGCATGTTTGCCGCCGAGGTAGTGGATTCAAGCATCGTAGCAAGATCGCTGTCATCGCGGGACATGCGTTTCTCGGATGCGGTAAATGTGCCTTGAGATAACGGCGACGGTCGAGCAGGACGAGGCGTCGTTGACGAGGATACAGAGGTAGGAGAAGTAGTAGACGTTACTGGCGCAGAAGGAGCAGGACGAACAGACGCCGAACTAGCACTAGAAGATGAAGATAGATTCCGATGATGAGGGACGACCTTAGGAGTAGGTGGATTGGGCGATCCCGAAGGCGAGCGTGAAGTAGGAGGGGAGGTAGAAGCTGGCGAACCATTTCTACTACGTATACTGCCTCCCGGAGGGGTGTTGTTGCCGCTATTACCGCTTTGATTACTGTTTGTACGCTGTCGCTGGCTGTGCGTCGAGTTTACAGACGTGGTAGACCCAGAGGCCTCTGGACGAGCATAAGGAGGGTTCGGGGCATTACCAGGACGCCAATCGCCATCGTGGGACGATGAGCCTTGGCGAACGGGCCTACGATATGGATGGAACCCAGGGTATTGACCATTCGGTTGTTGTTGTTGTGGCGGGGGAGTTCCACTTGGGAAGGGACTAAACATGGGATTCATCGGACTCTGAGGAAAGTAATCGGGTGACGGAGCTGGACCCGAGCCATTGCGTGCAGAAGCTGATCTAGGAGGAACAAAACCCTGTTGTGCATTGAACATCATCTGTTGGTATGCCCATTGTGCTAGCTGTGCGTTTGCAGGATCAAAATAGGGCTGCTGTGGATAAGTTTGAGGAGATTGCTGGTGGTTTTGATAGAAAGAGGGATAAAATGGCTGAGCAGAGATAGAAGGAGTCCAGCTTCCCTGTGGCTGCTGTTGGACCGGATAAGGATAAGGCTGAGGTGGCTGTGCCATCTGCTGCTGGAACTGGTTACCTTGTGTTGGCGGAGTTGGAGTCTGCGACTGGCTGTTGTCGTTTGCAGGCGACGTCCTTTGCTGTCTGGGATTGTTGGAGGGAAAGTCCATGGGGTGATTGTCTCTAGGTAAATACTGCCAATCCAGAGGTGCAAGCACAGCCATCGACCTGGAGGACGACTAGCTGGTGTGGGCGTCGTCAAGAACAACCTGAAGTAAAGTCGCGCAGCACAACAATCGGTAAATAAGCAAATATTGATATGACCGGTTCACATACGAACAGCTTTTAAGAAGAAAGAAAAACGTTAGTAGAAAGGAAACAGCAGCCAGCAGCAAAAAAAGTCCAATATCTCGCCGCTGGGATGGACGATACGGATGAAATGAGAAACAGCGACCACCGAGTCGGCCAAATTTCGGCTTGCACGTGATAAGTATGCAACGGGATCAGTCGCGTCACTTTACTCCATTTAGCGTTTTTTACTCTGGGATTCTTGGAGTCTTTGAGTACAGAAGTACTGAGAACTTAGAAGAGCTACAGCTACAGGTAGGTACTTTTCACTCTATCCTCCTTCTCCCGTTGTCGATCCACGTATTCACATCGGCATCCACACAAATATCATGCGCCCCATCATCTTCTGGTGCCCAATCCACAAAGATAACTAAATATCGCATTTATCCCTGTTTACCCGTATCCTGGGCTACTACTACTCATTGAAATAATCAGTTGTCAACCAGAACTCTTTCTTTGCCCGACGCGAGAGCTAAATCTTGAAGCTGTGAAGACTCGGCTGCGGACACAGAATGACACGGGTATAACCTTGTTCCTTGGAATTCCTTGTCAGGAACTATCTTGAGATTCGGACATCGGAGAAATACCAACTCATTGACCTTCGACATGAATGACAAACGTGCTACAATTGGTTTAGTATTCTGCGTGCGCATCGCGCCACGTTCCGCCTTGTATCAATATTCTTCCGGGGTTTCTTCCCAAGTTGAAGTGCGAGACTTTTGCCTTCCTTCTTACTAACTTACCCGATTCTCCAGGCTTCCGCTTCTCAGTTAATCTGATAATACGCCAGATCTATCAGCGTCACCAATCTATGAAACTCTCTGTTCTGCGCAATCGAATCAATGCCGATGCTTCTGTAATTAGACGCGAGAGGATATCTATCTATATCTATCCAACACTGGTGTTGAAGATTGATGAACATACGAAGATAAAGGAAAATCCGGGAGTCATAGACAAATTTATATACTGCTTCTATGTTTGCTGTATCTCTTCCTCGGTTTCGAAGGACAAGCTAAACTACGCCATGACATCCTTTCCGTCTCGTCCAAGTTCGAGCCCACCAAGTTTCCCCACAGCCTGCCCAGTCCCATACTCAATCTTGCTCAGGACGATCAATTTTCTGTTGATTATACTCCATGTGTTTCGTCTACTTGTATTTCTTCTAGTTTGCGCTGTAAATTATACTAATAGATTACACTGCCGCGCCACCACTTCATATCCTATTCAATTGCTTCCTCGTTATATGTATGTTCTCGAAAAAACTTCAAACCTGCGGCCAACAGCAATGCTCAACAAACTTCTGATGATCAACGATAGAATCATTTAGCCAGTCAAAGCAATCATACGAAAAAATACATAAGAGTATGTATTTACTACTGTATCTCCAATTCTTATTCCCTCTAACTCACAGGAAGGCTGAGGAAGTTCTGGCACGGCCTCGGTAGTAAGACGACCTCGGTACATACTGCACCGCGCTGCACCGTGGCACATAAATGATAAAAAAACGCAATCACAAGCAGTGTCAAGCACCATAGACACTCGGCTAGCTGATCAGATATCGATCATTCCGCGCTGTTCTTTTTAGGCATACCCATACGTCGTCTTTGCAGAAAGTTTTGACCGTCAAACAGTTATCCTTCGACGACGCCTCGAGGTTCGGGTAAAATTCACCGGTGACAGTATACATCCTGGACATCCACTGGCTCTTGGTGACGCAGATCCGTGTTGACTTGGCCGCCCGGGCATCCTCCCGCGGCGAGATGGAAATACGGGATATAGAAACCAGGAAAGGGCTCGGGCTCAAGAACCCCGACAAGTGAAATCTTGAAACTGCCCATGGTCAGGCCGTGGACGGCCACCAACACTTTCGGGGAGCCGGTACTGGAGAAGTAAGTACTACTCTAGCAAAGACGAATTGGACTTACCTTCCTGCACCCTCCAAGCCGTGTTATCTGATGATCAAAAAAGGACTGAATATTAGGAAATTAGTACCTGTAAAGATGGTTGAATGGTAGACCGTAGAATGGCAGTAAGTAGCAAAAATACAAATCTTTCAGCATACTCAATGACCACCGCAGGACTCGAACCTGCAACCTTTTGGTAAGGCTCAGCAATCGAAGCCAAACGCGCTACCATTGCGCCAGGTAGCCGCATAACCAGTAACGCCGGTACACGGCAGTGCCCGCTACCTCTCCAAGCAAGCACCTGAAAACATCCCACAATGGCAAACCCTCACAACATCTCTGACTTTAAAACAGATACGACATGCAAGACATATGCCATGGTTGATCTTTCAAATCTTTCAAATCTTGTAATATCTCGAGAACCGGCAAGATCTGAGGTCAAAGGTTAAAATCTGGACCACAACAAAAGAGGAAACACACCTCTAGTGGAGGATTCAGACCCAAAAATTCCGCGCACTTCCATTGTTCAAAGCGAGTGATCCCATAACCCGGACCGTATTTCAGATCACTGAGCTATCCCCATGAGATTGTCACAGCACGTATGCAGAGAAGAAACCCACTGATCAAAATCTAAGAGCTGCAGTTCAGCGATACCAATCAGTGCACGATCCCAAGCAAATGAAATAATCGGCGCGGGTATTATATAACAAATTCCGCCATACGTACAAATATGGAATAAGCGACAAAACTCTACAAATCAAGTACGAGTAAGAGAGGGTGTTGGACATGCTTGCAGCAATTGCACGTCCAACCGTTGCAGCTCGTACATGACCTCCTAGTAAACACTTGCTGAAAGGTACGTCTGAAAAGTAGATGTTAGCTCGCACTTTAGTGTAAATTGGGTTAACATACAGTTATTGATAGGAGCAGGCATGGGCAAGGGAGGTCGCACTTGTTGGATATCACAAGATATCAGTATCATTGTTATGATTGATCAAGCTCATAGTTATCTCACACTCATTATTGACACATACTTACACGTACTTATTTCCTATCACCCCCATTACCAGTATATAAGCAGTAGCTAGATATACGCTACCTCATCTGATCCCCCCTCTCTCAGTGCTGTAGGGGGCAAACAGAATATATTGTGCTTTTCACTCTATTCTGCCATTGTGTTATATTATCCCGAGTGGTAATATCGTGTTCTATTTTATTATCCAACAGCACTCCTGGCTGACCATCTGCAAAAGAATCAGTAATCTCGAATATTAAGGTATACGTACAGGACAAACCTAACCCACTGAAAAATGGAAGAATAGAAGGGATGAGACACTACTTTGACCTATACTGACTGTTCAAAATCCCCTGTTCAGCAGAGGGCGCAAATTTACTCCAATATACTTACCGGCAAATGAATATCACTCAGGTAAAGTGGGGGGAAGAGCGTAAACCTGTGGAAGATTGTAATGGGGCAGCAACATGACCAGTTTGCCAGAAGACGGAGAGGAGGTCTGCAGGTCGGTACTGAAGACAGCGTCGATACCTGGCGGACATTGGGATAAATGGAACTTGAATGGAAGAGAGAGTGCTCGGTTTTTGGCAGAAAAAGTCACTGTGTCTGAGAAGACGCTAGCCTGCGAGGTTGGGACACTTAAGCAAGATATGAACAATGGGGAGACAGAAGAGAAATAGACGTCCGAATTGTAAACGACACTCAGAAGGTGTCCTTGAACAGAAACCTGTAACATGTTAGGTTATTAGTGAAAGGGGTTAGTGTGGGAGTAGTGGGTTAAAGAAAGGTGAAAACAACCTGCACTTGCAAACCTGCAAGCTGATAACTGTTGATTTACTCAATACCGTCAATTTAATCGATCGTAATTTGACAGGTCACGTGAGTAAAACAGGAACAAGCCCGATCAAAAGCTCAAGCACCACAAGACCCTCTACCCTAAAGAAGTAGCGGGAATTAAAAGCCATGAGTACACAGGCGCGACATCCTATTCGCCTGAGGTCTGCCCAGTGCCGTTGATCCCCGGTACGAAATAATTGGAGCTAAGTCTAAAATCCAGAGCAACGCACTGGGGTGCAACCGGCGCCCGTTGAACTCAGGCGCAGTCCATTTGTCCTCAGCTCTGCCAAAGCACTGCCCCCTGTACTACCCGGCAGTTCCGCTGCACTTCCGATTCCTCCCGTTCCCTTTACATTTTCCTTTGAAACGTTTTCATTTCTAGTATAATGTAGTACAACAGTGGTAGCTATACTACTTAATACTATGTACCTAAACAAATCACACCAACAAATCATCAAATGTACCAACGAACAAAACAAATGATGAATGAAAAGAAATGAAACGTACCGTCTGAGGCCATGTCATGAAAATCCTGTAAAGGCAGAAGTGTTGGTATAAGAAACTCAGAGCGAAAGGAAGACTTACATACAAACCAAAAATGTAGCCACCTAGAGAAGAACACTGTAACAAATCATGTTAGGACAAACAATAAGATACAAGGGTTGCAAACAATGTAGCTGCGAAAAAATAGGTTAAGCTCCTGAGGAACTTGAAACTTGAGGATTTGCTTGGAGGTTCCTTCATCAGGAAAAGCCGTTTTTGCCTAGGTGACCCCAGAGTGGCCTAAAGCAAACTAGGTGACCTATGAATCCTATGGCATCCTAGGAATTTGGGCTTGTCTCTTGCCAGTCAAGGCTCTTGAGGATTCCCTAGGGTATCCTAGGCAGACCCAGGGCAAGCCTAGGTTTGCCCAGGCTTGCCCAGGTGCTCCCCAGGTGTTCCCCAGGAGCACCTGGGCAAACCTGGGGTAAACCTAGGCTTGCCTAGGGAATCCTCAAGAGCCATGACTGGCAAGGGATGAGCCCAAATTCCTAGGATGCCATAGGATTCATAGGTCACCTAGTTTGCTTTAGGCCATTCTGGGGTCACCTAGGCAAAAACGGCTTTTCCTGATGTTGCTGTTTGTTTTGAAGCTTTTCACCTACAGAAGTTGACAATCTTGCCAGAGCAAAGAGGGTGCAAGGGTAGACACGTTGACTGTTTGAGCTGGCAGATGTTGAGAAAATTATGAGCTTCGAGTTTTGAACGCTTGAATACTCGTGGGCACTGGAGCTTGAACGTTTGAATGTGCGCGTTGAACGTTAAAGACTTGAAGACAAAGTTCAAGTTCAAAAAGCAACATTAATGTCACGAGACTCACTCAAACGTCATCACCAGCCCAACCAGCGGAGGCAAAAACTCGCGACGCGCTCGAATCAAATTATAAGGTGTAGTACAAAGCAGTATTTGATGCTAATATATCTATATATTGTGGCACAATGCCAACACACCGCTGCCAGGTGCACCAGCACTTCGGAAAGGTTGGTTTTGTGTGTTGGACAATGGACTCTGAGAACTCGAACTCATCTGTGCGGAATCAGGACAAGGACAAGGACCTATGAAACCCTGTTCGTCAAAGTTAACAAAGTCTTCAAGTAACCTAGAGAACGACAAAAGGTGAGCCATAGAAGCAAAAACAGAATGATGGCAAAACCCACTGCTTCCAGCCCGGATCGGTGATCTTCATTCCAAGTTCTTTCATCTTCTTGCCGTACCACTCGTCTACCATGCTCCAGAAATCATGACCTTTTGCTTTTTTTCCCTGGTTCTTCGAAACCTTCTTTCTCTTAGCCGGTGGCTCACTGGCTTCTTGTGGACTTTCTTCAACATTACTAGCTACCTCTTCTTCCCAGAGGACGTCGCTATGCCGGTGAACAAAGTTTCTCTGGACAGTTATCAAAATGCGGTCCATGGTAAGAACACAAACACATACCAATGCGACATTTCACAGAAGAATGAGCCGGTCGTTGGGTTTTGGCCCTCCTGGCCTTAGATAATATGTGTTCATGCGGTGGGTGAATACAGCGGCGTCTACGCCGTTCTTGACGCTGTCCCAAAGCTGACGCTCTTGTCAGAGCTCTAGAGAACACGTCTATTCCAAAGTAAGTGACTCACATGTTGGCGAAACCTATTCCTCACACTTGAACATGTCTTTCTAATAGATCGTTGCGTGCTCATAGACAGGGTTTCCAAAGAAAACCTTACCTCTGGTATCGAGGTTGAATTTCTCGGAAATCGCATCGTCACTACAGTCTGATGTTTCGAGGCCAAATTCATCATCAGAGTTGATAGCATCTGGCCCATGCTCAAAGATATTGAGCATGTAACCTGTCAAAGTTTGAACGGTATCTGCTTCTTTGTCTCCTGAGAATTGAGGATTGAGCTCATCAAGCCCGTCCCATACTGAGCTCAACCGATTAACCACTTCAGGAGGAGAGTTGCTGATAAAATCTGAAAGAGGGGGTAGTGGCTCTGCTGGCGTTCCGGGCTCACAAAATGTCTGCATCAAATGGGTCAGAGCAAGGTCTGATACACCACGGATAGGAACGGCAGGTGGAGAAGGAGCGCTGTTCAGGGGAGGTAGGCGACAAAGGTTTTGAATGTGCTTGTGGGTCTTCTCGTGCTCCTGGGCATTATATGGCGTCTGACCTATATTATGTTGGCAAATTATACAGTAGACACGCCACTCCCTCCCCTCAAACTCTATACACCAGACTGAAGAAACCGTTGAGGAATTTATTACTAAAAAGGGAAAGATTTACCTCTTTCATCATCAAAGCCTTTCAGCGGCAGCTTGCTGCGATACGCCAGCATCGGTTATTACTGATTCTGGCCAAAGTGTAGCAGTGCTGAGTATATTAAGTGATCCAGTATTAACGTAGTACAAAAGAAAATATATCCTGAGGATTGTCTGACGATTTGAAACCCAGTCTCAAGTTCTTGCGCCTCAGCACCAAATTCAAATTAGACCGGGTTCAACCGGGGTTTTTCATCCCAAGCCGCATGGGAGGGTTTCGCCGTGTATTATTTATCTAGCCGGTTGAAAAATCAGCAGTCTAGCTAGGGCTGAGTCAAACGGTGGACATTGGAAAATCAAGAACAGGGATCCGAGCGTCCCCACAATAACGTGGGCGAGCTCAGTTAGCTGCCTTGGCACCGGTACCCCTGCAAAGATTGAGTCCCAGGGAAAATCGCGTCGGGCCAGATATAGTGAAATCGAGTAAGATCGTGGAATGTGTCAAGAGATGTCAATGAACTACCACAACAGATTAGGTCCGAAATATGAGCGGTTTCAGATATTTTTTCTGCTCACATCGGCTTCCATCGTGCCCCGTCTGTAAATACAATACATTATTCTTGTGATATCGGTTACTATCGTCTGCCATTGACCAGATGCAATAGGTGGGCCAGTATCCAGTTTCTCACTGCACTAAATTGGTTCAAATTTTGGAATATTTATATTTTTGAGATATGTAATCTACGTAGTGGCTAGCGAGTCTAATAAAGGTAGAGTATATGTATGAGAAGGGTCATTTAAAAGGCCAGCAACTAATTGAAAAGATGGCTGTGGAATAAGGGAATAAAGCTAGATAGGACACGCATGGCGCTGTAGTATGTTCCATCCAAAATGTACTCTTTGTGACATTTTTCAGTTGAGATGACCAGTCCTGTTAAGAAAATAACTTACGCGATGCACCAAACGTAGCGGGCTTGCCGAAATAGTACAGTCTAGAGGTCATGGAAAAAAATGTCATTTAAAGAAAAACAAAAAGAGTTGATCAATGTCCATACCTCCTTGAAGCCGAACTCATGCTCGCCCATATTCGTCGAACTCAGCCCACGCTCACCCACATTTGTTACTAATTGTACGTCTGTCTTCAATCTGAAGAGCACATGTTGGCAGTACAGCAAATATTCCAGAAAAATAGGGACTTAGCAGAAAAAGTATAAAGGAAAACATGGCGGGAAAGAAGAAGCAGAGTTGACCTGACAAAACATCGAGCCACTTTATATCTCACAAAGTCACACCATTTGGACCAATTAATCTTGTTGCCATGCTTGTTGCTCATTTGAGCAGAGAATGTATTGAAAGTAGATGTTGCACACTCTGACCAGAGCAGAACAGATGTATGCATATAGCCATATCAGACGAGATATGACTGATACCTATTTTGCTTACCTCACTCAGACCTCATTATATTTCAGCATATCTGACCCGAGGCGTTTTTCACTGGGATTGAGTGTTTGATAATGTATGTTGAATTCAATAGGACTCAGGAGTCGGGAGGCTGAAATACGAAAGTGGTAGTATTTTATCGATATTCATCGCCGTAATTGTCCTGGTATACCGTATGTAGGAGTTTCGAAGAGAGCCAGAGGGTAGACTTGACAGTTGTCCGACAGATGAAAACCTTCAAGTATCATCTGCTAGCGTCTGCCCCCAACAGTTGACACGAGTCTCTAAGCTTAGCGCTTAAGCGCTTAAGCTTAAGGTTAACGACGGCTGTCAAGTTTCTCTGCTAGTAAAACTTGATAGAGCAATGACGAACCTGCAGTAGACCACGAGGTCTGGCATATGTATCTGGACACGACGATGACGCGCAGAAGTATCAATTGCAACGGATCGTCACGTCATGGCAATATGGTAATATTCAAGCTGGTCCGGGGTATTATGTATCCTGGTATACCGCTGTCTCTACCTAAACCCTTTTTGGCCTTGTTACTTTGCTTTGTCTGGGATTCTCCTCAGAGTTCGAGCTTTATTAATATTCACCCCCTTCGACCATCTCTCGCCAGAACCTATACATAAGGCGTCATATGTGTGTCGTAGATCTAGACCTCACCGTGGACTTTTTCTCGACGCCATTTTCGCCTCGCTAGTTAATCTTTTCGTTTTTTGAGCCCAATCCAAATTCTTGAAGCCTTTCTATTCCTTCTCAAGGACCGAGCCATACATACTGTATATATCAAAATGGGCTCACACTATTACAATAGTTAAGATACTTCAGTGATCCCATAGTATTCTATGTTGTTGGCGTATTGCGGAAAAAAGTACTCTTGAAGGGAAAACAGGGCTAGATATGGGGCAGTAGCTACAGACTTATTTATTCCAAAGTTTTATGCCATGCGTTTATACGCAGATACCATTGATAAATTTGTAAAATTTAACAATAAGGAGGGACTAAACGCATCAAACCATGAGATTGTAATACGCATAGTTGTTAATTCTTGCTTGAGTACCAAGGTATTTCTGTACGAGAAATGAGCGTCTTGTATATGTGCATACAACCTCTGTTCACAACTGGATGCAAATATCCATGATATACCACGCTGTAGTCATTCTCAAAACTTGAACGAGGCGCATCAGTTCGGTATCGGGATATGTTCCGTTTGTTCCGGGACGGCTTGTCTTTTTGTTTTTTAACGTCCATAGTAGTAGTTTACATCCAAAGCTTTTTAACGCGTGAAATAATGCCTTATTGTTAAAGTCAAGATAGTTTGAGATCTAATATTCGTAATCCAGGGAAAATAATCCCAATCTAGAACCGTCCAAAAAACAATTGAGGCCTTAGTATAAATGCTCTATCCTGGAGTCAAGCTCCCTCAGGTTCTTGACCTAATAGTTGCTCCAAGCCTCTCCTTCTGAGCTCAACCAAATTCTTACTAGTCACTCTGAACTCGAGAAATGGACGCTTTCACTACCTTCGCATCTGCCACACTTCCCATTGAGGAGATCGACACTACAGTGCCTGTCGACCACGACGACAGCAGTAGCGGAGCAAACAGCTCCTGCGTTATTGCATGAACGGCTTATAGGCCATCCTATGTTTATGACCTATCATTCTGTGGGTAACATCTTTGTGAACTGGAACGATCCACTCAAACGTGCTCTCCATCAGATTCACCGACTTTCATGTCTTATAATGACCCTCTACAATAGAGATTTCGGTCCTTCGTTTTGCCATATTTATTGACTTCGACTTTCGATTTGCCTGCGTTTTTCGAAACCAGGTGTTGACCCTGATGGGATTTTTCTGGGCGGAGTAAAGTAGACTGTGCGGCAGATTAAGGTTCACAGGGACCTTGTACTAGGATACCTACAATATTGTATCAATACAAATTCATCCAAATGGAAATCGAGAAACATTTGAATACCAGTCGTGAGGCGAGTGAAAAAGAAAGACCGATTTTATAGTCGTACTTATTGGTCTATCTCGTTGCAACCCAGCAAGCTCCACAGCGTCAAGGTCTACAGACGTTGAGCGATTTAAACGCTGTGAAGAGTGATTCCATTACAAATCGGATTCCTCTGGGCGGACTCGGAGTTACTTCATAACTACTTCTCCCCAGTAACTGACGGATTCAACATCAGTCCGAATTTTTTTTTTTTGAACTACTAGAAAGAGGATACCCACATAAGTAGCAGTTACGATAGCAGCGCGCGCGCTCACCACTAGTATATTCGGCGATGTCTTTGCACTTCTTGAAGTCAATCCACTTTTCTGCTCTAAGGCTTCTCGCACCACGTCTCATTGCTAGTATCGCACTCTCTTCAAGGCCACCAGAGCGCCTCTGACCTGCGAGATCCGCAGCTTTATCCGATGGTTTCGTGAGCCTCTTTCAGCGGCCTTCCAGATCTATGAAAAGTTGAGACAAATTCAGCGAAGAACGATTGCATTCCGTCTAGGTCTAGGTAGATTAACGGCAACCAGAAGGGTATACAAAATAAAATAGCCAAAGCCAGCGAAAAGATTATCTGAATTTCCTTTTCAGAATCTTGATTACCACATTAACAGCCTTCTCCGTGTCAGCTTTCGAAAGCGCGCTTGACATTGCGAGACGAATGCTCGGTCTAGCTTCTGTGATCTCTAAGCCTCGCACTCGCTTCGCCTTAGTGATCATTACTCCCAACGCCATCGCTTCTTCAACTACTTCCTGTAGCAACCTCTCCTCTTTCTCTATATCAAAGACCGAAGCATCTCGAGGAATAGGTGAAGCCGGGTTTGATGGCTTGCCGCTGGGAATAGAGGAAGGAGGTTGCAGAAGGCTGTCAGGAGACGTGTTTCGCAAGTAGAGGTGAATGATAGGGGATGCTCGATGCGAAGGAACGGAGATGCAATCGACTTGATCGAGAAGAACGCGAGCCGCACGGATGTTATCATGAAGTTTGGTGAGCAAAGGTGGATTGTCACGCAATATATTGATACCCTCTGACGCGCTGACAGACAAAAGAGGAGGCATTGAAGCTGAGAAAACATATGCAGATCCATTGATGCGCTGGAAAGGGGATTTAGACGACACGGTTGCTCCAAGGGAGGGAATATTACCTGATGTTCAACTACAGTGTTAGATCCGGCACAGAAACCACCTCCGGCGCACAAACCAATCGCAGCAGAACCAACGAGCATGTCGATTTTGGAAGCCTGAGATTACCTAAGAGGACATATCCTTCCGAGAGCAGATTCGACTTACCTGGACGTTATACAACTCGGTCAATCCGCGACCTGTACGACCGACGGCACCAAATGAGAACGATTCATCAAGAATGAGGCGGTATTTGTATTTTTGCTTGAGCTCAATCTAAGTTTAGTGGTATCAATTATACTTTCCAAGGTTTGTACCAAGAAATCTTACCAGCCTCGGAAGGTCGGTCATGGTTCCGTCACGCTCAAAGATACCCTCGGTGATGATGAATCGACGTGTCAAGGGACCTTTTCGCTTACGCCTTTCTTTCTCGACGCTCTGCAAGACCTCTTCCAAGCTATGCAGATCATTATGGTCGTACCAGCGGATAGTTGACCGTGATATCTCCATGCCCTTCTGAATACTCAGCGTAACAGCCCGGTCAGCGACTATGATATCTCCTCGCTTACAGAACGCCGGAATGACCGAGGAGATGGTGGAGAATCCTTGAGAGTAAAGGATAGCACCCTCTGTCCCGAGAAACTCGGAAACATCACGCTCAAATTGAAGATGGACATCTAACGATGACCAGTCAAGTTGAAGAAGGGACGCAAGCTGTGACAAGGCTCACCGAAGGTTCCATAAAAGCCTGTAGGACCACAACTTCCGACACCACGCTTTCTCATAGTTTCGAGAGCACGCTGCTTAATGTGTTCATTCCCAGCGAGTCCAGTAAAATTGAAACTAGCCAGGTTGATAGCAGGTTTGCCGGTATTGACCAGTACAGGATGAGGACCATTGGGACCTGCAACAACCGGAACAGCAGCAAGCTCGGCCATTTCTACGTCGTTCAGAGGTTGAGAAAGAGGTTCCGGTACCCAGTCGGCCACTAGTTCGTCAATTTCCTAATCGAGCGGTCACTACCAGCGCACAATGGGAACCATTTTATATACCTTTTCTGTGAATTCTATAAAGTTCTTTGGGTTACTTCTGTCTGCTCGTGTACGAGACTGAAGAACAGTCCTGACAACAAGAAAGAAAATTATGAGTTCGAGAAATGTGCGGCCTGGATCATTTTGGTGGGAGCTCCGAACGTATCGTTCGATGATTGCAGAGCCAGGAAGCTTGTAAAATGTTCTAGTGCGGCAGGTAAGCCATGTTACGATGCGGAGAGAGAAGCTTTACCTTTCAACAGTAGAAAGAGCATGAGCAAAGGTCAACACAGCTGTGTCAAACGTCGAGGATGCGCTAGCCATTGTGATTGTCCAGCGTCGTCTAGCTGCAGCGTCAAGTGAGGAGCTGCAGTGTCAGATATAGATAAGTCCACGGATGATGAAACACTCAAAAACGTTACTGCAGCTTGGGCGCTTAGGTCACGCTTCCGTTTCTCTGATTTAGGCTAAACGCTCGATTAGTCAGCACACGAATGAGTTTGCGCCCAAACTCGTCAGTTTTCTGCAGCTATAGTAGGACCTCGGCACTCAGTACTCAGTACTCCACCTTCACGATGATACATTGCCGAATCTGAATTCAACCTCTTACGAGTGGATATCTTGGTTGATCAATACGTGGTGGAACGGAGGAATCCTACATTATGAGCACTGTTGTTCTCTACCTGCCAAGCTCTGTCATCTCTTCCCCCCTGGACGGTGACGTAACTTTGCACGTCCGCTGCCAATTCATCCCTATTTTGAAGATTAGGGTGACGGTAGTTCTCGTCAAGGCTCGTAGTCTCTATCAATGTTCGCAGATAGCCTTTTCATATGTGTGAGTCTACCTCAGTCTCTGCCCACATCTTCCTTATTTTCAGTTCAACCTCCGACTGCCTCGTTCAAGCGAAACCTTTTCTCTCTCAGGTCAGCTCAGCTCTTTGCCTGTGATGGATCATTTTACCCATGCGTAGCTGTGGTTACACTACCTACTATGACCAGTGGTTTCGAGCAGTTCAGATCTACGTCAATCACGATTGCCGTCACATATAGTGTTAGAATCTGATTCTAGCCAAGAAGCCTTTGATGACCCACTCCCAAGAGCCGCGACTTGTACACTCATTTTTCAAACAACAACAGTCCATGCACCCCAAGCTTACATCGTTATAGAACAATTGAAGAAATGTATCACAACTAGTCGGGACCAGGATAACAAAAATACTACAATCACTATCTTACTTTACACGTTTCGGTTCTTAAATCATACACCTATACAAGTACACACATGCTTTGGCTTTAGCGAAAAAGTGGAAAATCAGCAATCACTGCTTTGGAATCAAACCGCCACGCCTATTGGTGCGTTAATCTTTAAAGGCACTTCGGGCACTTTATACGATCCATCGATTTGAATCGTTGATTTCCTGAAGACCAGCGCCGAAGAAGAACCACCAAAATGGAACAACCCGAGCTCCTGGCCGCGAATGACCTTTTGTCCTTCGAACACAGTAACCTGACAAGTAGAAATTTCTGTCATGCCTATAGCGATGAAGCACATCAGCCCGATGTTGCTATCATCGGCTTGGATGAACACCAGGGCGCGAGCGGCAGTGTTGGAGAAGAATCGAAGCGACTGCAAATACGGAGGTGCGACGTCGGGGTCATCGGTAGGCTCCCCGATCGTATAAGGACCCTGAGCAAAATATGTTCCTGGGACATTCACAATTTTACTGATAGTCCCATTGACGGGGACATGCCAGCGATGATACCCGGTGGTATTGAGGAATGACTGGAGAACTGTACCGCCTATGAACTCGTCCACAAACGTACCCGCCAACAGGTGACGGAGCGAGTAAGCTTCATCTTTGATGAAAAGCTCATCCATCGCCTTCACATCCTCCTGGTAGGCGTAGGTGCTAGACTCGCAAGCGGCGCCGACAATATTATTGTCGAGAGGACCGGTAGGACGATCGATCGAAGCATCTCGGAAACGACGATTGAAGAAGTCATCGAACGAGAGAAACCCGTAGTATTCTTTTTCGGGGTTACACTCAAAAACTTGAGCGAACGTACGACCGGGGTACTCCGTCATCAGTGCGTCTAGTGCAGCTGTACTGAACCACCCTTTATCTCCAGTATTTAGAACTGAACGAGATTCCGTGGACGTAAGGTACACCGACCACGTCACAAACATTTTTTTGAAATGGAGGTTCAAATTTTCCTTGGTAAATGCAGAGAAACCCCCTTGCGAATTCATGATCTGAGCCATGACCATATACAAAGGCGGCCCCAGATCTCCGAACGAAGGAGCCTCTCGGAAAATCTCATTCATCATGTTAAGGAGTTGGTGGTAGTCTTTAGGTGTGTGGGGCTGAAGGCGATTGATCAGTCTATTATTACGGGTGGAGATACTGAACATACATCAGACTGGTCCACGTTATCGAACATGCGGATGAACTCTCCGTAGACAGTAGGGTCGCTCTCAATAAAGACTTTGAACTGTCGGACAGGATGGAGTAGAGCATCGGCAGTCCTATATACACCACTTTGAGTTCTTCGGTGCATCCGCTCCATGTACGAGTCGTATGCCTGCTTGCTTTTAGGAAGCCATCCTGCGTTTCTGAAAGCCCCTGCCGAGGGGCGAAGAGTTCTGGGAGCCATGATAGTCTGCTCGAACTCAGATAAAACGTGAAAGAAATGAAAACAGTTTCACTCACAGAGTGGAGAGTCGCAGGGGATTGTTGATGCTGGCTGGATCGTTCGAGTATCTTTCAGTCTTTATAGGAGCCCAATGCTGTGACAGATCACAGTAATAATGTTTCCTTCTATTAGTACGCCGGTATACGCTGCCTAAAGATGGGTTTCCCCTGTCCCATGACGCTCATGCATGTAAGCATTTTCCGCGTCTTGTGCGGAGAATGCTGGTTCTCGAGTTCTGTTGAGATTAATTGCGTCGTAATACTTTACATGAGTATGAATATTAGCCGAGCCGATCTATAGCGAGATGCTCTCCATACTCACATGCACATCCAAGTACCAAGTCACAGGCCCCCAGAAACTCCCCCTAACTTTGTCAAGAATAGCAAACCGCTTCAGAGTGTGAGTTTGCACGATTCATGTCTTATAGCACATTTGAGTCCTAAAACCCCGCTCTGTCCTACTATGACATAAGTACTTCGAGACAGATTGAGAAGTGTTCAACGAGGGTTAACATGTATGAAATACATCTTCTCTGGGTGCGATTATAGAGCAATCCAAGAAGGCTATCAAACCGCTAGAGTATGAACAAAAACAGGCAGGTGTGCTAAGAATTACCTAGTACTATAACTTGGTCAGGTGACCGTTCCTCCAAAAATGACTTGTTTCATCAAAATCACAGAGTACTTGAGGTCGCTTGACCGGGGAACGTCTAGGGGGCCTAAAGCTGTCAATGGCTATAGTGCGAGATCCACCTCCTTGGGATCGAGAAGGAGCTAGTGGAGAACTCATTCAGTATCAACCTTCTTGGGCTTTCTAAGAGCGATGTCACACCCAATGTGGCGCGGCCATGTAATACGAACATGAGCAGAACAGAATAAACATAACCGACTCCAGAACTTGGGACCAAGTTCTGATACGCCAGGGTCCAATTAAATGTCTACTAGTACCTGATGCATCCTCGTGCATCGTCGCTCGCACCCCATTATCATGATGGTTTGGCGACGGTAAATCAATCTTGCGTATGGGAAGCAAGAGTACAAGAAATAAAATTAAATAGGGTACCTACAGATACTAAACCTTCTATTCCCAAGCTTTGGTACAGAAGTGGACTGACTACTGGACATCCCATTTGTATTCGATGACCCAACTGTCACCGGTCAGTGGGGAAGGCCAGTCCTTTGAGTTAGTGGCAATGAATGATTTTTATACTCGACTCCCAAAACCTCACACAAATTCAATGGTACGACGGTGGGCCAGGACGGCGGACAGATGTACAGCAGCATTGGTTCTAAACGACGTTGGCAGTATCTTCATCACCAGAACCCAAAGGACACAAATTTGAAGAATTGAGGAAGACACACTGAGAGCGATGTAATACATATCCGTTTTCACTCTCCTTCAACTTGTCTTGTCTTCGATCATTCTTTTAGACCGAATTCAAAAAATAAATTAAATCAGAAATAGAATGGAAGAGCGGCATTAGCAGGGTTCATGTTCTCATTGCGCTTGAATGAGCAATTTTCGACGCACGACTCCAGTTTGTAGCAAACCTTGGGCCTCGCAGGTTTGATACTCAAGCATGCATACTTGAACTTTAAACTAAAGGCCTTCAAGCCTTGTCAACGGACGGGTTTTGAGTGCAGATATAATGCTTCCGAGATAGCAAGCGAATATCGAAAGGAAGGAAAGAGAGAAGTTTATTGCACGGCATGACCCAAGTAGCTCCACAGCATGAAACTGACGCGGTGCCAAACACGAACAAAGAACGAGTTCGCAGTCTGCCGGTGGGAGCTGCTGTAGAAATGTCCTTCCCAATTTCCACCATTTTGACAGTTTCCACTAGGGACTAAAAGTGATAGACCATCTTTGATTATTTGAGATCCTTCCACATACTATTGAAGACTCACAGGGAAACGATTCTTGAGATCGCTGGTCAATTGTCGAGAGAGATCTAGTATTGAAATTGAGCATTACCTCGAGGTGTTGCGGGGTGCTTGGATGCGCTCTTATCTCTTGCGGCCAGGGTCGGGATGAGAACGTTGGATGAGGCTAACCAGACGGCCAAGTGAGAATACAATAAGTATACATGTAACATGGGGGATGAGATTGTCAGTCGTAGGCAGAGACGGCCATTCAGCCCATATATCTGCTGATATCAGAAGTGTTGGAATAAGTTCTTGTGGACAGAAAGATGAATCAGGCATTCTCCTGCAGCTACTTGTCCGAGCCTTGTTTCGTTGACTTCAGCGCTTGTATACATGAAACCGGATTCCAGTGCTAAGCCACCTTAGCTGAGTGCGTCTATGCCTTCAATGGCTATGATCATATGTAAGTACCATATCAATTCCTGTAAGGTCGAAAATTTGAGATGCAGAGTGGTCAAATTGTCAACAGGCGTCAGCTCACGGCAACTCCCGGCTGTTTCTCAATGGGACCGCGCCGAGCCGTCACGGTGATACGATTCCCACGGAGGATTTCTTCCTCCAGCACTGAAATGATTCTTTTTCTATTGTACTCGTCCAACTGCCGCGCATAAGGAACTCGTAACTCGAAGTCTATCAATGTCCTCTATCTGCTCGGGTATAACCTTGTCTCTTTTTACCATTCCTTGGTCGTTCAGTGGCCCCCAAACATGTAAAATTGCAGTCACTGATAAGCAGGTAATATATTTCCGGTGACATAGTATGCAAACAGTGCAGCAAATGAGAAAGTTTGATTCTGCTCGGGGTGCAATGCACGTTTCCTGGGGAAGCGAGTAGTAGACATTTTGCAGTGAGTTCAGGTATCCAATGTTGCTCTGCTACAGGATAAGAACCTAAAAGTTGCATAAAGCTATGGCAAGTATCTCCTCAATGTAAAAACTGACCAAGGATTGGAGTCTGAAGCGTGAGGTACCATCTTCTTTAATTTGGTAGCGCGGCAAATTACACGCCACTTCCAGGCTTTCCTTTTCTCGCGACCAATCCCGCAGGGAAGCGCTGCTTGGACTACCGTGCGCCCTTTAGAAGGGCGGTTTTTGACTTCCCATTTTGCATAATCCTCGTCTGTTAACTTAACTTGAGGCTGTCTCCTCAGTCCTGAAGAAACTAGCGGTAACGACATCAGATGTGATACCTAGTATAGTCTTTCCGTGTTACCAGCTCGTAGCAGCGCTCAGTGGTTGAGAGAGCTCGGGGTCCTTCAGAGCACAATCGTGGGCACGGAAGTGCTGCCTATCATTACGTCGATTCATTACCCGACTAGGTGATGCATTGTTGGCATTCTTCTCCAGAGGACCAGTGCATTGCACTGAATGGCGGGGTTAGCTGTGTGAATCGTTGTAAAGGAGCTAACCCTCACTTGATAGTATAGTAAAGAAACAAAATAAGCAATCCTCCAATAGAAGCTGTGGTACTGGTACTAGGCAGATGGTCGTGAAAGCCAATCAATTGTGCATTATTGATCCAACAGTAATGTAATGTACGGTACGCATCTATCTCCTTTGTCTGATTAATATTAATCTTATTATTCGACGTAGATAGATAGATTTGACGCAGAGTTATACCTGGCTCCTCAACGCTACCTTGGACGTGGCATCTATCCCTGCTTTCAACAAAACTGCCACCTTATTTCCGCCAGTCCCACGAACCTGTTCAGTCCCCTGATCGATTCCAGAAACAAGTGGATTAACCACCAGAGGACAGGTGGTTTTAGACATGTCGACGATATAAGAGATGGCAAATACGCATGTGAAGACTCCTCAGTTTCTTCAGTGCTGCGATGGCGTTGTTATACGGACCTTGAAGCACAGGCGCACGTTGAGCAACATCCCGTACAAAACAAGGTGATTTTTCCAGATGCTGCAAGTACTCCCTATGTTTCCCCAAC
>JADNRY010000037.1:0-376380 GCA_015501585.1 Rhodocollybia butyracea
AGTATTGTTTTCCAACGCTAATTCTGCCAAAGATTCTAGCCCAGCCTTCTCGTTCCTTTCTCTGATCCTTATTTGCTCCACCAACTCCACCTTCACAGCCCAATCTCTACTAGTTCCACCTCCAACATCCGGATTCTTTCCTTCGTACTCTATCACCTTCCTCAGTCCTTTTGGAACCACCTCAAACAACCCCAATGCCAGAGTCTCTGCCGCAATGAAAAAAGCAATTTTCAACGACTATGCAGATGCTATCAAAGCACTTTCAGAAAAACTGGGCTCGCAGAAGTGGTTCTTGGGATCAGAGTATGTGCCGACTTTTCTCCTTTTCTCGTTTATTCGGTTCATCTCGCTGACGAGATGAAAATAGGCATCCTACTCCGCTCGATGCACTACTATTCGCAATACCTACATTGCTTATTAGGGTTCATCCGACGTGGTTCGCGCGCAAGTCACGGAAAGAGTTAAATCTTGTAGCTTGGGAAGTTAAGGGTAACGCAGGACGGTCAAGGCAGCGTTTGTTAGCTAGACTCTAGAGTGTTTATTTTAAACACACACATTTACTCTATTTTTTGCTTCATTTCCATCTGAGAAACGTTTTTGTAGACCTACCAAGCAGAATCTGCCTCAGCTCGCAGAATATCAAGATGAAATCCATCCTGAATGGTTTTGATCTACAACGGCTGTTCATTTCGGCATATGTATGTCCATACAGTTCATGCCAAAAACGAAGATCGAGAACAGTACACCCTACGTCCACACCAGGAATACTAGCCAGGTCTTCCAGTGAGGAACAGTAAGTGTAAGTTGAGTTTCACATAAATTCTGCTCGATTTCTACAGGTGAGTTGGGAGGATCCCTCCCATACGCTGATCGTTTGTTCACGAGGAGGTCCATTGCCTTCTCTCCCTCTCACTCTCTTGTTATTGAACAATGTGCCAAACTGCCACGGTTATACAGCTGGTGTAAGAATCGTGCAAGAATCGTTCAAAGCCGGCGACAAACCCACTTGACGTTGGTTCTGGCTTTGCCAACAAGCCAAAACGGTTTTCCACCAAGGCTAGGAATTCCAGTAGGGCAATAGGATAACCCGTTCAACTTTCTCGATTACTATTGGATCTCAAAACGTACGAAAGGAGAGGTTGACTCGGAGACAGAGTTGTGGTAGTGATAATTGGGATGTACGGTCCTGCCGCTACCCCTCACTACCACTGAGAATTGTTTTTGTAGAACTGCACTTATCTTCATGAACATGCCAAGACAAAACCAACCAAAACATGTCCAGTCCTTACAAAAAGGGTTTTTTTTCACTGCTGACCAAAACTTCAAGTTATCTGAATGGTTTTGTGCAAGAATCGTTAAACCCGGTGACAGTGCTTCATGTTGGCTCTGGCTTTCAAAGGAATCGGTGTAAAAAACCGATGACAATTCCTTGACGTCTTGACGTTGGTTCCGGCTTTCAAAACGGTTCCGCTAGGAATGCTCAAGCGGTATCTGCGCCACCTCCACTTCCACTCGTTTCCGTAGAACTTTTCGGATGACAAGTGGCTGCATCATTCCATACTAGACTTGGTAGGTATGGCCACCACTCCTTCTCGATTAGGATCTCAAATAGAAGTCAAGGCAGAGTTGTGATAGGGAGGGATGTACGGTCCCAGCCGTCAGAGCAACGGGACATGCGAAACGTTGACATGCACATTGCGCATGATTAGGACAGTTCCTTCACGGACGGCGGAAATGAAGCCATTCTGAGCGACGGAGGGCCATGCCTTTGTACGTGTACCGACACCTACCCCACTAAATTCCTAACCGAGAATATATTGACCAACCAGATTGAGTTGGAAGCGGCGGGTTTGGAGTCTAGAAAAAGGCGTGTTTATAGCTGGAAGACAGAAGCTGTAAAGTTCATAATTGAGCATGGTTAGTAAAAACACTGGCACGTACGAGCAACGGTGGGTTCTCTTACAACTGTCAAACACGATTACTCAAGGCAAATACAGGACACGTACGAGCAACGGTGAGTTCTTTTACAACTGTCAAACACATCCACGGCATCTGACTTTGCAGGAAATTCCAACGAAAAAGTTGAACAAGTGGATTTTCGGATTAAGAGGGGACATACGCAGAATGGTACTTCATCATTCCTTTGGGTAGGCCCCCCGAGCTGGTCGTATTGGTAGCTGTGGAGTCTGGGGATTGTCTGGCTTGAACTGAACAAAAAACTCAAGCTATCAGCGAGCAAGACCAAGGCTCATCGCTCAGCCGCATCTTGGCCACAGCTACGTACAGCTATGTATGCTATCCATCCGTTCATTGTAATTAGTAGCTAACGCTATTTTCAACTTCGGTCCGAGTTTGTCATTATCTTTCGCTCCGAATTCAGCGAAATGCCAGTGGAGGCCGCCATTGTCTGGTTGCCTCCCGAAGGCAGACCTCGGGAGTCGGCACGCTCCTGCTCCAACTCACACATGTTTTGCTGATATCTTGAACTTCAAATATAGTGACTGTGGGTTATTAATCACGTATCGCAGTACAAGATAAACAAGTCGCCTCGGAATTGCCTAATTATACATAACCCTCAGGCTGCAATACTTAAGGGACAAGCGGAGCCTCTAGCAACCCCATGTTTCTTATCAACGCCATCGTCATCGGGACATTCCTGGAAACTCTGCTTTACGGTTAGTTTTTCCTCAATGATGTGCACCTAACGACTCTTACATCCTCCCCATGATTGTCTAGGTGTTTACTTGGCAACTTTCATCAGACATGTCCGAGTTCTAGCATTACGTCGGAAAAAGCTGCCCCCTAAGTTGTTCATCTATCTTTCAACAGCAAGTTTACTGCTCTTTGTGCTTGTGACTGTGGTATGCGACTAAGACATTTCAGAAAATGACAACTGATCTTTGTGTACTAGACTGTGGTGGCGGATCTCATTTTCGCCACACAAAATATCCTTAAAGATCCCACTGGGCCGAATGACTTCTCTGGGGATGTAAAAAGGCGCGACATCAAGACTGTATGTAGTACATTCGCTATAGCGGTTTCAGACACAGTTTTGGTGCGCTGAGTATTAGTTCCCTGGCTATGTTGCATGCATACTCAATCCCACATAGCTTTATCGTTTGCATGTCCTCTACAACTCTCGTCTTCGCATTGTCGCCCTCCCTTTATTGATGTTCATGGTCCAATGCGGTGTGCCTGTTTGCTATCATGTTTTACTCTCTGGTATTGAATTTTATTGGAAGGTATTGGAGTATGGATCTTAATTGCCCTCTTTCAGGAAAATAGCGTCGAGCCCTGGAGTGATCATCCACCAAAATTGACTCTTGCTCAAAACATCTTTGCCTTCCTTTCAATTGGCCTGAATGTGATGTGTACCAGTAATTGCATCTTCTCGCTCCTTTGAGGAACATCATGACTTACTAGAAATGTCAAAAGGTCTTATTGTTGCTTGTATGTGGCGCTCACACCGCCGACTGTTGGCCACAGGAGTACCCGCACCGAGCGCGTATGTTCGGGTTGGTGCTATCATTATTAATTCCGGTGTGTCCCAGAAACTTTTGACTTGGTCTCTCGGTTTAAATCAGCATTCTTAGCTATAATCAATATTGTTTGGTGGCTCAGTATCTTTGTGACTGCGGATGTCTCATCGGTTGTGTACCAGATGCTTGGTGCTTCGGTAGGTCTCAACATTGGACCAAGCTATTGCCTTAGTGACTGACTACCACTGTCCTAGTATGTTTGTGTCACTGTATGTTAAGTTATATGTCAAGTTCATAGAAGCTGATCTGCCACACCTTGGCTTTTAGGCCTTGATAGTAAGAAGTTCCTTGAGTTATCAATTTCGAAATAAGATTCTTACTCTTTAAGTCAGTTCTCCGCAATCATTGTCAGTGCTTCGAGGCCGCCTTCCAAATGGGAGTCATTTGCCCCTGTTTCTTTTCCACCCGAAGCCTTTCCCCAAGATTCCGTGCCATCGACGGACTTTTCAGCAAATGATATGTTAGAGGCTGATGTTCGGCCAGCGGAGTCATCTCCCCTGGACAGATCCAATAATGGAGTGTCATCCAAAGAGACAGTGTAGTAGGTGAGGCTTCGAGCTCATTCTGCTCTGCGAAGTTAACAAGCGCTAATAGATGGTAGAGTCAGAGATACTACGAAGAGTCCCGAAACCACGATTATTTTAGACCATTCACAGTACTGCCTCATTATTGCAGCATGGTTCAGCCTGAGGCGATGCCAGTATTTTACAAGCAGCTATTTGTATTTTTCTGTCTGCTGTCAATTCTGTATATTCGTGTCTGTAAGTATTAGCGTAACATTTCACTTCCTGCTCAATTTTTAGAATCTTAAGCCTACAAATCTACTAAGATTCTGAGACAAAATTAGCAAAAAATAATGGACTCCTCAATATCTACTGTGGAAGCTGCAAACTACGTCAAAGAACCCTGACAGGGGGTGTATAATGCGCCCTATGGGCAAAGTCCTTAAGAACACTGGTGAACATGACAAATAGGATACTATTGTGTGTACGACGGTGTAAAAGACTGACTAGACTCTTAAGTAATCGTACAATACTTATAGTAACGGATTTATTATATAATTAATAATAAATAGAATGATAAGATAGACCGTTTGGTCTATCGGCGGCGTCTAGGATGACCGTATTGCCGGATACGGTCAGTGGTGATTATGGAGAGGCAGAGGCGTTACACCCTCCCCCACCAGATTAACATCAGGGATGTGAATCGAAAATGGTAATGACATCATCACCATCCAAACCATTTTTAATTGGTTTTAAAAGATTGATTTACAAGAGTCTAATCAACCTGGTAAGTTCGGCGGCTACTCTTTTTCTTGCCTCGTCACTCACCGACGGTCAGTGTACGCTCCGCGCGACTCAGACCCCGCTCTCCTTTCCGTTGGTGTAGTACACTTGTTTCAGTCAGGTACGCTCCACGCGCTCGCAGCCATCTGCCCTGTTCTGACTTGTGCTTGGCTTTTCAGCCACTTTCATCAATGTCTCATTTCCATTTCTACTTACTTATATCAAGTGAGCCGTCGTAGTCAGCTTAGCGCTTTCTTTCTGACCCGATGAGCTCAGGTGTGTATTTAGATTCCTTAAAGTAGCTTTCTTTCTGACCTGATGAGCTCAGTCTGTTGTTTCTTGTATTCTCTGCATTACCCACCCTCCCTTGTCCCTCTACATAGGTTATGTACATGCTTGTACCCATTCCGTTGTTTGTCAATCTATGTCTTTCCAGGGTGCAGCCGCTGCATCAGGGCTGTACCTGTGTCCTGCTACATTCTCGTGATTCCACCAGAGAAGCATCAAAAACAACGCCTGGTTGATTAGGTTGGTTTAACATAGAGATGTCCACGAGTCCGGATCCAAGTATACTTGGATCCGGAGCGCAAGTACTTGTGGCATAAAAGGCCTGACTCGTGACCCGCGGCTGACTCGTGGGAAACGGGTCACTGACTCGCAAGTATTACTTGCGGGTCTCACAAGTACCTGTGGATCCGCGCACTAATCAAGTAGTTACAGCTATATTCACAAGTTACGAGTCCTGAATGTAATGAAGGCTCGTCCTTATGGCCGGTTTCGCGTGGGAATTTATCCGAATTAGGCTTCCTTTTGTCTAAATCGGGTTGACCCAATAAGGAGATTAGTTTCGATATATTTGGGATGTCAAAGCATTTGCCATGTGACCTCGGGTTGGCTCATCTCCTCCGCGTTCAGATTCCTACCAAATTCCAGCTTCTCGATATTCCACTTTGTTTCTTGTTTTCTTGTTTACCTTTTATGTGCTACTTGAAGTGCAACTTTCTATCCGTGCATATGCAGTTCAGGGATTTGTGGTTTCTTTGTTCTTTCGCTGCAATATTGGTGAGTTGAACTACAAGTTTACAGTGATATCCATCTATATCCAGAAGGACTAAGGCATGAAACCTCCTTCGCATACTGCTGCTTTTGCTGATATTTCATTCTTCTCTTCACTTGTGCTAAACACCGTCTCTGTTCCAGTCTGCAGCATGGATTCATGGTTTGATGCATGTGTGTGATGTTCTTTCGCCACACGGCGTTTATCTCCTATTTGAGACTCCGCTCTTTACCTCCTCGGTATTTCAATGTCTTCAGTGTGAGCTTTCATTTGCCCTCTGTTTCCTTCACCGTATTTATTGCTTTTATCAGTAGCACCTTTGTCTTCTATTACCCTGCTTGTTTTTGGTTCCATCCCTTGCATACAACATGCTGACTATTATGCATCTTAAAATCTTGACTTCAGTCAAGTGTACAATTTTTCGGACCAGAGCGGATGACAGCAGATCATGCCAACATTTTCATTTTTACATGCTCTGGTCCAGCCTGGCCATCTGGACTTTTGACTGGGTCTTATCCATCGTCGTTGCCAAGTGCTCAGAAAATTGTGATCCTATGCCCAGCTGCAGGTTGCAGGACTCGTACCTGCCACGCGCTTGCGCGATGGCCCACACTCGCAAGTATTTACCATTATTTACTTGCATACAGTGATTGTACAGTGTATAATGCTATTAAAACCTGTACTTTACTTGTTACACTAATTTCATACTATGGTATGAAGTAAAAATGTACTGACAGTTAGGCTTTGGATTGTAGACAGCCTACGGCGATTGGGCGCTAAAATAAGCGCTCAGTCGCTGTGAGCTGTCTACAACCTCAAACATGTGTGGCAGTACTTGATAAGTACTATAATAAATATGATACTATTAATTACTGTAAGTTTTGATCACCAACAACAAATATATGAGTTCATATTGCTTGCACAAGTCACACAAGTACTTGCAAGTCAACCGAAAATTGCAAATGTCTGACTTGTGACCCGTGCCTGACCCGTGGGAAATGGATCCTGGGATCCGCGAGTCACATACTTGCGGGTTTTCCCACGGATCTTACCTGCGAGTACTTGTGAAGACTTGGACTCGTGGACATCTCTAGTTTAACATAGAATGATCCCGCATCAAGTACGGGATTAATTGATGCGGCGCATCAGATTTTCGGACTTGTCCGAATCAAACGATAGTGGGGCGTACCACTAGAGCATGATTTGATTCGGAAATGTCCGAATGTTCAACGTGCAGACTCGGAAGTTTCCAAGTAGTGCTTGAGGGGGATTCTCAGTGAGAATCCAACTTGAGAATAAGTAGCAATGCCCAGGTAAGGCATATTACCTGGGCATCTGAATCCAATAATAATTTATTCGGAAGGTTTATCCTTTCCGATTTTTAAGGAGGTGTCCTCCTCAATAGGCTCAAGAACATATCCAATGTTCTCAGTATCTGATTCATTGGGGTATTCCGATGATTGTTTGTCATCTCTATTCCTAGATGAGACATAATAGTTAGTGAGGGCCGTGTGGTCCTCAATGCGCGCGACAGCTCTGACCATCGCTTCTAATTTGGCATACTCCGGAACGATCCCCTCATTTGTGAGTTGCCTGATAATATTGAAGGGTAATCCCTCAATGAACCGTTTCCGCATTGTTGCATCATCCGGTGTTTGGAGCATCTGTGATGCCCATCGTGTAAGTGAGGAATAATAATCCCTCACACCCATATCGGGTGAATACTCAATAAGGTCAAACTGCTGTGCAGCTTGATGAATGGTCGTTGCTTGGATGCAATGATCAAAGACACCAATAATGGTGCCTTCAAATGTCCACTTAAGGACAGTGCAGTGTATACCAGCAACTTCGTCGTTATACCAGTCAAGAAACTTTGCCCTGTAGAAACATACCAAGCACGGCAGTCCGTGTAGCTCGTAATTGTCACCGCAGATGCAGTTGACTACCATCCATTGGAGAAGTGACATCAGGAAAAGCTGTTTTTGCCTAGGTGACCCCAGAGTGGCCTAAAGCAAACTAGGTGACCTATGAATCCTATGGCATCCTAGGAATTTGGGCTCATCCCTTGCCAGTCAAGGCTCTTGAGGATTCCCTGGGGTATCCTAGGCAAACCCAGGGCAAGCCTAGGTTTGCCCAGGTTTGCCCAGGTGTTCCCCAGGTGTTCCCCAGGTGTTCCCCAGGTGTTCCCCAGGAGCACCTGGGCAAACCTGGGCAAACCTAGGCTTGCCTAGGGAATCCTCAAGAGCCTTGACTGGCAAGGGATGAGCCCAAATTCCTAGGATGCCATAGGATTCATAGGTCACCTAGTTTGCTTTAGGCCACTCTGGGGTCACCTAGGCAAAAACAGCTTTTCCTGATGGACATTAGCCACCGCTTGAAAACATCGACATCCGGAGATCCATCATAGACCTCCGGAGATGGAACTTTAAGAGCTTTATGGCTCTCAATGGGAGGGATAGGATTCCCTACCTTATCTCAAATTTGTTTATGGTACACTTTGTGTACCTTGTGTTTCCATCGGGAACGACATTTGTTGTCACCTGTTGTTTCTTGCATCTTAGATGCAAGTGAGCGCAGTAATTTACGCTGCTCATTTTTAGTAATTTTACCCTTGCGGGTAGCAAATTTGTCTACCCAAGAGGCATTAGACGATGAGTCAGTATTTGACTCAGTGTCACTTGGGTCCGATGATTCATCTGACCATGGGCTGCGTTTGCGGCCTTTGGATTTAGCACTCTTGTGCTTCCTCCCCCCTTCATGGGATTTTTTGCTAGGCGCTTTCGCTCCGGCATTATTCCTTGGTCCTGGAAAGGACTCAGTGGGTGGAATGTAAAATCAATCCCAGATTTCTCTGGGAGTAGTCAATTTATCAACGGGTATTCCATTGACATTATATCCCACCATTTGGTCGGGAAGCCCAGATGGCGCAAATCTGAAATCTCAGAGACTGGTGTTATGTTGGCGTTGAATCGCTATGCAACTCATCCAATCTTTAGCTACTCCCAACGGAAGCAGCTGTGGTTGCAACTCGGCCGATACCGTTGGTACTGGCATTGAACTTGGCTCTGGCGCATTGCTGGGTGGCAATTTGGGCAGTCTTACGGTAGTGTGTACTACCGGAGGGGCAACACTTTGTGTTGCTGGGGCGATGGATATGGTAGTAGGAACTACCGGAAGGGTACCGTGTTGCGGTCCATTACTGGAATGATTTCCAGTAGTGTTTGGTACAACTACTGGAGGTGTAATAATATTGGGTACCATTGGCGCCCTTGCAGTAGGGAAGTACATTGTACTTTCCTGTGGTGGTATCGCTACTACCTGATTGAAGTTACAAGGTAACTTTGGTTCACTTTTAATGTTCACCGCGCTTTGTGGTGAGCAAGATTTGGTCACCGGTAATGGCCTGGGACCTCGCAGTGTCAGAGACGCTGCCTCCGCATTGGGACTCTGTCTCATGCGGGATGTGTAGATGGGTGTCAGTATAGTTACTGACACTGGTGCGTATTCCTGTCGGAATACAGGAACATGACGGGGTGACTTGGTCATCCCTTGTGAATACTGTTCGTCCAACAGTGATTGTTGGACTGATGGTGCCTTGGGCACAGTCTCACGCCATTGGCGTACTGAGTTGTTTGCCTCGGTAGGAACAGATGGTGCTGCATTGTGCAATACCGGCGGTGTGACAGCAGGCCATCTCGGTGTGGGTGCAGCAATAGTGGTTCTATTGCTGTTTCTTGATGAAGAAGATCTTTCTTCATCAGATCGGATGCTAGATGCATCCCATTTCTCAGTTATATTGAGAATACAATTGAGTACTTGTGTACTCTTGTCGAGTGATGCCACTACATCTCGTAGCGCAGAAGAAATCTCACTTAAACCCTCTCGGGTCGGCCGTTTCTTACAAATAGTCATATACTGTTCATTAGGTGGACTCTTGTCCTGCCTGTAGTGCCGTCCTTCAGATGCATGTACAGAATGAGTCGCTGATGCGACTGAATAGATTGAGTGTGGTGACACGTCACCACGACTGGAAGGTGCGTGATCGCACACACTCTGATGTGACTTCTCTGATTGATTTTGAGAGGTCATGGGGACAGCAAATAATATAGCAAGAAGGAAAAATGGAGCGGGTTTGTATAGCTTGTGAAGCAAGTTGGAATAATGATTGTTATACTTGGTAGTATAACTGTTTTTACCTTGTTTTAACTAATAACTTTGTGTTATTCACACAATAGTAATTTTTTGATGTTCAAAAAAGTATAACGCGCCCTATGGGCAAAGTCCTTAAGAACACCGGTGAACACGACAAATAGGATACTATTGTGTGTACGACGGTGTAAAAGACTGACTAGACTCTTAAGTAATCGTACGATACTTATAGTAACGGATTTATTATATAATTAATAATAAATAGAATGATAAGATAGACCGTTTGGTCTATCGGCGGCGTCTAGGATGACCGTATCGCCGGATACGGTCAGTGGTGATTATGGAGAGGCGGAGGCGTTACAGGGTGGCTAGTGATCAAACCGTAGTATTCCTGGATGACTTTCAACTGAATTTGAAACATAGGCTGCCCATTTGACCCATCAAAAAACGGCGAGGAAGGTCTGGACTCTGGGGTAAAAAGACAAAAAAACAATTATTCAACAATGAGCATTGATTTCGGCCATGGCCAGGGTGGGGATCGAACCCACGACCTCAGTGTAAATCCAGAATAAGCGCCCAACTTATTCTCTTGCAATTGTGGAATGATCTTGCCCCCGACGTCCGTGACGCACAGGGCGCCATAGACGGCAGACTACCACCTTGCACGTTCCTCACGACGCGTCGGCGACGTATCTGGACAGCCGACAACAAGGGTCCTGTATCCCTGTTTTCTGCGCCGCAGATCGTCGAATGGATCGATGTTCGCGCATAGTGCGCTAGTCGGACAATCTATGGGAAGGATACAAAGATGAAGCGGCTAAAGACGAGAGCAGAGCCTGGGTGGCTCTTTTGGAAGGACATGTTTATGCTGCGCTGGTACGCATAATACTTGGTACTTGCTTCCAAAGCTAATTCCTAGCCCGGCCTTCTCGTTCCTTCTTCCAATCCCTGTTTGCTCCGCCAACTCCGCCTTCAACAGCCCAATCTCTACTAGTTCCACCTCCGACATCTGAATTCTTTCTTTCATACTCGATAACCTTCCTCGGTCTCTTTGGAGCCGCCTCAACCAACCCCAATGCCAGAGTCTCCCCCTTAATGAAAAAAGCAATCTTCAACGAATATGCAGATGCTACCGACTTTCTTGTTTATTCGTTCCATTATTTGTTTCATCTCGCTGACGAGACTTCAACAGACATCCTACTCCTCTCGACGCACTGTTATTTGCATACCTGCATTGTTTATTGGGGTCATCCGACGTGGTTCGCGCGCAAGTCACGGAAAGGGTTAATCTTGTAGCTTGGGAGTTGAGAGTACGCAGGACAGTCAAGGCAGCGTTTGTTAGCTAGAGTGTTCTAAACACACATATATTCTATTCTTCCTTCATCTCCGCCTGAGAAATGTTTTTGTAGACCTACACGTTCAACATTCAGTCCTTGCAAAAGGGCTTTTTCTGAATGGTTATCTACAACGGCCGTTCATTTCCTCATCTGTACGCCCATACAGTACGTCAAAAACTGGCATCCTTTGGATTCGGAAGCAGTACGTACGCCTACGTCTGCGCCAGGAATACAAAATACAACTAACCGGGTCGTCCAGTGAGGAATAGTAAGTCGAGTTTGAATTCTACTGTATTTCTGGGAGGTCCATTCCCGTTTTCTCCCTCTCTCTCTTTCTCTCTCTTTCTTGTTGTTGAACAACGATGTGCTACACTGGCACGAGCAGAGGTGGGTAGTATAACTGGTGCAAGCCTTGTCTTGCAAGAGGGGGCATCCGCTTCTCGTCAGATTGAGTTAGCTGCGGTTTAGTCACAGCGTATGCCATCCGTCCGGAAGGCCTACTTCATCGTCCCGCATAGTAAATAGGTAGCTGACGTTATTTTTAACTTCGGATTCAAGCTTTGTCCGAGTAGGTAAAGTGACCTTCTCAGTCACTTTCCCGAGTTCCGACATCAGCGAAATGGTAGTCGGCCAGTGGAAGCCTTCGTTGCCTGGTTGTCTCCTTGTCTCCGGTAGGCAGACTCAGTCTCGGCAAGTGAGCTTCATTTAGAGTTGTCGAAGGCATAACCTCAAGTTCGGCTGCAGCTTACACATGTTTTGCTGATGCCTCTTGAACTTTTTAGTCTACCTACATATGCGGTGACTGTGGATCATTAATCACGTATCACAGTACAATCGCCTCAGAGTTGCCTAATTGTGCATAACCTAAAGCTGCAATACTTAAGGGACTTGAAGCGGAGCCTCTAGCAACTCCCATGTTTCTTATTACCGCCATTGTCATCGGTACGTTCCTGGAGGTTCTGCTTTACGGTGGGTTTTTTCCTCGATGTATGTGCACCTACTCTCACATCTTCTAGGTGTTTACGTGGCAACGTTCATCAGACATGTCCAAATTCTAGTACGACGCCGGAAAAAACTGCTCCCTAAAACATTCATCTATCTTTCAACAGCAAGTTTACTGCTCTTTGTGATTGCAACTATAGTACGCAATTAGGACAATTAATTCAAAAAAATTGTAATTGATGGAGTCTTTGTGCAGACCATGGTGGCGGATATCATTTTTGCCACACAAAATATCCTTGCAAACCCCACTGGGCCTAATGACTTCTTTGGGTATGCAAAAAGGCGGGACATCAAGTCTGTATGTAGTACGTTCGCTATAGCGGTTTCAGACACAGTTTTGGTGCGCTGAGTACTAATTCCTTAACTGCGTTGTATACATACTCAATCCTGCGTAGCTTTATCGTTTGTATATCCTCTACAACTCTCGTCTTCGCATTGTCGCCCTCCCTTTATTGGTGTTCATGGTTGAATGTGGTGTGTCTGTTTGTTATCACGCTTGACTCTCTAGTATTAAAGTTGGAAGGTATCGGAACATGGAGCATAATCTCACTCTCTCAGCAAAATAACATCGACCCCTGGATCGGTGATCATCTACGAAAATTGACTCTTTCTCAAAACATCTTTGGCTTCATTTCAACTGGCCTGAATGTGATGTGTACTAGTAATGGCATCTTCCTACTCCTTTGAGAAACATGATGACTTACTAGAAAGGTCAAAAGGTCTTATTGTTGCTTGTATGTGGCGCTCCCACCGTCGACTTTTGGCCACAGGAGTACCCGATCTGCAATCACCGAGCGCATATCTTCGGGTTGGAGCTATTATTATTAATTCCGGTGTGTCCCAGAAACTTTTGACTTGGTCTCTTGGTTTAAATTGGCATTCACAGCTATAATCAATATTGTTTGGTGGCTCACTGTCTTTGTGACTTCGAATGTCTCATCAGTTGTGTACCAGGCGCTTGATCCTTCAGTAGGTCTCAACATTGCACCAAGCCATTGCCCAGTGACTGACTATCATCCTAGTATGCTTGTGTCACTGTAGGCTGAGTTGTATACCACTGAAGTTCATAAAAGCTAATCTGCTATGCCTTGGCTTTCAGGGCTTGATAGTAAGTTGAAGTTCCTTGAGTTTCGAATTGGTCTCGAAGATTCTCACTCTTCACCTCAGTTTTCCGCAATCATTGTCAGTGCTTCAAGGGCGCCTTCCAAGTGGGAGTCATTCACCCCTCTTTCTTTTCCACCCGAAGCCTTTCCCCAAGATCGTTCTATACTATCAATTGACTTTTCAACAAACAATATGTTGGAGGCCTGTGTTCAGCCAGCGGACTCATCATCTTCCCTGGAGAGATCAAATAATGGGGTGTCACTCAAAGAGACAGTTTACTAGTATGTAGGCTGAGCTCATTCTGCTCTGCGAAGTTAACAAGCGCTTATAGACGATAGAGTTAGAGACATGAAGAGTCCCGAAGCCACACTTGTTTGAGACCATTCCGAATGCTGGTTCATTATTGTGGCCTGCTTTAGTCTGCGGCGATATCAGTATTTCACGAGCAGCTATTTGTATTTTTCTGTCTTCTCTGAATCTTGTCTATTCGCATCTGTAAGTATTACTGCCAGTGTAGTGTTATGTAACGTTTCGTTTCCTGCTCAATTCGTACTACATTAAGCTTACAAGTCTAGTAAGACTCTGAGACCAAATCAGTAAAATAATGGATGACACAAATAAAAAACTTGTACTCCCCGGCCTCAATATCTACTGCGAAAGTTGCAAGCTGTCAAAGATCACTGGCGATTGGCTAGTGCTCAAGCTGTAGTACTTATTCCTGGATGACTTTTAACAAAATTTGAAACATGCTCATTCAACCCATCGAAAAGTGTTGAGCAACATCTGGGGTAAAAAGAAAAAAAACAACAATTGGCATTGATTTCGGCAATGGCCAACCTGGGGATCGAACCCGAGACTATCGGGTAAACGTAGTGGCGCAGTCCAACCAAAATAAGCGCCTACGCCTCTGTTCTCATGTACGTTCCCGCTGTATACCTACCCGCTTGCCTACCCGCCTAGGCTCTGCATCCCAATGCAAAAAGCGTAGAAGAGCCGACAATCTGGGTACATCCGCAACTTCTCTCCTCAAGAACTCAGGCCTCAGTGTTGAGTCGATCGAGACCCTGCACTGTCGGTGGAATACACCATGTCACGCTACTCTAGCAAATTCAGAGCCCAGTCTCAGCTCTGACGTGGAATGTCTCAAACCGCAGGCGTATCTTGCACTCGACGGTATTCACGTGCGTTCCGATGTCGACGCCCAGGGTGCCATAGGCAGCAGACTACCCAACCTGCACATTCCTTACGACGTATTCTTGGACAGCGAACCACAAGGGCCCATATCGCATGCTTTCTGCACCGCAAATCGTCGAGTGGGTCGATGTAAAGTTCGCGCATAGTCTGTTGGATGATCTATGGAAGGGACTCAAAGATGAAACGCCAAAAGACGAGAGCAGAGCTTAGGTGGCTCTTTTGGAAGGACATGTCCATGCTGCACTGGTACGCATATTTCGCATTTGCTTCCAACGCTAACTTTCCCAAAGATTCGATCCCAGCCTCCTCGTTCCTTCCTCCAGTCCTTGTCCGCTCAACTCTGCCTTCCGCAGCCAAATCTCTACTAGCTCTACCTCCGACATCCGGATTCTTTCTCTATAAGCTTCCTCAGTCCCTTCCGAACCACCTCAAACTATCCTATTGCCAGAATATCTCCCACAATGAAAAAAACAATCTTAAGCGACTATGCCGATGCTATCAAGGCATTATCTGAAACCTGGGCTCACCAAAGTGGTTCTTGGGATCAGGGTATGTACCGAGTTTCTTGTTTATTCGTTTCATCTCACTGATGAGACTTCAACAGGCATCCTACACCGCTCGATGTACTATTATTCGCATACATACATTGTTTATTACAGTCATCCGACGCGGTTTGTGCACAAGTCAGGGCAAGAGTTAATCTCGTAGCTTGGGAGTTGACATTGAGAGTACGCAGGACGTCAAAGCAGCGTTTTTTAGCTAGAGTGTTTATCGTTTACTCTGTTCTTCCCTGTTCCATTCCTCTTGCCATTTCCACCTGAGAAACATTTTTGTGGAGCAGTAATCATCTTCATGAACCTACCAGGGAGAGTCAATGCGGTTCACACCAAAACCAGTTGCGAAAGACATCATTTCTTTTTGGTAGGCCCCCGAGATGGCTGTATCGGTCTACCTTGATTGAATTGGCTGGCTTAAAATAAACTTAATAAAACTCAAGCAATCAGCAATCAGAGCCAAAGCTGACCCCACAGCTTGGCCACAGCCATCTCTGCTATCCGTCTGCTTTGTCTTTCTTCACTTTCTTGGGCTCCCACGTCAGCGAAATGTGAGTCGGCTGGAAGGGGCCGTTATCTGGTTCTCTCTCGAACAGCAGACCCCTGGCACTATGAGTCCCGGTATGGTCAGAGCTGTCTACTCCCCGACAGCCTCTTCGGCTCCTGCTCACACATATGTTCTGCTGATGCTTCTTGAACTTCTGGTAGTACACCTATGTATTCAGTAACCGTGGATCATCAACCAGGTATCACAGTACAGAAATCAAGCACACCAGGCTCCTGTGTGGTGACTCAATTCTTCTCACCTACCATGCGGTACCTCTGTCTGGGCGCCCATTGGACAACACCAACACCTGTCATATGGCACACACCATGAAACGCTACAGCATGTGCTCCTGCAGTGCTTCACCAGAATCCCCGCCCTCCTTCCTCGACGCAATCGCTCCCCATGTGGCTTTGCCATCGGATAGAACATTCTCAGATTCAAAGGCATACTTTTATCTGTAGCAGCTCATTTTTCACTGGACGAGGGCCATCAGGCTGACGGCCAAGTTTATTCATGACTCGGTGATGGTATGTTGGCGGGGGTTCACGGAGAACGACTCAAAAGGTGGGGATAGTGGTGATGCAGAGGAGTGAGTGCATTAGCTTATGCCCAAACATGTACTTATTGCTCTTTTTCTCCCACACCATGTTGTGGTCTACCTTCCCCTTTGCGGGTCGAGCTCGCTGCAGTGTGGCTGTTCCCTCGTGGGACCCCGCCCAATGGCGGAGATCTATCTATCAATCAAACCGCCTGGTAACTATGCATAAACCTCAGTTAGAGAAATTGAACCAATGCCTCAATACTTAAGAGACGCCGCAATACATAAGAGACGCCGCTATACTTAAGAGACAAGCGGAGCCTCGGGCAGCCCCATGTTTCTTATCACTACCATTTTCATCGGTATATTCCTGGAAGTTCTGGTTTACGGTGAGTTTTTCTTCAATGTGCACCTAGCGATTCTCACAGCCTTCCCTTGATTGTCTAGGCGTTTACGTGACAACTTTCATCAGACATGTTCGGATTCTAGTTTTGCGCCGGAAAAAGTTGCCCCCCAAAACGTTCATTTATCTTTCAACAGCAAGTTTACTGCTCTTTGTGGTTGTGACTGTGGTATGCAATGATAATAAATTAGGACACTAAAAAATAATGAGAACTCATGGAGTCTTTGTGTAGACCCTGGTGGCGGATCTCATTTTCGCCACACATATCTTCAAAAATCCCGCTGACCCTATTGATTTCTCTGGGTATAGCAAAAGACGCAGCATCAATGTTGGATGCTGTGTGTTTGCTATAGTGATTTCAAATGCAATTTTGGTGTGTAGTTCTTTGACCGTGTTGCGTATATACTCAATCCGATGTAGCTCTATCGTTCGTATATCCTCTATAATTCTCGTCTTTGCATCGTCGCCCTTCCTCTATTGGTATTTGTGGTTGAATGCGGTATTATATCTGTTTGCTATTTTTTACTCTCTATTAATGTTTTCATTGGAAGGCGTCGGAATATGGAGTATATGTCCCCAAGTTTCTTCAAACACCGTCGTGGACCCCTGGTCTACTCATCATCATCGGCAAAAATTGACTCTTGCTCTAGCCATCTTTGGTTTCGTTTCAGGTGCCATGAACGTGATGTGTACTAGTAAGTAATGGCATCTTCCTACTCTTTTGATAAACATGATGGCTTACTAGAAGAATCAAAAGGTCTTATTATTGCCTATATGTGGCGCTCCCACCGTCGACTGTTGGCCGCAGGAGTACACAATCTGCAGTCACCAAGTGCGTACGCTCGAGTTGGTGCTATCTTGATTAATTCCGGTGTGTCCCACTGAACATTTTGTCTCTGGTCTTTCGTTAAATTGGCGTTCATAGCTGCAATCAACATTGTCTGGTGGCTCGGTGTATTTGTGACTTCCACTATCTCGTCGCTTCTGTATGAGGTGTATTCTGCTCCGGTTAGTCTCATCCTTGAATTAAGCTATTGCCTCAGTGAGATACTGACTAGTACACTGTAGTATGCTTGTGTCACTGTACGTTGAGTTACATGCAAAGTACATAGAAGCTAATCTGCCATACCTTGGCTTTTAATTTAGGCCTTGATAGTAAGAAGTTCTTTGAGTTAATAATTTCGAAATAGGATTCTCACTTCAAGCCAGTTTTCCACAATTATTGTCAGCGCTTCGAGGACACCTTCATCGGAGTCATTCCAAGTCACCCCCATTTCTTTTCCACCACAAGCCTTCCCCCAAGGTTCCATGCCATCGACGGACTCTTTGTCAGCAAATGATATGTTAGAGGTTGATGTCCAGTTGACAGAATCATTTTCCCTGGAGAGATCAAATAATGGAGTATCACCCAAAGAGACGGTGTAGGTAGTAGGTAGGTGAAGAGTCCTGAAGCATGGTTGTTTGAAATCATGCCTAAGTTGGTACTCATTCGCCATATACTACGGCTTGTTTCAACCTTCTCAACTCCCCTCCAGTGACGAGCAGCTATTTGACTTGTATTTGACAGCTAGTATTTTTGAATCCTGTCTGTTTGTAGCAGTGTAGGTAGTAGCAAAGATCTCTCCATCCAAGTGTGTATACCTATGTTCAGAGATGTCAGATTAATACAAGTCAGTGACAGTTGTAGTAGGGGATCCCGGCAAGAGGAGACGCTCAGGGCCGGTGTTTGGTTGTGCTTGGCAGGGACATTAGATAGTTCACATGTTGTATTCATGTTTTCCAATTGATCTACGACATATCTGCTGCATCGTATCTGAGATCTCGGCACTGCTACTCCATTTTGGTGACGAGAGCGCGATTTGTCCTTGGCCTTGCTTTTGCTGTGTTATTTGCTTGCTTTTTGCTCTGCCGGCACACTTTTTTCTGTTGTGAAAATTTTTCATTCCACCCTGGCCCCAAAACGAGACGAATTTGGACGGTTTACTATCATGCCCATCAATTTTCAAAAATGATCAAATGCACAGACTTTTTTAAAACACCCATTAAGAGGATTTCCGCTCTCAAATCGTGATAAGTATGTATCGGAAATGAAGTATAGATACCTATTCCATTACCTCTCAGTCTTTTTTGTGTCAAATTTGGATGAATACTCGTTTGGCAACCTGTTTTCTGTGGGAAATACGTGTATTTTTCTTGAAAATCAAGTATTTTAACTTCTACATATGATAGAAACACAGGAAGAAGCTTGAGATGTGTGTGAATGTAGCATTAAGTGCATCGGAGCCTCTCTCCGAGACAGTACACAAGAAGAATAGTGCTCTAGAGGAAGTTGAGGCAGATTTGTGACTTTTACGTGACAAACTCCCCGCTATCGAATATATGGCAGACCGTGATTTCGATGTGACTGATCTTTTGAAAATCTCTGTGCAAAACAGTTCTTCACGCCGGAGAGCTTTACGAAGGTATCTAATTGCTCTAAAAAGTAGATAGAAAGTTTATTAGAGTACTATCCCCTCTACGTATCAAATCCGGTGGCAATCGGGCTACGTTCAAGGCATTTCCGAGGTGCTTCTTTAAATTTTTTTGAAAAACTAGAGGCATGATAGTATTGGGATAAAGTCAACTTCTTTGATCATATCTGATCAGAGTACATCCACGGCCGACGGCACACAGACTAGATTAGATCACTGGTTACAAAAACAGAGACAGCCGCTGCCGAACGTTCCTCAGACCGTTTTCCCTACAAAAAGAAGGATGGTAGAATCTCACGTTGCCCAGTTTGGTGGTGATATAGGTGAAAAACAAAATGCAGTTGACTTTGAGCGCTCCTTCTTGAGGGCCATGCGAGCATCAGGTGTCGACAAAAAGGATTTCGTTTCAGAATTCCAGTTGTATTTAACGCATGGGAGCCCTGCCGACAATTGGTACACAGCTGCCGCTGCCGCCGCAAATGACTGGGATGCATTTGTTGCTGTATTTCGGATCAAGTTTCCTGCTCCTAAAGTTCAGGCCAGGACACCCATGGAGTACAAATGAATCCTCACAGAATTGCGCCTCGATGAGGCGAAGTTGCTAGAGCGTCATCCAGACACCAATAATTATATGTGGAAATGGTATGCTGACAAACTGTACCACTACGCTAAACTTGCCAATATCGAGAATGGTTGTTCCTCAATAATCTCGGTTCGTGATGTACTTCCTCCTTCGTTGCGAGTCAAGGTCAGCGATGAGCAGGCTAATTGGAAGGACTTCACCGATGCAATTAAAGCTGTGAAGAAGCAGGAAATTGAGGAAGGAACGGAACGTCAAAAGCTGAGGTGGCAGCAGTTCAGAAGGGGTTATGGGAACGCATCCCCCCTGTGCCAGAGACACCATCCAAAGCTCTGGGCCACTCTCTTGCAGGTATGGGTTTTGGGGATGGCTCCAGAGGTGGCTATGGAGGAGGCTACCGTGGGGGATATGCTGGCGGAACTAGGGGCAGTTACAGAGGTCAGGGAGGTGGACCTGGACAGAGGATCGGCACACCACTTACCTCGGAACAAATAACCACACTCGCTCGAAACGCAGTACTTCTCACCCATCATCCTAATACCCCAGAGGGTCTTCAGGCCTATCGAGAGCAGCTGGCGGCGTGGGCGAACCGGTGGGGCTGAGAAGCAGTTATCAACTATGAAAAACCTGTCCCACTCAAGCCGGGAATGTCCCCAGTCGCATCTGGAGCACCTCATACGCCCAGTAAACCAAGGTAGTAGCCTATGCCATGGGGGGGGGGGGGGGGGGGGGGGGGGATGGCATAGGCTGTTATGATGGAGATCCGCTATCGCCCTATAGCGCAATAAAAGCTGGATAATTCCAGTGGACTTTAGCGTTACAGGGTTCTCGGATATCATTTCCGCTACTACCGGTTAGTCCCGGCCCTTCCTTCCAGCGTGCCTAGACCGTAGTCATCAGGCGCTGCCGCCCCTCCCTGCCCTTCGTTTAAGCTATATAGATAGGGAGTAAACATTGTTTATTGTTAAGCTACATACACAAATAATAGCGCGCAAATTATACTCAATCTGTAGATATCTGCACTACAGCAATCAGCTCTGCGAGGGCATTGTCCTCCTCGTCGGGGTCTTCGTCGGGTGGCGGCGCGTCCTGGTCCGTATCATGGTCGTTGAGGGTGGACGGCTGAGCATCTGCCGACAAGGCATCTTGTACCAGCGGGTACAGCGCACCACGCCCTGGTATAAGAGTTCCTGTAAAGCCCGGCATCTTCTCCAGTTTCTTCAGCCTTATGAGGTGCATGTCGTTGCAACAGCCGCGCTCCCAGCCATGTTTTTCGACCTGTATGGCTAGAAGGGGGTCGGTTTTTTGTACTTCATCAGCTTTAAGACGGATGTAGGCGGTTTCCTCGTGAATGTAAGTGACGAGAGAGCGGATCTCCTTGTTGAGCCGTGCAATTTCTTCAGGTGCCCGCAAGAGCTTGTAATACTGGTCGAGGGCCAAACGACCCGCTGGTTGGGCCCATGGTTCACTGCGCACATCACGTCAAGCATCGCGGAGGAGGTCAAAGTCAGAAAGAAATGAGTATTCGAGTACTTGTTCCCAGGTCAATTGGGGGCGGTCGAGCTCGAATGCTGCATCATTGTACGCGGTAACAGTGGTGCAAATGGCCTGAGATCTTGCCTTCAGGGCGTTGGCAATATGGGTTCGGAGCTTGTACCCTAGAAATGAAAACCATTAAGGAATAGGGGTGACAAGTGAGATCGGTACACACCAGTGCGAGACATATTGAGTTTCGTGAGCTCAAACAGTCGGGCAACGACCAACCCCTCCAGCCTGTCCAGGGCCCTCTGCTACTTTGCCATTGCTACCATCTTCTTAACCTTCTCCCACTCCTCTGAGCCGGAAGTCCATCAATCTTTGACACCCAATTGCACCTCCAGCGTTTGGACTTCTTTCTTGAGGTCTATAACGCGCCCTATGGGCAAAGTCCTTAAGAACACCGGTGAACACGACAAATAGGATACTATTGTGTGTACGACGGTGTAAAAGACTAACTAGACTCTTAAGTAATCATACAATACTTATAGTAACAGATTTATTATATAATTAATAATAAATAGAATGATAAGATAGACCGTTTGGTCTATCGGCGGCGTCTAGGATGACCGTATCGCCGGATACGGTCAGTGGTGATTATGGAGAGGCGGAGGCGTTACACCCTCCCCCACCAGATTAACATCGGGATGTGAATCGAAAATGGTAATGACATCATCACCATCCAAACCATTTTTAATTTGGTTTAACATAGAATGATCCCGTATCAAGTACGGGATTAATTGATGCGGCGCATCAGATTTTCGGACTTGTCCAAATCAAACAATAGTGGGGCGTACCACTAGAGCATGATTTGATTCGGAAATGTCCGAATGTTCAACGCGCAGACTCAGAAGTTTCCGAGTATTGCTTAATGAGGATTCTCAGTGAGAATCTGGGCTGAGGATAAGTAGTGATGCCCAGGTAAGGCATATACCTGGGCGTCGGAATAAACCAATAAATCATTCGGAAGGTTTATCCTTTCCGATATTTAAGGAGGTGTCCTCCTCGATTGGCTCAAGAACATTTTTAATGTTCTCGGTGTCCGACTCATCGGGGTGTTCTGATGATTCAAGTTCATCGTCTCTATTCCTAGAAGAGACATAATATTTAGTGAGGGCCGTGTGGTCCTCAATGCGTGTGACGGCTCTGACCATCACTTCTAATTTGGCATACTCCGGAACGATCCCCTCGTTCGTGAGTTGCCTGATAATATTGAAGGGTAATCCCTCAATGAACCGTTTCTGCATTGTTGCATCATCCGGTGTTTGGAGCATCCGTGATGCCCATCGTGTAAGTGAGGAATAATAATCCCTCACACCCGTATCGGGTGAATACCCAATAAGGTCAAACTGCCGTGCAGCTTGATGAATGGTCGTTGCTTGGATGCAACAATCAAAGACACCAATGATGGCGCCTTCAAATGTCCACTTAAGGACAGTGCGGTGTATACCAGCGACTTCGTCGTTATACCAGTCAAGGGCTTTGCCCTTTAGAAACATGCCAAGCACGGCAGTCCGTGTAGCATCGTAATCGTCACCGCACATGCGGTTGACTACCATCCATTGGAGAAGTGACATTAGCCACCGCTTGAAGACATCGACATCCGGAGATCCGTCATAGATTCCCTACCTTATCTCGAATTTGTTTACGGTACACTTTGTGTACCTTGTGTTTCCATCGGGAACGACGTTCGTCGTCACCTGTTGTTTCTCGCATCTTAGATGCAAGTGAACGCAGTATTTTACGGCGCTCATTAGGAGTAATTTTACCCTTACGGGTAGCAAATTTGTCTAGCCAAGAGGCATCAGACAAAGAGTCAGTATTTGACTCGGTATCACTAGAGTCAGATGATTCATCCGACCATGGCCTGCGTTTGCGGCCTTTGGATTTAGCACTCTTGTGCTTCCTCCCCCTTCACGGGATTTTTTGCTAGGCGCTTTCGCTCCGGCATTATTGCTTGGTCCTGGAAAGGACTCAGCGGGTGGAATGTAAAATTGATCCCAGATTTCTCTGGGAGTAGTCAATTTATCAACGGGTATTCCGTCGACATTATATCCCACCATTTGGTCGGGAAGCCCAGATGGCGCGAATCCAAAATCTCGGAGACTGGTGTTATGTTGGCATTGAATCGCTATGCGACTCATCCAATCTTTAGCTACTCCCAACGGAAGCGGCTGTGGTTGCAACTCGGCCAATACCGTTGGTACTGGCATTGAACTTGGCTCTGGCGCATTGCTGGGCGGCAATTTGGGCAGTCTTACGGTAGTGTGTACTACCGGAGGGGCAACACTTTGTGTCGACGGGGCAATGGATATGGTAGTAGGAACTACCGGAAGGGTACCGTGTTGCGGTCCCATACTGGAATGATTTCCAGTAGTGTTTGGTACAACTACTGGAGGTGTAATAATATTGGGTACCATTGGCGCCCTTGCAGTAGGGAAGTACATTGTACTTTCCTGTGGTGGAATCGCTACTACCTGATTGAAGTTACACGTAACTTCGGTTCACTTTTAATGTTCACCGCGCTTTGTGGTGAGCAAGATTTGGTCACCGGTAATGGCCTGGGACCTCGCAGTGTCAGAGACGCTGCCTCTGCATTGGGACTCTGTCTCATGCGGGATGTGTAGATGGGTGTCGGTATAGTTACTGACACTGGTGCGTATTCCTGTCGGAATACAGGAACATGACGGGGTGACTTGGTCATCCCTTGTGAATACTGTTCGTCCAACAGTGATTGTTGGACTGACGGTGCCTTGGGCACAGTCTCACGCCATTGGCGTACCGAGTTGTTTGTCTCGGTATGAATATATGGTGTTGCATTGTGCAATACCGGTGGTGTGACGGCGGGCCGTCTCGGTGTGGGTGCAGCAATAGTGATTCTATTGCTGTTTCTCGATGAAGAAGATCTTTCTTCATTAGATCGGATGCTAGATGCATCCCATTTCTCAGTTATATTGAGAATACAATTGAGTACTTGCGTACTCTTGTCGAGTGATGCCGCTACATCTTGTAGCGCAGAAGAAATCTCACTTAAACCCTCTCGGGTTGGCTGTTTCTTACGAATAGTCATAGACTGTTCATTAGGTGGACTTTTGTCCTGCCTGTAGTGCCGTCCTTCAGACGCACGCACGGAATGAGTCGCTGATGCGACTGAATAGATTGATTGTGGTGACACGTCACCACGAATGGAAGGTGCGCGATCGCGCACGCTCCGATATGACTTCTCTGATTGATTTCGAGAGGTCATTGAGACAGCAAATGATATAGCGGGACGAAAAATGGAGTGTGTGTTTGTGAGTTGGAATAATGGTTGTTATACTTGGTAGTATAACTGTTTTTAGCTTGTTAAACTAATAGCTTTGTGTTATTCACACAATAGTAATTTTTTGATGTTCAAAAAAGTATAACGCGCCCTATGGGCAAAGTCCTTAAGAACACCGGTGAACACGACAAATAGGATACTATTGTGTGTACAACGGTGTAAAAGACTAACTAGACTCTTAAGTAATCGTACAATACTTATAGTAATGGATTTATTATATAATTAATAATAAATAGAATGATAAGATAGACCGTTTGGTCTATCGGCGGCGTCTAGGATGACTGTATCGCCGGATACGGTCAGTGGTGATTATGGAGAGGCGGAGGCGTTACAGAGCTTCCGTAGTTATGGACATCAACTCACTTCACCAGTCCATTCGGTCTTCCCTTTTGCTCGATCCTCAGTCAGTACAAGGTCTTGAGCTTGCAAAAGCTCCGACCGACTCCTGATGGAAACTAGGTTCTGATGGTCTATTACGATTAGACGATCGGATATTCGTTCCTGATCATTCCGATCTGCGACTTCAGGTTTTACGATACTTTCACGATCATCCTCTCTCTGGTCATTTCGGTCAAAATCGGACCCTAGAGGCTACCCAACGCCAATACACTTGGCCCAAGATTCGGACCTTTGTTAGGGACTATGTCTCTTCTTGCACTGTATGCGGTCGAAACAAGTCTCGCCGACATCGGCCATACGGACTACTCAAACCTCTTCCTGTTCCAACTCAACCTTGGGATTCAATTTCTATGGATTTCATTGAACAACTTCCGGACTCTGATGGCTATACCACTATCTTGGTTATTGTGGATTGCGCTTCGAAGCAAGCCATTTTTATTCCTACTTACAACACTATCACCTCTGAGCAACTTGCCGAGTTGTTCGTGTTGCATGTTTTCTCTAAGCACAGAGTTCCCTCGCACATTACATCGGACCGAGGTTCCGAATTCGTGTCTGCATTCTTCCGAGCTCTTGGAGAAGCTCTATGACACTCCACTATACTTCGGGTTATCATCCGGAGGCTGATGGACAGACGGAACGAGTCAATCAGACTCTGGAGCAATACATTCGGATCTACTGTTCCTATCAGCAGGACAATTGGGCTAAACTCTTGGCTATTGCTGAGTTCGCTTACAATAACACTCCGAATGCCTCGACCGGCATTTCTCCCTTCTTTGCTAACAAGGGCTATCATCCCAACATCACCGTTTGTCCCGAGATCGACATTCGGTCCGATCTTGCACAAGATTTTGTGGTCAATCTAGATGAGCTTCATTCCTTCCTCCGAGATGAGATACTTAATGCACAAAAACGCTACAAGGAACAAGCCAATCGGAAACGCATTCCTCATCCTGAATTTCCGATTGGGTCCGAGGTTTTTGTTTTGGCAAAACACATCTACTCGGCCGACCAAGAAGTTCGCCGAAAAGTATCTTGGTCCTTTCAAGGTCCTTGAGTGCTCCGGCTCCCTTTCCTATAAGCTCCAACTTCCGGACTACCTTTGCTGAATCCATCCGGTGTTCCATGTATCACAACTTGAACCTTCGATTCCGAATCAGATTCAGCCACCTCCCCCACCAATTGAAGTTGATGGTGAAGAAGAATACAATGTGGCGGAAATCCTCGACTCGAAGGTCAACCGAAGATACAAACGCTGTCCTCTACGATACTACATCTGATGGGCTGGTTACAAAGGAACCGATGGTGAGTTCGCTTGGATTGCGGCCGACAAGCTACATGCCGATGAACTAGTTCCAGCATTCCACCTTCGGTATCCGAGCAAACCTGGACCTACTTAGTCCTTTGTACGTACTTATACTTTTTCATTTTTACATCACTTTTCCAAGCATCCAACAATGGACGTCGGAGGGGTTCAATTGCCGTGATAGCAAATTGAGCAATCACCCCTTCTCTTATCATTTTCTTTTCAAAGTCATTCCGACTTTTCCGATTCCAGCTTCGGCCGCATTTAAACTCACTTTAATCCTTACATTTCACTCAAGTTTAAAAAACAAAACTTTTTCTATATTATATACAATTACTTTTATACCCTTACGGGCCGACAGCTTTCTGTACAATAAAACAAAAAATCCAAAAAACTACAGTCCAAAAAATTATTACGAAGGCCCGAGGCTTCGGCCGACGGCTCTCTACCTACTCTTCCTCTCCCTCTCCATCTTCATCACCTCCTTCCTCCGGATCCTTCTCTCCCGTTTCCTTCTCCTTCCCTTTTCCCTTCGACTTGGGCTTTGGCCTCGACGGGGTCCAAGTTGGCCTTCCCTCCTCCTGAAAGCCCCGGCGCGTACCAACTAAGAAATGTCGGAGGGCCGACAATTCCGCCGTCAGGCCTCCAACCTGCTCCTCCAACCTGCTCGAGAGCCAAGCGACCTCCGCTTGCAATCCTGCCACCTCCGCCAATAAACCCTCGCTCTCTTCCTCCACCTTCCTTCGGCTATCCTGGCCGACAAGCAAACACTTCACCTTTGAAGTGTTGCACTCGGAGCAGGCCTCGGTCTTCCCGCCTTGCCGAGTACAACCCAACTCCTTCGCCTTGCACCGAACGCACTTCTTACCACTCTTCTTCGGCTTCTTCGGCTCTGGTTCGTTGTCGTCGCCATTGTCAGGGGATGGAGGATCATCCTCGGGACCTGAGTCGGGGACCTACAATGGGTTAGAAAAGAAAAAACTTTCAAGTCCCAAACGGACTCACCCTTGCGGCCGACTTTGGCGCCGCTCTCTTCCTCTTCAACCCACTTGGGGTACTCGGCCCTGCGACATTTTCCTTCTCCCCTTCCTGCTGGCGCCGCAAGGCAGCCGCCATCCTTTTCTCTCTCTCCTTGCTCACCTTTTCATTGGCCGACACTGCCTTGGACTTGGCAATTTCATACACCCAGAGAGTCTCAGCCGTCCGCTTCTCCTTGGCCTTCCTCTCTCCCTCAGCCTTTTCGCTGGCTTCCCTCGCTGCCAGCTCGGCCGCTGCCCTCTCCGCCTCCCTTTGCTGCTCTTCGACAAATAAACGGAGCCGCTCGGCTTCCGCTGCTGCTGCTGCTGTGGCCTCCTCCTGTCGCTTTTTCTCCTTCTTCGCTGCCCGCTCGGCCGCCTTCCTCTCGAGTAAAGCCTTCACTTCCACTGCTGCTTCCTTGGCCTTCCTGAATTCCTCGTCGGAGTCATCGGATACGTGAGAGTTGGCGCGAGAAGTCATGGTAATAGTAAAATGATGGGGGTACTTAGGGAAATTTTGGATTTTGGCACGACCTTATATACCCAGGCGCTTAGACTCTATAGGATCACAGGAACAATAAGCGGAGATCTCGGTAACGTCTTAGAATCTTCTAGACTTTCTCACATCATGGTGACCCTGACTCTCGGCCGACACCCTATCGGTCCGACGTCAGCTCTGGACTTAGAGGCTTTCAAAGGCTCAAGCCTAAGAGGGGGATACTGTTACGACCATGCCGCATCGGCATCCCTTGGATCATCGCCGGATCACCTCTACTATAATCCCAGCACCATTCCGATTCCATCCCGTCTATTTCCGTCATCTTATCTCTTTTCATTATCTTCCTATCTTATCTCTTATCTTTGTCCAATGACGTACCACCATCGGACCTTTCAGATTACTTTCTAATTGGTTCTTATTATCTTTCGATTATATTCCCTTTCCGATCTATTGAGTATTATTGTCTTATGATTGTATTACTTACTTTGGTCTTCCATATATGTGTCAAGAAGTGAACCATTTATATAGTCTGGGAAGCATATCAGGTCAGACCTGATATTGTGGCCTTTTGGTCCAGTTGGAGCGCATGGTTGTCTTTCCAGAGTCATGTGACTTTACAGAATATCAGGTCTGCCCGGTCACCGGTTCAATCCTGCGAGAGGTCAAGCAGGCTCTTGCCCATGTGGCTGAGGGATCAGTGATGGTCCCGGGGCCAGCTATATAAATGGTTTATGTCATCAACCCAGTAGTATGGGTGCCAATGAGGGCTTGATGGTTGGCTTTGGGGGTTGCATATCATATGGCTGGGCGGATTAAATGATAACTGAGTACATTTAATTGACTGACGGGTGTGTAGCTGCATGTCAAGCATCTCGAGGGCTCGATGCACTGAAGGGGGATGTACTGTCAAGAAGTGAACCATTTATATAGTCTGGGAAGCATATCAGGTCAGACCTGATATTGTGGCCTTTTGGTCCAGTTGGAGCGCATGGTTGTCTTTCCAGAGTCATGTGACTTTACAATATGTTTCCGACTATTGTCTTCTACCGATCCGGAAGCCCCGGACTCTTAGTATATAAGTAGTACAACCTTGTACAGTAGTCCGGCAGTTTAAATATCAACTTGGATAAACCAGACCTTCTGTCCGACTAAGTTCTGCCCTAGTCTATCTTTCTTCCATCTTACTTGTCAGCCATTACATCGGCCAAATCTATCTTTGTCTCCTGAACTTCATCTCGGGACTATTCAGCATGACGAGGGTCTAGCTAATAGCTATACCACACGTCCCACTTCTTCTTTGATCTCCAATATTGGTCTGAGACCTACTTCGTCAATACATACCTTTCGGATACCGATTGGATCCCTTCAGTCTTGCACGATCTTAACAATTAGGTAGTGAAAACAGCTTTGACCTCATCCACTGCAAAAGATTTGTCATTTTTCAAATAAGTAATGAAATCAGCTTTGACCTCATCTGCTGCAAATTTGTCAGTTCTCAATTAGGCAATGGAAACAGCTTTGGCCTCATCCACTGCAAAAGTTTTGAAATTGCCTAATTAAGAAATAAAAGTCTATTGAAAAAAATTGCCTAATATAGTAATTTATAAAATTTTCCAAATGTATCCAACTCTATTAAAAAAACATAAAACCGGTTAAGGTGTTTGAAAATTGCCTTATTTGGTAATAAAAACAGCTTTGACCTCATCCACCGCAAAAATTGAAAAAATTTCTAATTTAGTAATTTTTAAATTGGCCTGGGTCATGACCTAGGCTAGGTAGGTCATGACCTAGGTCAGGTAGGTCATGACCTAGGTCAGGTAGGTCATGACCTAGTTCACCCAGGTCATGACCTAGGTCAGGTAGGTCATGACCTAGGTTAGGTGTTATGACCCGATTCTACACTATAGGCATATACACACTCTTTTTTCATTTATTAACAACCACCACCATGACTATCATTAATATTTTACTACCTAACACTATCACATACATTCATTACTTATCTTCTCAACACAACTTGGGATACATTACCATGGAAGCTGCAAAGACCCTTCCACACAGTATTGACTCATTATTAGTCAACTCCGGTTCCACTAAATGACTCAATATCAGTCATCCATGACTCTACTGAATGACTCAACATCAGTCATCCGCAGTTCCACTTAAATGACTCACTAACAGTCATTGCACACCATTCCACAGTCATGCTGACTGATCCACAGCATTTCCGCAGTTATGACTCAAATCTAGTCATTCCGCAGCATTTCCTAACTAGTACATATTAAACAGTATAGAAGGAAGCCAGATTTACCAATGTACAGTAGATGTATTATTTTCTTAAATCCAAACCCCCACTTGTTTGCTGTTATCACTTGTGTGAATCACCAGACTAACTCATTGTATCTTGTTGAGCTATCTCCAAGCTACAATACACATTTATACATCTTGTTGAGCTAACTCCAAGTTGTATCCACTAATATTCACCTGTTGAGCTATCTCCTAGTGAATACTTCTTTAATTGCCACTTGTTGAGCTATCTCCGAGTTGCAACTTCCTATTACTTGTTGAGCTATCTCCGAGTATTAGACATCACACTCACTATTACTTGTTGAGCTATCTCCGAGTACTAGACACCACACTCACTACTACTTGTTGAGCCATCTCCGAGTATTAGTTCTGATTCATATTACTGCTTGTTGAGCCATCTCCGAGGGTAATCTTATTATTATTTGTCGAGCTATCTCCAAATAATAACTTCTGTGAGTTTCATATTACAAACTAGTTACTAACTTTACTTGAGCCTAGTTGTTTGAGTATATATTTTTTGCCTAGCGGTTTCAACAAACGGAAAGGCTTGCTCTATAATCTCATTAATTTCTCTTATCATTTTTACTGCCGAGTTACGTACTGTGAAGGTTTGGACGAGACTATTGATTGAGTCATAACATTAGGTAGGTCATGACCTAGTTCACCCAGGTCATGGCCTAGACCAGGTAGGTCATGACCTAAAAAGTAGGTCATGACCTGAATCAGCTAGGTCAGGTAAGTCCCATGCTTTCCTGACCACCCAGAACAGGGCACTGTGACTTAGCTTAATCTTGTCATAATCTACAGATATGTAAAAAATCCCAATATGTTTCTAAAAATTTCAAGTCCTTATTCTATGATATTTCATTCTTGTTTATATTCTCTATCTCACCATCCTCCACTCTCACCCTACACCTCTTAGACTATATCTCCCCCTCCTAGACCATACCCTCCTCCTCCTAGACCATACCCTCCCTCACCTAGACCATGCCCTGCCCCACCTAGGCCATATCCTATCTCACCCCAGGCCATGACCTACCAACCCCAGGAAAAGACCAACCTGACCTAGGTCATGACCAATTTTTTAGGTCATGACCTAGCTGCCCAGGTTTTGCCTAGGTTTTTGGGTCTTTTTAGTAAGGTCAATGTAACAAAAGTGTAGACTAATAAGACCAAATATGTGGTTGCCTGAAGTGGTCTCTAGTAACTACTAGTACTAGGCATGTAATGTCCAATATAACCAGATTCTTACTGGAGACCTGGATATACAGTTGACATGACTGCCCTTGTACATTAAATAAGACTGTCCTGATACAGTTAAGGTTACTGCCTAGGACAGTCAATGTTACTGCCTGGGACAGTTAAGACTACTGTCTGGACAGTAAGGATTACTGTCAAAAGACAGTTCTCAAGAATGCAGTCAGGAATCCTAACTGTCTTCTCCAGTAATGTTTACTGTCCTAGACAGTAAGATTGCCTGTACTATCTAATGTGTTGTACAGTCATATTTAATGTCTTTTGGGTCGCTATATTACTGTCTTTCCTTCCCACAGTGCACACAAGGACATGACTTTACATCAGGCCAAGTCAACAACTACCAACATCCATTGTGCGACATTTTACAGTCCAATCATTCATTAACAGGCAGTTTTCCAAGGTTTTGCTTTTGTCATCAGGTTCTCCAGTCCCGCTTTTACAATTGGCTGCTTGAAAGCGGAAGAGGTTGTACAAGGCTTGGCGTTGATCCTGACAATCAATGCTTTGAACCAAGAGTCTGCACAAACATGATTGAAGCTGATATTTGAGATATATATCTAATTCTGGACACCCTTGTCCTCAAGGCTGGCAACAAGCTAACATGCATTCTTCCCAAAGTACAAGGGATAGATATTGTATAAATACTTGTTTTGTTTATGGTGGAGTAGTCAGGACTGGTCAAAAGGATCTCTAACTTTTGCCACAAGCTAAACCTGTTGCATCTCGCATTGAACAGCCAGGCCAGGCTACTTATAAAAATGCTCATGGTCTCACTGCTCAGGTCAACTGGACCTCTGTGAGAAGCCAAGTGACTTGTAGATGCTAAGATGACCCAATGATGGGAACAAGAAATTAGAAACATTTTTGAAGCGCTGAAACAATATTAGGTACAGTCAGTTCTCAGAATCACATTGGATTCACCAAGTGATTCTGTCAAGCGATTCTGAAGGTGAATCACAACCTGAATCGCCGAAAAGTGAATCACCTCCAGGAGGCTCTTCACCTCACACTGAATCGCTGTGATGGTTTCAGTCTTGTACAGCCACCAAATTCTCAGATAATTGAATGAGATACAACTAACTGCTTGCATGTCAATAACTTGCCAATGACTGCTGATAGCAATGAAGAGCAAAGGAAAAAGATGAATCGCTAAGTGAATCGCAATCATGAATCCCACTTTGCTTGTGGTTGGTCAGAGTTGAATCGCATTTCAGAGGCAATTCTGGTCCTCTGAATTGCTGCTGTATCACTTGGTGAATCCAATGTGATTCTGAGAACTGACCGTACCTAATCAAGCATCACAAAACTTGAAGTAATTGGTGTACAATTATTTGTGTGATGTTCATTGGATGTTTGTGAACAAGTTATGAGTCCTGAATGTAATGAAGGCTCATCCTTATGGCCAGTTTTGCATGGGAATTCTGTCCCAATTGGGGTTGATCTTGCCCAAATTTGGGAGAATCATTTTACTATATTTGGAAATGTCAAAGTGTTTGACATGTGACTTTCTGATGCTGTTCAGTGCTTGTCTTCAGCTCTATCCAACTATCACATGTGATGCTCTGGTCCAGTATATGCCTCTGGCTAGTCTGGCTTAGCTTCAAAGTTCTCGCTGTTCATGTCTCTCAGTCCCACTCTCAATTGAACACTGCAACATTATCCTTAGATGGGAAAACAGCCAAATAAGTGAATTTTTTCATTCCTTCCCGTTTGCCTGCATTTTGAGAGCCTAGATAGAGACAACAACTTGGATGAATTCAGTGGCAATGATTAATAAACAGTCGGAAATTGAAACTAGTGTGGCATTGGAAATAGGGACATGAAGAAACAAAAGGTGCCCATGATACATCATATGTTTGCTCAGCTTTTCCTCTTACTCTATTGCTCCAACCACCACAGCTCTAGCTTTGTTTCCGGCCTCACATTGCATCTTGGACCTGTACATGAGATGGATGTTTTCAAATGTCCATGGGCAGCAAGTTCTACTACCACTGAACCAGCCAGCATTTGCTCCATTCCAAACGCCAGAAGCCCTTCCTTGCCTGGCCCTTTCAGCAACGTAACTTCAAAAGCAGGAGATACAAACAGAGATACAGAACAATAGCTGTGTTCTCAGCAAGTAAGTATATTGACTTGGGCTTCTATTTGTTGCTCACAAATCTCTGTTTGCAGCACCTATTGTGAGCAAAGATATTACCACTGTGACAGTTCTGGCCATTCTATCTGTAAAAACATTGTTGATACCAGATTGCTCTTCTCACTTACCTCATTATCAATGTCAACACCTTTAAACCATTACCCAATATCCTAGTTGAGCAGAGACACAGCTTCACTTCCCAGACGTGTGCTTGAGAGGCTTAGAGGTCAGCCCGGAATTTCAGAACTCATCAAGGACAAAACAGCGGAAATTCTAGCCAGTTACAAGTCAATCTTTCCTGTGCCATAAGGAAGTTGAATGAGAAATTATCTGGGAAAACTTGGCCTGTGTAAGATTAGGAGAAGATTTCTATTTTTGTATCAATTCTTATCTAACTTACTGTACTTGTAGCTACCTGCATATGTAAGCTACCTCAGACATTTACCCTCGTGAAGTATTTGTGCTGAGGTGAGCTTGTTCTTCTTCTATTGCTGTACTATATGTTTACTTATAGTGTATTAGTCTGTTACTTACGTGTAAGATTAGGAGAAGATTTCTATTTTTGTATCAATTCTTATCTAACTTACTGTACTTGTAGCTACCTGCGTATGTAAGCTACCTCAGACGTTTACTCCGTGAAGTATTTGTGCTGAGGTGAGCTCGTTCTTCTTCTATTGCTGTACTATATGTTTACTTATAGTGTATTAGTCTGTTACTTACTTTACAGGTATATAATAGATGTTTACTCCATGAAGTATTCGTGCTGAGTCTGTTAGTTACTTTACAGTGCACGAATCTATTCCAACAAAGGAATTGAGGATGTTCTAACATTGACATTTTAACATCCACTAGTGCGGGGTGGGTGCCAGCAATGGGGAAGTAGGTCATGGATGATACATCGCATCTTGAATGAGAAGATTTGATTTTTGAAGATACATGTTTCTGCACTTATAAAATGACAATAATAGGTTACAGGACTCGTACCTGCCACGCGCTCAGCGCGATGGCCCACACTTGCAAGTACCAGAGTGTACTAAATATCCTGAGGAGGCAGCCGCTCCTGCGTGATAAGTATACCTCCTTGCTTCAGATTGTTCATCTTAGTAAAAAAATAACAATAATCAGCTGTATTTATCAAGATATGCATTATTTCAGAGCTTACCTTGATATAATTATCATTCATATCATCAATTTCCTTTGCCTTTCGGGTAGGAATTCCAATTGTGAATTTCTTGAATGCACTAGCACTGCCAAGCACATCATTTGAACCAGGTTTATCAGGGTTGGGTTGAGAGGTGTTATCTCTACCCGACTGTGAACCAGTAATGGTCGTTGTCCGCATATCAGAGTCAGTGATGATACTACGGACATCAAAGGCTTGTTGGAGACCAGTGCGAGAGTTTAACATGGCCACTGCAAACTGACTTTAATGACTTTGAAAATATGTTAAACAAGTGAACAGTAGGCAAACCCATGGTATTGACGTATATTTTGCTTGAGCATAGATGGAATGGCAACCTGTTCAATCAAAAATGAGAATGAAAACTATACAGAAGCTCTTGCCTTTACCACCAAAGTTTCTGAGTTTTGGTTAAAAATAGTACAAGAAAGAGTGTTTGATCAAGTGTGACAAGAAGCCCTCGGGTGACTGTGTACTGGAAGAGCTTCTGCAAAAGATTATCGGTTCTGTTAATTCCTGTTTGACCATGATTGAAGGACCAGCAGAGAGCAATAGTAGTAATGACATCAGAGACAGCGGACAGCCCGCATTCCCAGCCGACTTCAAACTAATGAAAGTATAAGACTTGTAAATTATAGCTTTTTCGTTTATACAAGCTATTGCAAACCTGTGAGTTCTCGGCGGATAAGTCAAGTAGAGAATTATTGTTGTTAGCCAGTTCACCAGCGGCAGAAAGGCCAGAAGCTCAAGTACAGAACTTAAGTTAATCTTGTGTGAAGCTTCAGGGACCGACGCATACCTAACGAACCAATGGCAGTTAATACAATTGAAGCATAAACAGTCCAGTGAAAGTGACCAACTACAAAATAAGGAGGTTAACATCAGAATCCAGATACAAGATTGGATAGGAGAATTGTTTCATACGACGCCACACCCGCGTAGCAAAAAATATTTGAACACAAAAAACAATGAGCAGTGTGAGGAAATACTCAATTGCCATTGGTCTATAGATGGCACAACACAATGACTATGTCTTAGCAAGTATTTCCTACAGAAAATTATTGTACCTACACTGTGATTGCATCTAAGACACTGGTGTCACCAAAGTTGGCCACCAGATAGTAGTGGATGCTTTCAGTAACCAGACATGTAGTTGCAAAATCTCCAAGACTAAAAATATATCAAAGTTAGTATTTATTGTGAAGCAGGAATGATGCATTAATCTTACACCAGCATTGTTACCTGTAATAATAAAGTTAGGAAGCTCAAAGAATACATGGTGCTATAGAGAGCCAAACCAACCAGGATGCGGAATGGCCATTTGTCCTTATTATTGTTGAGATATATCCATGTCTGTACCACTGTGATGCCAAACAGTCTAACAAGCCTTTTCAGCTATCCCTGTTTGGAAAAGTGAATGTACAATAGATAAATACTTACACTGTTGATACAGCATACCCATAGAAAAATCCATCCATCGTTCCAGAAACATCTACAGAGTCTACTGCCCGAAAGGCATTTGATATGTATGACATATCCCAAAGTAAAATAATAGCTCCTTGACTTTCAGTCTTGCTGTCGCAAAAGTTGCAAGGCACTGTAAGTGGGTGGCACTGGTACGGAAGATCCTGCAGGTGTTTCAGTCGTGGCTTGTGGCTTAAAAGTCGAATTGGACTTCTAATCAAACTTTAAGGCCACAATCAATCTCGTGATATGAAAAACCTCAGCACAGATATGGTGAGCTCGGTATCAATGCTATGACTCCATCAGTATTCCATCGGAACAAGGTATTTTAATAAATTTTCTTCCTCAGTCTTTCAATCGGCACCAAAGGCTTGTATGGTACAAGGTTTCGGAATTAGTGATGGTGCATATGGAATGACGTGATTAATGGCGTGATTAATGGACTTCTAAGTAATTCTAAACTTAAGTACAAGAAGCAGGATTCCAAAAATATGCCAGCGTACCATTCTTCTCTTCTTCTCTCTCAACTGTTCAAAGTAGTAACTAGTTCCTTCTCTCGACCCGATTGTTTTTGTCTCGAAGAGATGAGATCCATGAAAATATCTGTTTTAATTTTCGACTGATTTTCGATCTGCAGAAACTCAAACAATTATTCCAGATGAACCGAAGATGTCAATGCATATGAACAATTGACGTAGAAATAGCTCAGTGAACCAAAAAAAAACCAGGCTTCTGTAATTTCCGCTGTGAACGGATGTGCCTTGTGCCTGATCAGCCCAGTTCCCACCTGTCATCGTCAGGCGGTTATGATGCTTTCTTTCTCCACAGCACTCACTCTCCTTCTATCCACACTTGTCCTCTTTCTCTGTAGTATGTGGCCGGCAAAGAAAAAGTGGGAACCTAAAGGGCAGGTTTGTGGTATACCTTTTCCTGCAGTCGGGTCGTTATGTAACCTGGAACAATCATGTTAGCATTGCTACGTTACTGGGGGATCTTCGGGACTTGGTCTGGCTCTTGCCATTGCCCTCACAAAGAGAGGTGCCGATGTTTCAATCGTGGCCAGGAATGAGGAGCGTTTGTCAGAGGCACTAGCACAAATGGAGGTTAGTTTGATTTGATTTCACCGGTAGTATTTATTGATTTTTCCATTTTCAAAAGAAATTCAGAACAAATCCAAATCAAAAAACTGAAGAGCTATTCATTTTCTCTGACGGATTCTGAGTCTTCCGACGCAGCACTAGAAGAAGCCTCGAAGCCACATGACGGTATATTGCCCCATGCGGTGTTTTTATGTGCAGGAGCATCAAGACCAGGATTCTTTGTCGAAGAAGATGCAAAATCACTCCAATGGGGAATGGAAAATGCCTACTGGGTGCAGGCATATACTGCTCTGGTGAAACTTATCGGTTATGGAAGGCTTATGATGTTGACTGCAATTTATCGAAGGCTTACACAAAACGGATTGCACGCGACAAGACAGCGGGCAAGATAGTATTTGTCGCGTCCGTCCTTGGATACATGTCTCTGATAGGTTATTCATCCTACGCTCCTGGGAAGCATGCGCTCCGAGGTTTGTCCCGGTCATACAGTCTCAGAAGACATGTTTTCCGACCAAAGTTCAGGTCTTGCAGAAACCCTTCGCTCAGAGCTCTTACTCTATGACTCAACTGTACACATCATGTTTCCGGGTAACATTGACAGTCCAGGTTTCATAGAAGAAAACCGGACCAAACCTAGAATCACTGCTGAAATTGATTCAACGTCCAAACCAGAGTCACCAGAAGTACTTGCTGAAGGTCTCATCCATGGTAAGTGGCCACCTGTTGTCTGTATTATCAATTGTCAAACTCTCACACTTTTAGCGGTTCAATGCGGCGATTTCCACATCACGCCTGATATCCTGGGTAATATTTTCCGGTCGTCCACAATTGGAGCGACACCACACAATAACATACTTTTGGATGGGGTGTATGCTTCTATTGGATGGGTGCGTACATTATGTTTTCCCTGTCGCCAGATTGTCTTATGCCAAAGCTTTCAAACACTCTGAACCGTCTTTCAGATCGGCCTTCCATTCTGGCGAAGAGATGTTGACAAGTCTGTCTTGAACCATAGAAAGGAACACCAAGACTATCTTGAAGCAAAAGGGTTCTACAGTGCTTGAGTGGACACGAGCCAAAAGATAACTTGTCAATACTACCAACACCATTCAAGCCTGAGTAAGTAGCAACAAAAATGAGCACACGTGTATTGAAAGAATGAAGCCCGAGATTGCAAGAGAAATAATACCTTGCTTTGATTTTTTGTATAGTGAATCTGAGTGAAGCAACTGGTCCAAAGGTGGCCAAAAAGGAGGGGAAACTTACATTTTACAAGAGCGCAATTGGCTTAGCATCAGCTACTTACTATAGCAAACAATAGCTGAGGGTCACTTGCTTTACGCATGGCAATGCCAGAATCACCAAACCAGTAACTGTTTCACGTCTAAAAACAATAATGTTCCTAGAATAAAATATGGCATGAGCTTGAGTTCTTTCCTAGCTTAAAAATGAAAGAGCAAGTGACAAAGAGGACGGGTGTGCCATTTCCACTACTCACCAACATCGATCCTATCTCGACTGCTCCTCCCGGCGTATACACATGCCAACTGTAACTTGAACAAATGATCCTTATTTCGTCTCGGCCTTTGATACCGTCCAATATTTGCTCCCGGTTGCATACTTCCAAAAGGGAGATCTACACCAGTAATCCAGTCCGGAGATGTCAGATAGAGATCAGCGTCACCTCTCCAGCGGATTAATCCCTCACTATCCGATTTGGTAAGTTTTGAGGTCGTCCTGATACTGAATTCCTCGATTTGAGAATCATTCCCTAGTGTAGCCCATTGATTTCCCTGATGTAGAATAACCCATTGATATTTTCGAGGCCTTGTTTCAACATCGCTTGTAATTCTCCACATGTTGTTCAGTAGATGACCTATGTACTATAAGTATATTCAGTATCTCAATCCAATGACTTGTTCATCAATGGAAATGACTCCCAGACCTGGTGTTCAGGGATTTGTGAACCAGAGAACATGTGTGCACAGAGTGAATACAGGAAAACTAGGAGGCCACAAGAAAATACATGAAAGGGTAGGAAAATGATAGCGGAAGACTGTCTGCGGTTGCATGCAAAGGTAGATGGAAGTGAAGTGCAATGGTTTCGACGGAGGTACAACTACACAAAGGTCTCTCTGGAACAAATATCAGAAGGAACACAAGCAAAACAAAAGCCGACTGAACACCTGCCAGCTTTCATAGAAACAGCGAAGGATGGAGCTCTAAGTTCAATACCATCGTGACTCAAGGTTCCAATGTCCTCGGACAGTGGCTGAGCATCTACGAAAGGAAGGTAAGCTTGTTAGAAACTGCAGGCGATACGAATTTGAGACATACCATGGAAAGATTATTTCATTCTTCACTGAGCAGCAAAGAATAGATCAGTATTCGAGCAGCGGATGACAGACTTTCATTATCAAACGATTTTCGAAAAACCAAGGCAGAATATGAGCAACAGAGATAAATGAGCAACATGCTCTCTCCAAACAGAGCCCGCATGCAGGTTTCAACACTGCTGGCCAATTCAATATATGAACGTTGAACGCTGAGGAAAGAAGAGATGAAAGAGCTACTACTGTCAGAATCGGGCTGAAATTATCGAAGCTTTTGAACTGCTAACGTTACAGACGTTTCAAAAATTCTTGTCCCACGGGCCAAAAACGCCAAAATTAATTCGTAAAATACAAAAAACAAAAAAAATGTTTACTGGTTCTTTCGTCGTATTCCATTGCTGCTACACTATGGTATACTATCACATTAGTGACTCTGTATGAATCCCAACGACTTCGAGCTCAATAGGAAACTCGTGGCGCAGCGTGATGAGATATGAAGCACTCATTGCTCGGCCAACCAGATGGTTTTTTTTTGACGAAACAAAGATGGCAGAAGATTTGCTCGACGATATCTTCGAAGGTTTTTATCCTCTGGGACTTCGGGCGACAGATAGAGCCTCGAAAAAATGATCTTTGGACTCTGTACCACTGCTCTTCCGTACCTCCTCCACTTTCATCTCATCCACTGTCTCCACTTCATTGTTACTCACCCTCACTGCTAATGTTTACAATTTCATCATGAACTGGGCAGCTCGAGCTTGAATTTTAATTCATAGTCAGATGTGAGAAATCATGAAAAAAGCTGTCTCTTTACCCGGTTTGTCCATGAATGGATCATCTTTGTCTTCAGTAACGACAGTAGATAATTTAGAAGTAAAAATAAGACCGAGAACATGTAGAACTAAGTCAGGAAACATTTTTTTTGTTTTTTGTATTTTACGGATTAATTTTGGCGTTTTTGGCCCGTGGGACAAGAATTTTTGAAACGTCTGTAAGGGCTGCCTTTTCAACTCGCAGAAAAAACATATATCGAAGGGTTGCTGTGTCCTCTGAAGCCAAGTCTTCATGCGAGGTTGATGGCGGTTCTGGATGTAGTACGGAACCCAAATCCGACAGTGATACTCCTTAGAATTGTCTCTTGATCACGGATATCGAAGCTCAACGGACCTGAGCTTCTTTTGAGGTTGAGGGCAGCTCAGTTGAAGATTTTACTCTTTTTTTCTCGTTTTCACGTTTTAGTGCAGTCTCTAAATGGCCTCGAAGCAGGTTTGGTGAAAGGAAGGATAACCGGTGTGGTCCCGTTGAGGATATGAACGTGCACGTGGAAAAGCTGCTTCTGACTTCGCTTGTTGGCTTTTTCAAGTTCGATGATTATGGAACAAGTGGAAGCAGCCTGCGCAAGCTGTATAACATTCCTCTCTCAGTCGACACCCAGTGATTTCTGGGCAAAGATGGCGATACCACATCTGAAGCGCTCAAATCCAAAGTCACCTTCTCTCGATAGGGCTGCCGCAATTCATGGTCATTCGTTTATAATGCAAGCCTAGATGTTGCAGAACGTGCTGGTCCAGATAACTTCACGTCAAATTTTGCCCACCTGGAATGGGTCCAAAACGCCGTCATATCGGCCGGGACAGGGTATCTTCCAACAACCCAAGTACAACGGCCATGCCTGAGCAGGTGTCCTCTTACGACTACCCGTAATCGTATCATCGCACCTCTGTATGCAATGCCTGTCTTATCGCGAAAAGCTGTCACGTTCAGTGGCTTTCCGAGTGCCCTACCTGCGCCAAATGCAAAAGGATCATTGAAGCGCGCAAGGCAGTTTATTATACATAGAATGCAGACTGTACAACACTGTACACATGTGGCCCTTTGGTGAACCCTTGAACATGCCTCACCACTGCGGGCGGCCGATCGTCGGTCCTCCGTACGGGATTCCGCTATCCTTACCGCGACAACCGGACAGGTACTCAAGAGGATGACCTTTTCGACTATCTGCAACTTTCATACTACGCTGAATGTCACAAATGGTATTAGCTATCTTCCAAAAAACGTTCTCCGGCCACTTGAACGTTGTGGTATAAGCTACATACTTTCGGGCAATCAGTGGCGCTGGCACCTTTATGTCCTGACTCCTAGCGTTTCGAGTCATTGAAATCAATTATAAGAGTTTGTAAGTTTCATGTATTGATTACTGTTCTGTAGCAGCAATTGAAGCCTTCATAAGCAACGGTCCAAAGTAATTTCTATCCTTTAGAATGGACTCTCATCCCGCCTCAGAGTCATCGCCAGGTTCCCTCCCTCATTATAGTGCGTCTTCCCCCCCTCCCTTCTACTCGGAACGTGCAAACGAGGGAGAGGAGGTTCTCGCCGCGACGAGGGTGTACCAGACACCTACCGGTTCTTTTACTTCACGGTGTCACTGTGGTAATGTGACCGTGACGTTGAAGGAGCAGAATGAGGACATTGAGACCCCCTCGTATCACCAGCAAGGTCTCATTTTTGGAACAATTGTTCACCAGAACACGGACAACTTCCTCCAAGTATTTATAAAGGCAGGTCCCGTTCCTTCGCACCCATCTTGGTAAAAACCAACGAGTTTTGGTACTCTAGGTCGAAGCAAAACTCAAAATGACTGTATTCGGCCACAACTCTACTTCAAGTACGATGAAAGTCGTAGACGAAAGTTGTGAATTATGGTCTAAAACGCGCGAAAACCCGTTGTGTCCCAAGACACTTGACTTCATGACTGCGCTTCCATCCACTTTTCAAGATGGGGACAGAGAATTTCCTCTCCCTCCCTCTCATAAAATCTCCCTAATAGGTCTGCCTGGTTTATATTCTCAATGTACGGTGTTCCTAGTTGCAACGTTGCCAGCCGTGATCTCACCGAAACTTGTAGGCTCATACACCCTCAAGGTGGTCGTAGTTGTTCGTGGTCCCCTATGGAACAAAAACAAGTCGTATGTTGATTTTTCGCTCACGTATATAGCGCTATCAACAGTTTATCAGGTTCTCTATTGACTTTCAGTACTTGCCTCGAGCTCAACCTTCAATGCCTTCAATATCCCACTGTGGCAATAGTTCTGGATGCCCATTATTCAACGAAACAATCAAGTGCTCACCCGAAATTTGGTTTGAGCACCGATCTGTATTGCAGACTCGCCCTTCTTCAGGACTTGATCCCATAGAAGTCCAAGTCAGTGAGGGTCAAATGCCTGATTTAACAAATTAATCGTGCTTCACAGTTTTTTCATACCTTCTGAACGGAAATACGGAATTAAAGACGAAATACCTTTCCATATTCAACTTACCGGACCAGCCTCTTCCTTGAAGGCATTGTACTCGCACCTTCTACTGGAGCATATAGACAACGGAAGCTCTGTTGTATCACTAAGCCCTCCGCCGTCTCCGTCTTTAACAGGTCAACCACCAGCTTGCACGTCTAAATCACAGACCTTCATCTCTTTACGTGTCACTCTCAATCGCCAGGTTTGCGTTGAAATCAAAGATCAAGTTGTATGGAAACACTTCGGCATCGGAGAGGGAAGAGTACATCCTCTTCCTCCACCGTTTGAGAGTGTGGTAGCTGACGAGGAACCCCAAATCTCCAGCTCTAAATCAAGTTCAGAAAGCATGGGTTCCTTGACGGTGCGGGTGATATAAAATGCTCGGCAGACGTGAAATATGGCGATTTTAACGCGGGGAAGATTCAAATCAAGGCATGTAACCTCCTTGTTTTCAACGAGTATTTTCGAACTCAATCGCCGCGCAGGATTTTTTGGTTCTTCAGATTTCTCCTGAGAAACCCAGCGATCATAATCGCTCTCCGTTCCTCCCCCTAAAAATTGCGGCACCCGTTCAGCTTGTTTCAGAAAGCTGGGACCCTGACACACTTTGATTTTGATGATAAGTAACCGTTTATGGACGTGTAATTACTGTACGATCCCTTTTTAAGGCTTAAATAATCACGGGTTGCTTTCGACTCCGTCTCTTACTGTGTTTTTATGTGATATGCTTGATATGCAAAGTAGATCTTGAGTAGATCATCACTGTATTCAATTCGTGGATTTCAAACAAATTTTGGGTGCGATCGCTTGTGGTTACGGTTCAAGAAGCTGCGCACGGCTCCGTGCTGTCAGGTTGTCGGGAGGTGAATTGGCCTCCTTTGAAACGTTTGAGTAGGATACTTAGAATCTCTAATGTGAGTCATAAATATGCATACGCGTCTTACAGTACAGGCTTGGGGCATTGACCTTCTCCTCTGTTTCCGACCAAACTTTCATGCTAGCCGTTGAAATATACCCTACACACCAGCCTCTACTATACAATTCCGAGATTCCACAACTGTTTCCTCCTCCAAATTACTCCTCTAAGCCAGTATGTGGAGAACAATCTATTCAGTTCACGCCTCGGACCAGGAATCGCCCTACCGGGACATACACTCAAAAGTCTGGCAATACGACGGTTCTGCTGATGAACCAAGAAGAGGGTTTGTCGATGCCAGTATATGGAAGACAAGGCACAGTTAATGGAATTATTGGCCTTAGTTCTCGCGAAGCTGTGGCTGAGGTCCAGGTGGAGGTATTTAACGCTCTCGCTTCGTTTTATGCACCTTCTCAACCTATGTTATCTTCCAGTTACATGGTTATATGGAAGTTCATCTATACAGGGCCACCCCTCATAATACTACCCTTGTCAATCATACATATACTGTATGGAAACAAGATTCTGACTCGGCCGACCAAGTTGCTGTATGCCCTTCCGAGCTTCCCTTCTCGTGTGTATTCCCCTCGACGTTCGAGGATCGAATTGGACGTCAAACCATTTTAGCACCTTCAATACAGGCTACATATCCTGGCTCGACGGGTTTGATTCACTATGCCAGCGTCAAAAAATATCGGGCGAAATTTTCTGCGAAAGTATCCTTGTAATTTCTTACCTTTTTCGGTATAAATGGCGCTCGAAATTCTCCAATAATTCCCTCTGAAAAATAGATTGTAATTCATTGTCTTTTTCAATACAAATTTCGTCTGTAATCTATTGTCTTTTTCGAGCGAAAAAGATAAGGAGATTGCTTATCTTTTTCGCCCGTGATTAATTGAAAATTTCGAGCGATATTTTTACAAGGTAATAATTGGACAATGATTGGGCAAGAACTGGGCAAGAATTGGTAGCTCCATCATGTGATGTAGATATGACAAGCATTGCCAAATGTGGCTTATCTGAGGCGTGAAAGTTATATACCATGCCACAATCAACGGTCTTGGATTCTCTTTCTAAGATAGTTTGAGATTGTACCGATATCTTATTTAGCTTTATGTCATTACAGTGTGGCTATTTGCTTGGTTTACCGTATTTACACGTTAGATTTATGCCAAAAGGCTACGACAGCTACATCACATGATCGCGCTGCCCAATTCTTGCCCAATCATTGTCCAATTATTACCTTGTAAAAATATCGCTCGAAATTTTCAATTAATCACGGGCGAAAAAGATAAGCAATCTCCTTATCTTTTTCGCTCGAAAAAGACAATAGATTACAGACGAAATTTGTATTGAAAAAGACAATGAATTACAATCTATTTTTCAGAGGAAATTATCGGAGAATTTCGAGCGACATTTATACCGAAAAAGGTAAGTAATTACAAGGATAATTTCGCAAAAAATTTCGCCCGATATTTTTTGACGCTGGCGTAGTGATTGCGCGCTGTGTGTATATGCTTACAGTGACGGTTGTAACACGAGGTTTCTTTGGACAGGCAAAGAAGTAGGCGGAAATCTTGTATTTATTGATATGTGTCTGAGTGGTCTGTTTTCAGGATTAAAGTTCCGTTGAAGTATTACCCCAGGAGCAGAGCACCCCATCCCCGATCCCTAGTAATGCGGACTTTCTTCTTGATGTCAAGATGTCTCCCGAGGCATGGTACCAAACCACATTGACTATAAAATCGCGAAAGCCTACCGTCACCCCTCCAGTACACTGTAGTGTAAGTATATCTCTTCCTGATATTCAATCGACTATGTATCAACATTTGTTCTCCTAGTTATTCATCCCTTCAGTCAGAATGTTTGGGTTCTCCGACACCATCCACTTTCATGTCCAGATGACAGGACCGATCTTGTCCTTGCGTCAACTCGTCTGTGCCAAAAGTTCTAAATCATCTTCCCCAGGGCCGTCAGCTGTGCTCTCCGCAAATATTCGTGTATACCTCATGAGGCAGATTTACGGCGAAGTTTATGGCCAGAAGGGATTGAAAAACCTCACACTCGCGGAGGGCACGTTCAGTCCTAGGCCACCACCTTTTACAGCTTCCTCTATCGGGCCCATCCATGGGAACTCCACGGAGGAAAGCCTCGACTGGGAAGGAGAAATCCGATGCGACGAGGATCTAATCCCTGGGTTCGTCACGGAGGAATTGACGGTTAAGGATTTTTTGGTGTTGTCGGTCTCTCCCCAAGACCTAGCGAAATCGGATTTGATTGCTAACCAGGTACTGGTGGTGATCAATCTCGTCACCGAAAGTGCTGAGACGTGGATGGAGGATTGATCATTTTCATAGTGTTGTGGCTAAGGCCTTAATTAACCCCTCCAAATGAAGTTAGGTCTTAATAGGTTAATTTGAGGGGTTAATTAATGGCAAATTAATGGCAATCTAAGTGCAAATTAAGGCCTAGGTAAAAACAATTAATTTCCAGTGTACTTGTCTCCAGAGCCACCCAAAGCATCATCATCAATTGTCTCATTGTCCTTTCCTTGTGCTCACAATTCCATTATTAACTAAATACTGCACATGGAACATGTCACCGCTGGTGTTCTGGCACCCATTCTTCTGCTCTGCAAATTGGTATCAGTAGTTGTTGAGTGGTTAATTAACTGAAAAGGATGTTAGATGACCAGGGTAGCTTGGCATGCTCATGAGCTCCCCTAAGGAAGTGGAGTTGGGGGGAGGGGTTAAATATTCTTGAGACTTGTTTGGGCGCAAGCCACTTGATCACATGTCTTATTAAGACCTAACTAACCCTTAACTAAAAATTCCAGCGAAGTTAGGTCTTAATTAAGAAGTAAATTAAGGCCTTAATCTTAATTAAGTCTTAGGTCTTAACCACAACACTGCATTTTCAGAACATTTCTTCTATTAGATCCGTCGGAACGAGTCTACGCCCACTCCTTTCCTTTCTGCTGAACTTGATTGGGGTGCCAAGATGCTACAGATGACCAAAGGGAATACACATTAAATTCTACTAATATGTTACATTTGATATGCCCCAAGTGGCTTAATTTCAAGCTTAGGCTAGACCGTAATAGCCGGAAGGATGAGATCGAAGTGAGGGGATAGTTTTCTTCGCAGTTTTGCATCTCCCCATCTGTATTAGTATTGCCTTCGTAGATTCCTCATGATGATATCCTGGCTCAAAAAGGTTGATTGGGCGTTGTGCATATATCTGACTCTCTTTACTCCTTATTATCAGAATCGATAATACATGTGAAGCAGTTGGACCCCGTCGGACATCTGGGCCGATCTTATGGGAGTCGGGTAATCTTGCCTGCCGGCGCTGGAATTATTTATCAGATAAAATTATCTCTTCCCGACCCCACTAGCTATAGACTTTTTCTGCTGGCGAGCAGCTTGATGCCTTTCGATGAAAGGGTCATTTTGAAAACCGTCGTTGTGCTTGGAGGTGCCTACGCTGGTGAGTTTTAATATCTTCATTGTTACTTCTTATATATGTCCCTCTTTAACCTTAGGTGCTCGGGCTGTCAGAATATTGTCAGAGAGTCTTCCCCATGGCTGGAGGATCGTGCTTGTGGATAGAAATACGTTCGTTGTCTCTTTACTGTACTAAAACTCCCTTGTTAATAGTCATTTCAGACATGTTAATCGTAAGTTTCCACAGTCACCCACCTCCGTTTGCGCTTATGTTCTACCCCAGACGTGTATATCTTTCCTAGACTCGCTGTGCTCTCTGGACATGAGCATAAAGGCTGTATGTCATACTAAAAGTGCTCACCGACAACTCTCCGTTGATTACTCTCCTTCCAGTTGTACCCTTTGCCAAACTACTAGATGCTAAACGGGACGGAGATCTCTGTTTGACAGCGATTGTGAAATCTGTTCACCCATCTCATGTGGTTCTCGATAGAGCTTTCCCAGAGCGAGGTATTCTTACACCGACACTACATTTTGACTACCTAGTTTACGCGTTAGGAAGCAAGCTTCCTGCTCCGTTGGATCTATGGGGCTCGTATCCGGGATCAGGCAGTGTGTTTCATAAGGTAGCATCTGTGCCACAGCCTTACGCAGGTAGCAAGCAAGAGGGAATTGAGTGGTTGAAAGCGCATCAGGAAGTCATCAGGAATTCGGAAAGTATTTTGGTCGTTGGAGGTGGAGCTTTGGGGATTCGTGAGTATTGTGACTTCTGGTTGAAGCCTTCCTTACACCAAACCCGAAACCATAGAGTTCGCCACTGATATTGCTGAAATACATCCCGACAAGACGATCACCTTGTTGCATTCCCGCCATCGTTTACTCCCTCGATTCGATGAAAGGCTACATACAGAAAGTGGGTCTCTTCTTCATCCGTCCGTCTTAGGTCCCGTTTACATGTCTTCATTGTCAGTCCTTGACACGTTAATGGCCTCGAACGTCAATGTAATCCTCGGTGAACGGCTTGACATGCACTCCACGTCTCTGGATGGTGAATCTCTCGAGCTCAACGAACGCGGTCAACGTGTGGTCAAGACAGTGCAAGGACGGGAGGTAGCTGCTGATCTCATTGTGAGACTACTTTAATTGCAATCGCTATATTCACTCGACTAATTCGCATATCAGCTTTTATGTACCGGTCAAAAACCCAACACTCATTTCCTCTCCGCGATGGACCCTAGTTGTGTCAACCCCCACGATGGACTTGTGCATGTGCTTCGTACGATGCAACTTGGTGTCTTACCCCCTCTGCACTCACGTTCAACGTTCTCATCGGAAATTCTCACACCTTGTACCCCTTCCTCATCTTTATCTGCATCCGCCTCAACTTCGAATCTTCTCTCACCAGAACAAGAACTGGAGGAAGCTCTAGCACAAGTTGCTTTGACTGGAGATGTTGACTATCAATACGGTGATCTCGAGTCGGAACCGGAATCGGAGGACAGGACGGAAACCACACCGTATCCAAACATATTTGTTGTTGGAGATGTTGCGGATGCCTTCGGTGCAATACCTGCTGGTCATACAGCATATTATCAGGCATGTATTGTCTGTCAACTATAACATTTTTTTGACTCAATTTTGATTCTAGGGAGAAGTTGCTGCACGGAATATCGTTCGGCTCATTCAGCGCTCGGAAATGGAACAAAGTGTTTCGGAATGTGCGTTGGTACCTGAGCCTTTGGAATACTATAAGCCTGGATCTCCCGCTATCAAGGTATCGTTAGGCCTGGTGAGCACTCAGCGTCAATCGGATCCTTGTATCTACTAACTCTTTTTCATTCCTGTCCGTTTTTTCTTCCTTTTTTGTAGACCAAAGCTGCTTACGAAGTGAACGGGGTTGTAGGAACCTCGAACGATGGTGTGCCAGATTTGAATGCTGCTGCAATGTGGGGCTATTTTGGATATGAGGTTGAGAAGGATGAAGATATGTATTTATGAGGTATTTCAATGCTGTGGACTAGATTGACTTGGTAGATGTTATGTAGATGTCACCAGTAGAGGGTCTTGAAGCATTATAGATGGTATAAATACTTCTGTGTGGGTGTTCAACGTTCAGGCATCTATTGAGCGTCTACACCTCAACATCACAACACCCAACTGATGTAGACATGCCAAGCGGGGTGGGGTGTGGCATTGATGTAGCAATCAATTGTCTCAATTCCCCCACACTGCCAATAAAAGGGCTAATATTGTGAGTTAAATACTAATAAAGAAGGAGTCTAGCCAGAGCGAAAAAGACAACTGGCAGACTTTGTGCCGGTTACCGTTCCTCAGCGCTATGTCATTACATAAATTCAAATAACTACCGTGTAAGGCGCTAAATACTAGCTCACCGTTTACATCTACGGATTGCCTACTAAAAACATAGCGATTCCAGGATTTGTTGTTTACTTGGTTTTTCGACATGCATGGTCCATGTAAATTTCCAATTTTTGATTACGGATAACACTTGGGCCGAAGTTTATCTTGCTACAACAACTACCATGAAGGTAGAGCTCAAACTGCATAGTGGTGGCACCGGTGAGTCTTTGTTCCTGTTCCTTTTCGTCAAAAATTGCTGCATTGGAAGCAGTTGCTGAGGATTTTTGTCCCTTGCTTTTTGAGTATTCGTGCCACGGAAATTCGAAAACATAAGCGAAATAGAACTTTTCAGCTTTGGGGTCGTGTTTGTGTGAACATCGTGCCCGGATGCGCAAACCACAGCCTCTCTTGCGTACTCATGCACTGGGAATACGAGAGTAGGGCTGCAAGCGGGTTTTTAGACGCACCACACCCTAACACTCATTAATCATCAATCTCAGGTCACCTGTTACAAAGTGACTTCGACTACTCCTCAGGCCTCAGCTCTTCCTCAAGCCATCAAACTCGGGTGCCTCGGATACTTAGACAGTGATGATCTTGACTCCGACCCTCCCATTCGCAATCGCCTCCTTCTACACCTCCGCCCTTGCCTCTGCTACCCCAGAGTGCGCTGCCATCAGAACCCAACGCTGTGCAAGGCTTGTCAAAGAATCTATCGACAGGCAAGTGGGAGCGAGGAAAGGAGTATGAGATGCTGGAGACAAGATGCACCTTGCAAGACTGCAGAGGATACCCCTGCACATAAAAATCCCACTCAATGCTTTGCTCCCAACAGCGCCGCCTTCCAAGTATCTTTTTAGGCTTCAACATCATAAAGGCACAGCTAGGTGAGCACTACCTTGTATTTGTGCTAAGACCCTGCTGAATCTCCTTGGGTGCTGCTATTCCCTATGCTGACAGCGAGCATCAAGTATTCGGAGTCATATTTCCCCCTGGCTTCCTCATAGCGATCCCTTCTGGAGCTTGTCGACACGGTAATATGACTGTAGGTAAAGACGAGATGCACCATTCTCCCACGCAGCATTCACCTGGAGAGAATTTCCGCTGGGTGGATCGTGGATTTTATACGATGCTACGGGAACAGCAGAGGCAAAAGTGGAAGTTTGTAAACTTGGAATCAGCTTGGACTGCATACGTAGCTAAATACTTTGCTGCCAATGAAATTCTGTACCTTTTCATGCTTGAACGAGTCGGACACGGCCCGTGATCCCGGGATTTGAGCTCACCGGTTGTAACGTTGAGGAGAGTCGATCTATGTTAGTTTTCCTAGTTTTTCCAGCATGAGAATATTTGTATGTGTGTAAGCAGCCCATATATGTGTTTTTACACTCATTGTACAACCTACAAATGAGTTACAGTTGGTTTGACATTTAAGAGAAACTCGAGTCGTCAAATAGTGTAGTTCTTTACCAACTTCCCAGCCATAAAATTAGACCTCAATAGAAAATAGTAGTCCATTATAGATTAGTGTAAGACGACTCTAACTCCACCTCAACTTGTGGTTTTGGTGAAGTTGCACACTAGCAAATTGCCCCGAAATCCTAAGTAGTTTACTTGAGTACCCTCTTGATGTAGAAGTATGTACTGCCAGATTTGAGGGACTGCTCAGCATATGATCTTAACAATAGCAGAATTGCATATTGGCTTACATCGCAGGAGCAGCTCTGCCATGCATACAGTTATCTAACTTTTCGACATATAGAGAGACTCTGACACAAGGTCATTTGAAAATGACACCTCAGTAACATAGAAAATATACCTGTACAGCGACTACGAGCTACGCGCCGGTGTCCTATGGCTCAAGTATGTCCACAAGGTCAAAGGCGCACAGAGGTACGCTTGCCGATGCAGGTGGGCGGGCAAGTTTCCCACGGCATTTTATTGCTTCTCGTCCCCTTTGATATACATCAATTAAGTTCGTGGCTACTGTTTTCAAGTAAACTTTTGAGGTGAGATTGCTTACACCAGGGAACGCCTATACTACATAGTTACCATGCGCTTTAGAGAGTTATTGCCATAGAAAACAAACATCCATGAGAATTCCATTGGGGGTTCATCGTTGATCTGCTGTTGAAAATGAGGGACTCATTAGCGGGGGAAATAAAGCTGCAAATCACCTGGTAGTTACAGGGTGGGCAGCTATGCAGGACTCAATAGATTTCTGTGTCATGACCCAGCTCACAAGCTAAGATTGTGTCGGAGGATGATGTATCAAATGCATCTGAGGTTGCAGTTCAGTAGCCTTAGCGATACGGAATGTACGTGACTTTTGTTCGTACAAGCAATATCATAACAGATATAGTGTAGAAGAGCTCCAGAGTTTCTAAAGAGATGAGGTATAGCACCAAGCTTGCCCATGCCTTGTCAATCCCAAAGTCGCCAGGTAAAAACTCATCCTGCATGCTGCTAGTATCGCCTGAAAGATCACAGAGAAGATTAAGAGACTCAGAACCATGTCCTAATACTTGATTTGAGTGAAAGGCAGCCATAATAAAATTTAGAAACACAGGGCCTTGTGCCGCATGAGCAAATCGCAGCTGTACTGCGTCTCGTTTGGCGGCCAATCGATAATCCCTTAGGCCTTAGGCCCGAGCCTTAACGTTAACAACGACATCTGCCTTCCGTAAGGTATGACTGCACTACTTTGCGTAACTTTTACCCCATGCTGCGTAGTGTTTCGTTGCAATTTTCGGTCAGAACACCGTAAAATGCTATAAGAGATTCATTGCCTGCAAGTAATGCGACGCAGAGAAATGAAGGCAGTGGCAGTGTTGAGAACGTCTGAAAGTAAATCATTTAGCGCCGTGCATGGCGGGACAATTTATGAACGGTAACCGGCACAAGGAAAGTCTGCCGGTGGTCTTTCTTTATTAGTATTTAACTCACAATATTAGCCCTTTTATTGGCAGTGTGGGGAATTGAGACAATTGATTGCTACATCAATGCCACACCCCACCCCGCTTGGCATGTCTACATCAGTTGGGTGTTGTGATGTTGAGGTGAGCGTCTAAGGAGAAGACCAACATCTGTCCAGATGAGGTAATTAAGCGACTCATCACGTGTCCACAGCGCGAAATACAGCTTTGACCTCTTCAGCCATGAAACGCGTCAAAAAGACCTTGATTTCTGGAATAGCTACGGTTGTTCTATATTTTCTTTATAGATCGTCCACCCAACCCCACCAACTCGATTATTACCTTTTATCTAAAATTCTTCCAGTCCTGAAGGATGAGATTGCTAGGTATACTAGTAGCGACGCCAACAGATTTGGATCTCGGGTACGATACCAAGAGTCGATGCCGTGCTGGACCGAGAGTAATTTTGGGGCGTTGGATGAAGGGCGAGTTCGAAAAAGACCCAGAGAGCGTGTCAAATCTCACGAATTCCTTCACTCATCATGCTCAGTCAACTCTGCAGAATCATTCCACATTGCTGACCTATGCTCCTTGCTTCCAAGCAAAAAAGTTCTCTTCGTCGGGCCAGAGACAACGTTCCATCTACACGCGAATCTATTACAAGCTTTGGAAATACACGAGAACCGATCCCATAGCTGCCTTGGCAGTGAGTTCTGCACATTTCACCAGATATGTCGCGCTCCTCGTCGAAATTCACTTATGTCCTCCGAACCATTCTTTCCACCCGGCGGATTCAAGAAATATCCAAGTAATCGCGAGCTCGCTGCGTCTCAATCAAGTATTCTCAAATACATCCTCTCCAATTCCCTCTATACCGGTCCAGATATGCGAGACGCGAGATATTCTGACCCAGTCGCGCAAGTTGATCCATACACGGGTGTGCGGCAGAAGGAAATGTACTGGCTAGGCCAGGCGAGAAAAGCTGATCTACTAGTTCTGCATCGAAGCCCACTTCCTGCTCCTGCATGGACGTATGACGGTACACGGAGGGGCGATTGGTCTTCTGTGTTTCCAGGCGACAGACTCTCGGGGAAAGAATTCGGTGAGAGAATATTAGATTATGCTCTTCGCGCGACAGTGGATAGGTTTTTGCCCGAAACCGTAGCAACTCTGAACAGGCTGGAATCTTTAGAGAAGCAAAGGGTGTTGTGGCACGGCAGTTGGTACATAGAACCGACATGTGTGAAGCACGATGCTAGAGGCAAAAGCGTATTCGACTCGGATCTCGACCCCTGGACGCTGTTCTATAATGCGCAGGGTAAGATGATTCATCTATCCCTCTCATAAGCAGTCTAACCCTTTCGTAGTATACATGCAAAACCATCTTCTCCGGATCCTGCTTCCGTATTATGGCGTGATGTTCGTTGCCATGCTCGTAAATCCTTCGCAGAACGAAGCGGGATTGGGGTACTCGAAAAAGGCTATAGCTGGCAGGAAGGACTGTCTGAGATACGAGTTTGGATCGATCCCAGAGGAGAACATGCGAAATGCGTTGCTTCGAGGCATGGCATTTGCCTTGTGATAACGAGTTATTTCCTCTTCCGGTTCTTCTTTGCACTGTTAGGAAGGTTGTTCTCCTTGTTGTCGTTTCTCTTCTGGTTCAGAAATCCACCTTTTCCTAATGCTTCTTTGGCCACCTCGGTAATTCTCCTCCATCTATCGCCTCCCAATTGTACACCTCCGTACCATCTCGAAACCACAACGACAGTACTTTCGCAGCCTGTCACATCAAGAAGTCGAGCCAGATGGTTCCCACTGCCGCTTTCACCTCCATCATGCTGCCCAGTAACGATTTTTGATTTTGAAATGGATGTAGTTGAACATTGCGAAGTACGGTAAGCGTACATGCAGTGTGTGGCTTTTTTCAACTTTGGTGAAGCTGTCAGAACGTCCAGGAACAAAGGAAACATAGTGTCCTTGGGTAGCATTGAAGCATGTGCTACGAATATTGATTTGCGGTCATGAAGCCGGTCTGAAGAGTATATGGGGTATGGCCAATCTGATAAGAAAATTGTTTAGAGCGTAAAAAGAGCATGTTGTGCAGTACTTGCTAGAGGATTCAGTAGAAAACTTGCATCCTTTGACTAGATTTGCTGCAGTACTCAACTTTTGCCGGCAGAAGGCAAGCATGAAGATCGTGAGAACTTACGATAGTGGCAGCATGTGCCGTTCCAGAGGCTCGACTGTTGTCCCGATGAAGATCCGTGAGGACCAGAGCTGAAAAGAAGAGAAACAGTATATATGGTCTATAGAAAAGTGACACGTTGGTCGGTACGAAGATTCCTCCAGAAACGTCCAAATTAACAAAAGAATCCGCTCAATCAGCCCGGATTGCCTTGATTATCAAGGAGAAACAACCTGGTATATAAGGCCAGCACATGGAACTGGACTTGTTTTGCGCACTGTCCTTTCTTTCCCCCACCACTCTACCAGCGACCCCAGATGCGTCAGTCCTTCTACTGCTAGTTGTACTTTCGTGCTACTAACAACCACAAAACAGGTCTCATCATCCGTGAAGATCCCTCCCACGTCGGTGACTACATTGCCAACTACATCTGCAGGCGGTACGTCCAGATCGTGGCCTAAGCGTAGTTTGTCTCATTCCTTTCATCTAGTATCAACGACTTTGCTCCCACTGCTGAGAAGCCCTTTGTCCTTGGCCTACCGACAGGTTCCTCGCCTATACCTACGTACAAGTCGCTCATCAAACTTGTCAAGGACGGAAAACTATCGTAGGTGTTTTGCATTTCATTTATGCGCAGATTTTATACATATCCTTTCATAGCTTCAAGCATGTCGTGACATTCAACATGGATGAGTATGTTGGTCTTCCTCAAGACCATTCAGAGTCGTACCATACCTTTATGTTCCGTGAATTTTTCTCGCACAGTATGTCCATTTTTGCTCTACCAGGCCGGTACTTAAACTTGCCATTCACAGTCGACATCCCTCCGTCCCAGGTCCATATTCTCAATGGGAACGCTCCTGATCTCATTGGGGAATGTAAATCTTACGAGGAACAAATCAAGTCATTCGGTGGTATCGAGCTGTTCCTTGGTGGTATCGGTGAAGATGGACACATTGCTTTCAACGTGAGTAACCCATATCGATGTATTTTAGATCCTGAACTAACTTGTTTTCATTCTAGGAACCCGGTATGCTTTCCGTGTTAGATAGCCTACTCGTGGAATGCTTATACTAGTCGTCCCTCATAGGATCGTCCCTCGCTTCCCGTACCCGTATCAAAACCCTCGCATACGACACCATTCTCGCCAACGCACGATTCTTCAACAATGATATCAGTGCAGTTCCCCGCATGGCTCTTACTGTTGGTGTGGCTACCGTGCTCGACTCTAGGGAGGTTGTAGTCGTCGTTACTGGCCAGCGGAAGGCACTTGCCCTGAGCAAGGCGATTGGTGAGCTGTCACTCCCTTCTTTATGAGTTACTTCTGACAGTATCGCTTCTGAATTGCAGAGGAGGGCGTAAACCACTTGGTATGTTGTTTTTCAATCCTCAAAGTGCAATCGTAGCTTACGATTAACTCCTTTCTCACAGTGGACTCTCTCTGCTCTTCAACTGCACCCTTGGGCTCTGATTGTTGTAGACGAAGATGCGACTGCTGGTACGCATACGTCTTCCCACTTCGACAGTGCCACGTTTTAATCCTCTTTGTCCTTTGTAGAACTCCACGTAAAGACCGTCAAGTACTTCAAGTCCATTGAGCGAGTGCAAGACGAGGTTGAAGCTACGCAGCGTCAGCTCAAAATAAAGGGCGAAGCTTCCCAAGTCGGCAGCATGGAATGAAGTGTAGAAGCCCCGATACTATACTACACTCCCCATTCACGAATTGCTCAGGATTCTACTTGGTCTACCCATATAACCTCTTATACATATCTCTATAGCTGTTGATTTCACAGGCGTCATGATGACATTCTTGTACTGTGTACTACTTTTTTTTGCTTTTGTTACTACCATCTCGTTAGAATTTTACTGGCGCATGTATGTCATTGAACAAGGATTCGAAATTGTTATAGTGTATTGGTATCTGCAGCTATTTCAGTTGCTCCGTGTATATTAACTCGTTACAGGCTGTATTCTGTATTTTTCTGTATTTTTTTGTATTGCGTACTTTGTTGTAGACATTAGAATATTATTATTATTGTATGATTGTATCAGCTTCGCCTTCCTTCGCATCAACTGGGCGTACAACGGGCGCCTAGGATACTTGTTCACTTCGTCATTTTCTGGCATGAGCCTCATCCTCATTCTTTATTGCGATACTCGAAGAAGCTCAACTGCTGTTAACTTGATAAAGTCTTGCATAGAAGCCAGCGATGGAAGGGTAGGCACTGGAAATTTAATGCTGATAGAACTTTCGATCGAAAACGATCCTGCTCTATGAGACTTCCTATACCTCAAAACGGATGCCTTGCCTTTGTTGAGTACGAATAGACCAATACGACAGTAACTTTAGCTATGGACTACACCGAGGAACACCTTGAATCCTATCCTATGAACTACCTCCAAGTATCATGCGTAACGAAGGTTCCACTAGCAGGTGTTGTGAATTCGTTATTCGGATCTGATTCCCAGGTTAGAGCCGAGCCGTCAATATTAATATACTTGTACTGGATATCGGTGTTCGCAGGGAGAGTGACCGTAACTAGGAAATATATCGGTAAAGAAGCATGAAGATCGAAGAATTGGACTACGACTCACTGCTCCAGATAGGATAATCGGCCGAGCTCATAGGGAGGGCAGTCTCAGTCGACCAGTTTTCGAGAGCGTCGACTGACCCAGTCAAGTAGATGTTTTCTATTCGTGCGCCGAAAAGCATTAGTCGGCATATCGCAAGGAAAAGGGGATAGACGTACGCCCAAAAATAGTAGTAGCATCGACGTTGAAAGTCACAGAAACTGTTTGCGGGATAGGCTCGCCTGCACAAGAAAGAGACAAGCCTTTAGCTCCCCAACTAGCAGGAACAACACCTTTTCGCGCATCAAAGGTCGTCAGTGCAGCAGCAAAACTCCACGTTAGATCCACAGCACTAACGGGAGTTCCGTTAGTGTTGCTGATTTGTTCGGCCAGCCCACCATTAGCGGGAGTATGATTGGCTACGGCAGCGACAAACCCATCGGAAAATGTCTTTATGGCTCCCGTAAGGGAAGTAAACTGGGAAGACGAGGAAGCGTATGTACCAGCGGCAATCGAGGAATCAAAGATTTGGAAGAACGGGAGAGAGATACTAGTGACTTCGAGTGATTTTTGGCTGTTCCAAACAATGAGCGAGTCATAGAGTTGCTCTGCTACCGCCAACGTGGTGAGATACCATGGCTAACGAATACCATCAGAACAAAGCAAAAAGTAAATATGGAATGGCTCACATTTCCACCCATGTAAACGTCCTCCGGATACCTTCCGGTAAGGACCGCTTCATTCAAAGCGAACCCAGAATTAATTTCGTACAGACTCCGGAAGGCATCCACGTAAGTGTGGAGATTCAAAAGGGCCAGGTCAGAGCAAGGTTGGAAGGTAAGCGCATCACAGCCGGCGGCTGCATCAAAGGTATGAATACTTGCTAAAACAGTATTCGCGTCTATACCAGATCGACCGCCTCCGGTATTAGCCGTAATGTGACCAGCAGTGTTCCAGTAAGTCTGGAGGAAGCAGAGAACAAAGTTTGCTTGAGTCTCATAATTAGAAACGAGCGACTGAGGTTGACCGAGGGCTGAAGCAAGGGAAACTCCTTGGCGAAGGACACGATGCTGTACGGCAGTGGTGAAGAACGAAGATGAGTTGAGCTCTTCCCAGAGATCGAATCTGAATTGAAACCGGTCAGTCTAAGTGCTTATATCAGTGAGACCAGGTCACCCACGTAGATTCATTCCAATTTGCAGCCACATAGTTCAAGTCGTTTTCGATAATAGGCCACAAAGTATCGGTCACGTAAGAAGTGTTGCTCTCGGATAGCAGAAAGTTTGCCCATGTAATAAGCGCGATAGACCGAAGAGCGGGTCCATCTAAGAAAAAAGATTAAGTGGAAGCTTCGGTAAGCGCTGTTGAAACGAATGCACCTCGCTGTGGACGGCTGAGAACGCAATGAATTATGAATACATAATTGGAGCACGCAGCATGAAAACGCACCCCCAAGGCCCAGTAAAAGCAGTCTCATTGATATTGAACTTGGGCTCTCCCAGCCCGCCTGAGGCAAGATCACCTGAAGGATTTGGAATCTGCTGCACGATAACTTGAGACGCAACATAATCGTCAATCTCTCCTCGAGTAGTTGTATCAATTCCAAGAGCAAATCTGGGAAGTTGGTCAAACGCGAGCAGAGGGTGGTAATTCAGAATTAGCCTACTGGTTGACGATGGCGGAAAAGGCCACAGCTGAATCTCTCGTCCAGGTAAACAAATAATCCGGATTTACGGTGGATGGTGAGGCGATCACAATTCCAGGAAATGCACCTAGTGATTGGGATCCAGAAGGACCAATATTGGCGAGCATTCCTGCTCTGGCGAGAGGTGATTCAGACGCGACATAGGCGTCTGCTACACTGGATTGGGCCCAAACGTTCGGAAGAGCCAGGAGGCTGAGGGTAGCCGCGAACAACATCTTGGATAAACGCAGTCGAGGGGAAATTGAACACCTAAGGTCATATATAAGGTGAGCCAAGTTTACCTTCCCTGATCAGGTGGCTTCGTAGCGTGAACTTTCGCTTCCTCGCATGTGGCAATTTGCAATAAATGATTGATTTCGCAATCATTCTTACTTTAAAATTAGAACGCAAGTTGACCTTGAGCGTACAATGTGACCGTTTGTTGAAGCAGATATGTGCAAGAATCACATGCAAACCGGTTCGGGCAGCTCGGCAATGAGAAAATTCAGGAGTATGGTACACAAGCTCCCAATATACATACTTATGCATAGATATTTCATGCTCAACTCTCTCAACGCCATGTATCATTTTCGATCCATGTACCACTAGCCGGCGTCGTAATCTCCATGTTCGGGTCTGATTCCCATATGATGGTCGAACCTTCAATGTTGAGATACTTGTACTGGATCGAGGTGCTTGCGGGAAGGTTGACCGTGACTGATGGTAGAAGCAAATGATTAACCTACTCTGATGTAGATCGGATAAGAACAACAACAACTCACTGCTCCACGTTGGATAACCCGCAGACGAGAGAAGTAAAGCCGTGTTTGGATCCCAGTTCTGAAGGGCATCAACTGAACCGCAGATGTAGATGTTTTCTGTAAGTGAAGCGTCAGAAATACATCGATTGATTCTTGCAAAAAGGATACATACGTCCAAAAACAGTGGTGGCAAAAACGTTAAATGTGACAGCAACAGTGCCACTGCCTCCACCTCCACCTCCTCCGCCACCGGAAGGCGCATTGCATGTGGTTGTCAATCCAGCCGCACCCCAGCTAGCGGGAACAACTCCGGCTCTAGCATCGAACGCAGTCAAAGTAGCTGCATAGCTCCAGGTCAAGTCTACTGCGCTAAGTTGGGACCCGTCTGTCTTGGAGTATCTGAGGCCACCCGAGTCAGTCATCGAGACAATTTTGGAAAGACAACTTGACATACTGCTCTGATAATTGTCCATCAGAAGGAGTATGTTTGGCAACAACTTCTACAAAACCGTCTGCATAGTTTTGAACTCCGGTAGTGAGAGTTGTAAAAGTGGATGTAGTTGAAGCATAGGTCCCTGCAGTGACAGAAGAGTCGAATAGCTGGAAGAATGGGAGTGAACGGCTGGTGACTTGTAGCGATCCTTGGGCTTTCCAGACGATGAGGGAATCATAAAGTTGTTCAGCGACAGCGAGCGTGGTGAGGTACCAAGGCTAGAGAACAGTCAGCATCGATAATGACTATCCTGTATCAACGTACATTTCCTCCCTGGTATGAGTCCTCTGGGTATCGTCCAGTAGCAACTGCCTGATTATTCGCGATACCACTGTTCAGAGAATATACAGAACGGAAAGAATTGACGTATGTCAACAAGTTGGACAAAGCGACGTCAGAGCATGGTTGGAAAGTAAGAGCATCACAGCCAGCAGCGGCGTCAAAGGTGTGAATACTGGCTAGAACAGTGTTAGCGTCTTTACCAGAACGACCGCCTCCTGTGTTGGCTGTGATGTACCCTGCGGTATTCCAGAAGGATTGGAGGAAGCAGAGCACGTTCTCCGCCTGTGTTGTCCAACTAGATACGACGGATGTTTTACCAATTGCATTAGCCAGTGTAACTCCTTGACGCAGACTGCGATGTTGAATAGCAGTAGTGAAGAAGGACGATGAATCAACTTCCTCCCATAGATCAAAGCTGCTCCAAGTTTGAACATCAACGGATGGCAATGGATAATGAAAAGCTTACGTTGACTGATTCCAATTCTGCGAGACGTAGTTCAAGTCGTTCTGAATAATAGGCCAAAGAGTGTTGGTAACATATGTGGCATTGTTTTCCTTCAGAAGGTAGTTTGCCCACGTAATCAGAGCGTTCGAACGCAGAGCGGGTCCATCTACAAAGCAACAGTAAGGAAGGTGAATATATCTGCGTTCCAAAATAGCTTTACCTCTCTGAGGACGCCTAGAAACAATATCGAGCGTCAATGCACGGAAAAATATGATTGCACATACATCTCAACTTACCCCCAGGCGCCAGTGAACGCCGTTTCATCGATGTTGAACTTGGGCTCGCCTGCAGCCGGGAGCATATATCAGCATCAGCACAAGATGATGCAACAAAGTCCGGAACTTGCTCACCAAGACCACCTGTAGTAATAGTTCCTGAAGGGTTCGAAACCTGCTGAATGATGACCTGAGAGGCAACATAATTGTCGATTTCTCCCCTTGTAGTGGTATCAAGGCCAAGAGTGTACCTAGAATAGCATTTCGGTTAACTCGTAACCGGTCAGAACAAAAACAATTACTGGTCAATGATGGTCTGGAAAACGACAGCAGAGTCTCGAGTCCACGTGTAGAGATAGTCGGGGTTCACGTTCGATGGAGAGGCGATGACAATTCCTGATAAAGCTCCGGAAGATTTGATCCAGATGGGCCGATATTGGCAAGCAGACCCGCTTTGGCAAGAGGCGACTGTGACGCAATATATGCTGCAAGTGTGCTGGATTGAGCCCAAGCACTGTTGACAGCAAGAAGGCTACACAGAGTTTGGATCAACATGGTGAAAGCCGATATGGGTGACCGTTGAACGGACGCGACGTACTTTTTGATAAGGGGACAGTTTTTATACGTTTTATAACCCCGTAGTACCTCCGTCGAATTGACTATGATGCGACATTCATGATGGTGACGAGAGTGTGCCGAAAAAAAAGGATCCTTGAAGTTTGAAGCCAATGTTTGCTTCGCGTCATAAGCCAGGGCAAGTGCATGAGCCATCACACAGAATAAACAGACTAGATGCGGGAAAAGTCAGCTGGCCAGTGAAGCGCGTGTTTTTGTCGTCGCCCCCGCATGGTGTCTACGACCGAGAATCAAGCATTTGTTAGTAGCAAACTGATTAGCATCAATCTAGCACTAATCTTTCGAGCACTCGATATGGCTTGGCGAAGACACTGGCAGTTGATTCACATGAGTTCCTCAAAGGTGCAAAGCGATGAAAAACTTGGATAGATTATCTTCATTCGTGTTGGGTGCAAATACCGGTTCAAAGGAGACACCGATATTGGTCTGAAAATCCATCTACTAGAGAATAAGAGTCGGGACGGTTCCAAATATAATACTCAATTGGGATGTACCTGTATTCTGCTTTGGCCTCTGGGGCCGTATTCTGGTCGCAAGCTACGGACCTGAACCCAACGCAAAGGCTGTAGAACCGAAGCGGATAACGTCCAGCAATTTATCGCTCGGAAACTTGCCCAGCGGATGCTCAAAGCCGTAGGGGATATCCAGGAGCGTTATCGTGAAGCTATGATGAACGAAGAAACTACTGCAGAATGGGATTTCCCTAGTCTTCGAGCTTGTAAAGTTCACCTGTGCGATGTGCTTGCAAGGGAATACCGTGTCGAGCTGGGGTTGGGCGAAACGGAACGCACTGGACCTGATCGGAGTACATAAAGGAGTTTGCTTCTGAAGTAGTACACCGAAATCCATGCGAGCCGCTGAAATTATTCAATGTCCCATGTAGATACTGTGATGTGCTCGAAGATACTGATTTTTATCGACTCGAGTGCTGCAAGGCGGTGGCTGAGGTGTATATATTTTGATGATTTGATGATGAGCACTGAGAACATGGCATCAGGCCTCCGGAATCTAACACATGGCTTTGCCAAAGCCATACTCGAAGTCAAGAAAAACAAGCGTAGCATTGAACTACGAATTGTACATCACTTCAGTCATACAAGGATCCATTGTGGCCCATCAACCCCCAATGCTTCACTCACAGCCTTCAGCTTCTTCAAAGTAGGTGAGTAGGTGAGATTGGAAAACTTTTTAGAAGCCACGGCAAAGTCCAGAACATCATCCTCGCATTTCGTCATGTTCGGGCGAAGAATACGGAAATCGAAATTCATACGGTGCTCGATACCAAGAGGTCTGCATGTTCGTCTCATCACGCCTAGTGTGCGTGTCTCCATCGTGATATTAGTAGATCGTTGCTCTACGAAGTCAGGGTGAAGTTTCTCATATTCGAGGAGGGTTCCGTATGAGATGACGAAGCCATAGAGGTATCGGCCGCAATCATCGATGATCTCTGGGTGCGGAGGAGGTGCTTCGCTTGTCCAATCTCTCCTGGAAGCGTAGTTTCATCACTAAATCAGGGGAAACGTCATTTGAGATTTCACGAATTACAAGATCCAGGGATAATTATCTGTGCTTGCACAGGATAATAACCGTTTACAACCTAGGAAAAATTATTGGATAAAATTACATTTGTAAATGAGTTCTTGGGAATGATTTTACCAGATTTCATCCACATCAAATCATTACACGAGATTTTTCATGAATAAAATCTACGGTTGATAATTCTCCTTACTCGCATCTCATTCTGACTCACAAGAACAATTATGCTCAACCTGCAATCAGTTCTGAACCCGCAATAATTATTTTCTCAAAGTTTTAACCGTAGGTAATTATCTAGTAATCGAATATTCTAATCCCAATACTGATCTGTTTTATAATAACTTGCATGCACTTACGAGCTCCCTAGTATACTAAGTAGTATTCTTAAGTACAAGCACAACAGATAGGACAGTATTAAGATCATGGTATGTACTTCAAAGCTTTCAAAGTTCAAAGCAACTGCACATCGCGTGCATTTGACGCAACACGTCTGACAGTCTCGCGGCTGGACTCCAAGTCGTTTGACAGCAGCCTCGGAAGGTCTAGGACCACTTGACAAGGTATTTGTACTGGGCGCCAAGAAAACCGGGGTACGACGCGTAAGCCTTACCGTATCGAAGGGTTTCAAAGGCCGCGCGGCGTGCATGGCACAGTCACAGGGTCGCGAGGATTATAAATCGGTTCAACTTTGGAACAGGACGATTTCATCCTTTCTTCCTTCCCTTGTGGGCCCCATCTCTGTATCTAACTATGTATGCTCTCAAACCTCAAGTTCTCTTTGCTACTTCCCCACAAGCTCCTGGGCCTTTACTCCCTTATCTTCAAAGCCTTCAAATGTGTCTCCAGTTCTTCAAGGCCTCAAGTGCAGTGTTCAACCTTCGTCAAGTGCTCTTCGTCAAGTACCCGCAATCAACGTTTCGACGTCGAGGGCCTGCTCCGTTGCATTCAAGGCATTCAAGGGGGATGTGGTAGGAAGTGAGGTGGCAATGTTGCGGGTGTGCATGCTTAAGGTAATTTATGTATCATCTGTACTGCTTGTTAGCTAGCAAATATACATATTTCATTACTTTTCTGCTATTGTTTAAGCGTATGGAATGACAAACGGAGCTGGAATGCTCACAACCTGTCTTAACTCATCAGATTCATTTTGGTGCACTTCAAGTAGGCATAATTATTTTAATACATTAAAACACGAAAGGATTATTATACCCGATTGCAGCCCGATTATCGAAAAGGGGGCTATCCATATGATGGTATATATTGCTATAAAATCATCTGAAATCGTTGCACCAGAATCGTTGCGGTTTCACCAGATTATAATCGATTCGCCGGAACGGTAACCGGTTATGATAGCTACCGAAATTCAGTGATGACTTGAGCCAGATTTTCTAGTACGAGAAGAGAGTTTGGCCTTATGGGCGGCTTTCTTTGATAAAGCTATAAGGTCAAAGCGCGGATCGACTGGTCTAAGATAGCTTCAGTTAGCGTATAATCCAGTAAGCACTATGAGTAATGACTTCTCCATTGCGATGAGCGTCGAGCAGGGAAAATGCCAATTTTTTTGGTCGGTATTAGATATGTACACGCCTACAAAGTTTTTTCCGCGCCTCTTGTACTGCAAAGAGCTGTAAAACATTTTCACGGAATTATGCAAACGGCAGTAATTACTTTGGCCTCTGGTGTTTTGGTTGAAGTGTTGAGCTGTCTAGAAGCAGATATGTTTCCCATTTCCAGGTGGCTTCTTCTTTCTTCGAATTCATCTATATCTGAATATTCCCTCCCTTCCAAACCCTGACAAAACTCCCAGAGATAATATTCACACGTCTTCCCGCTCGTCCGACCAGACAGATAAGGTAAGAGGAATAGACATCCTTCTCTGTGTCGCACTTGGAATTTGCACCAACGATTGCGATGATGGGATGGAGTTTCTCTTGGAAATCCTGGAAATAATACTGAGACGCGTCTCGGAAGCTGCAATTGAAGTACGACGAGTTTGAGCCAGGACGTTGGTAGCGACAGTTGGCGTAGATGTGTCTTCAAGGTAAGCATGGGTGGAGTCATCTTGAGGCACCAGGTCAAGCTTTGAGGGACATTCGCAAGGGCCTTGAAGGGTACACGGTGGACGAATCACAGGTGTAGTGTCTACAGGATCTGACGGAAAAGGAAGAGGTGCTAGATTGGGACGAGAGAAGAAACAAGGTAGAAGAATTGCAAGTATAATCTCGAATGGGAACGGAGCAGGTGAAGAGTCAATGTCGCGCTTCCAAACATTCCTGTCAAATGAGAAGTAGGTCAACATGGACAAGTTGACGAGAGCGATGGTATATCCAAAGTCTAAGAAAAGGAGATAAGCATGGTGTTGAGATTAGGCTAGAAAAACTTACGCGTGAACAACACTACGAGTACGATCCGAACCCAGATTCCCATAATGTTATCCAGCTTCAGACGGACCATTTCTGTATCGTCTACAGGAAGACAGACAGCATAGAGAGCTAGCACTAGATTACCGCTTTCGTCAAGGCCCAGATGAAAGCGATAGCAAGCTACGGACCTGAACCCAACGCAATGGCTGCAAAGCTGCTACAGATTTCTTGCATGACGGAGGCGCGGCGCTTGAACAATTTGGAGATCGCCCTGGACAAAAATTATTATAGCCGCAGTGTAGACATGATGTACACACGGGTTAGCAAACAGAACAAGCAGCGCTATTTCTAAAGTTCCTATGATCCAGATACTATTGGGAGACGAAAATGAACGACAGAGATAGATCGCAAGAGCGAAACTGGCGATATGAGTAGATACAAAAGTTACAGATAGAATTTGTCTGAGCGTAGAGAATCTGAAAGTCATGTTGAGCGATGTAGTGTAGAAATGGATAGCGACTGTAGGAGAGATGATTTAAGCGCCGTATGTGCCATGGCGCGGGAGCACGTGCTGTGACTAAGTGTAACGTTTGATTCCGTTCGTTCAACTGCAAACTTGACTTGCTTTCAACTTTGGAGGTGCTGGGTGCGCCCCATGGATCCGGAAAAACAAAACAGAAGAATTCGAATTCTTCACTCGGTCGCGCCCTCTCAGACTTATATCCTTTCTTGCTCGCCTTCTACTGTGCCAATATACCCTTTAAACGACGGAAATGCCACCCAGTTTGCCACAGTGTCTCTGCGAACATGTATCGAAATCATCTACGAGGCCAGCTCGGAACTTTTTACCGACAGCCTGAAAGACTATTCCGTATACTGTATGGACCCTTTGGAATCTCTGTCGATGGCCAGCTCTAGTAAGCCTGTTACGGTGGCTTGTGGCCTCGGCCGTGTCTCCACAATTAGAGCTTCGCACGACAGAACTAGGGTGACGGGTACAATGATGAGGGATAGAACTGGTCAAGAGTCGCTGGAGGTCGTTTTTGTTCTTCGTGAAGTTCGTTTCTTCATTTGCTTCCGATGAATTTTTCTCTTATCGTTCGTCAGACTATTGCTCTTTCTCAAGGTTGGATATAACATTTCTTAGAAAACTGCAACACTCTTATTTTGCATCCAGTTCCTGACCCCGCTGCAGAAGATAGAATTAACGCTGCTCGTGCGCGTCTGGAGCAGACACGACAGCAGGAGATAAAACGCCAGCAAAAAGCCCAAGAACCCAAGCCTGCGAAACCGAAACCGAAAACACAGAAAAACCCACCAACAGAAGCGGATCGCCTTTGGGCCATGGCTCGTAGATGCACGGAGCAGTCGAATGCACCGCAAACTGTAGAGTCAACACCGTTTATTTTTCGCCCAAATGCCCCTTCTGGTTCCGCCACTCCTGACAAGCTACCGCCAGAGGCTATATCTATCCTCGAAGCAACCAGTAACAATCCCCAAATCGACCGGGCGGTTCTATTCAGTGTCCTCAGTCAGATCGATTCCGTCTCCAAAGAGAGTAACATTCCATTTATGGATGCTCTCAGACGTATTGCGCCTCAAATATCGGCACCTTCGACTCTTCAGAGATCTCAATCATCTCCGCAGATGCCTGCTTCGAATACACACTCTTCTGCGGATGACGCAGTTGTAATCCTCGATAAGGAGAATGTCAATCCGTCCGCTTTTCGCCGACGAGCAGAACAAGATACAGAAGCTGCTAAACTCCTGGTGACCGGATCCACGCCGAATCCTCCGCACCCAGCGCCTGGCCTTGGCCAGAGCACGCTGTCCAATACTACTTTGAACAATGATCCTACTCCTCCTGCTCCCCGTAATTTTAGGAAGCGTACTCTAAGCCAAGTTTTTGAAGGAGGACATTCGTCCCCCCGCGCTAAAGCTCCTGCACTCGACCATTTACGTAGTTTCCGATTTGGTCACCCGATGTCTTCACCTCCTCGGCCCTCTCGATCTATGGAGAACTCGAGCCCCGGTTACTCCAAGGACCAACCCATCGTTATCCCCGACTCGCCTTCCACTCCAAAACTGAATCAAAAAACAAACTCGCGCACACGACTAAAGCCGTATACCGTTCCTGATTGGGCTCGAACAGAGACTACTACGCAGCCTAAGTTATCGGAGGAGGCCCAGTTAATGCTGAAAGAAGCCGAACAACGCAAGGCCGACTCAAAGCTGGCAAAGAGGATGAAATACTTGCAACAGAAGAAGGCGGGACCGATGCAGAGGACCAATAGTACACCGGCGTTATTTTCGACGACCGCTGATGAGCCTGTTGCGTCTAGCTCTACCCTTTCTCCCGCCCCCGTAAAACCTCTATGGCAGCACCACCCCCGCCTTCTGCTCTTGGCCCCCATTACTCCCAGTTTTCGCTGCCCCCGACACTTCTATACTTCTTCCAGACTCTTCTCCTTCACGCTCTCCTTCCCCGAAACTCGTTACACACCTTGTTCCTCCATGCACGCCTCCACGTAAGCGCACTCTCCCAGCGAGTTCGTCTCCTGAAGATGAAGAGGAGTTTTCATTATTTACCCCTCGTGTAATGGATACACCTGGCCCACGCAGAGGCCCTTCGTTATTCGACAGCCCATCTCTTAGATTTCCTAGCATGCGAGCTATCCACCAGCGCGAGGTCACTCCTCCACCATCCAGCGAAACCGTTGGGGAGGGTGACGACTCAGATGGCGAAAACTTGCTTGAACAAGAGTTGAACAGCGTGCTCACAGAAACCGTATCTCCGAGCGATACCTCGCTTGAAGCATTCAAGCCTGGGACAGACCCACAGAGTGACCCAGATGACGACGAGGAAGACGATTCTGACAAGCCTTTCTGGCCTGGCCTACCTCCGTCATCTCCGCTACCTCAAAGTAGCCCCCTCCTTCAGCCGATCGCTGATGATATACCTGACGACGACGATTTCGAACTCCCTATGGCTTCTTCGGATCTCGATGCTGGTGATGCCCAAACCAAATCTCATGGCGGTGACGGCGACGATGAAGCACCACCCCCTGAGGAGGAGGCTCTATTCGACGAATCTGCCCTCGCCGTCCTCCTAGAAATCTTAACGAACGCCAACGACACTCAGTTTACGTCTACTTCTAACTCAGAGCCTTCATCCGCAGACGACATTCTGAAGGAACTAGGGGCCGTCCCTGATGAATTGGCGCAGGACCAACAGTTGGATCCTGGCCTTCTCCCTTCCGATATTAATTTTGACCCCTTTTGGAATGCCATAGGACCCTTGCTCGAGCAGAATGCGAGTAACAATGGCATCGAGGAACCGGATCCGATAAAGGCTCTCCTGAGTGGGTGTGTTCTCTGAACACTGCTGCTTTCGCCATGTTACATTTGAGATGATTTTGAACTTTTTTGTTTTGCAAATTTAGCTATTATAATGTTTGTATTACCACTACACACGAGCTTTCGATAGGATAAGAATGTTGAAATCAAAGCATGTAAACCATTATTTATCACCCTTGAACCTTGTCAAGAAGTATCCAGCAAGAACCGCCACATCCCAAAGAGAAAATTAGCCAAAAAACCTGCAACTAGCCCAAATTGTATTGTTCGCCTGCAAGAACGTCAGATCGCGACTATGAAACAAAAAGGAAATTCATACGAAAATACAACACTATCAGTACCTCGGTGTTCTGTCCCGTCTTCCCAAAATATTGGCTGAGAAGGTTTGTTGCCGCTGATGAACGCAGGTATGAAAGGAAAGAAGAAACCGATGATGATGCCAATCATCGCCGGAGAATTAGAGTTGGAAGAATTGGACAAGGACACGTCGTTATTGTCCAAGCTATCTATCCATTGCTCCTCTAACGCACGAGCATGTTCGTCGTCTACAGGGGGGTGGTCAACGATAGAAACAAAACGTAGGACGTGTGCTCTCACAATCTTCATCCAGATCAAACTCTCGGTCATCCAAAAAGTTGGATGTTGACTGGCTATGGAACTGGCGTCGAATGCCGGCTATTTCTTCTTCTGAGAAACCCAAAGAGGCAAGTCTATCGAATCCTCTTGCAGGTTGGATTTGAGATACCTGAAGACCTAGTAAGGCATCGAGGGGAGGTCTAACCAACGGTATTACGCACTTGCTCTTTCGCCTCATCATTCTCTAATTCACTGGGCTCGAGCTTTTGTCCTACAGAACAATGTACCCAGACAGCGGAGGCCGGAGAACCAGCTGCTTCCTGCCGTTCGTCGAGAGATTTCAGCCAGGAGAATACTTTGATTCCATCGGTGAGTAGCCTTCCTGAATGTCTATGAAATGAAATTCTTGAGTTAAGCCAAGAGGCAGGAAATTAGCTAGTCCGTACATAAGCCGTAGTCTTCGGTCATTGAATTCTGGTCTTTCGAGTCGGACCTGAAGGTTCAGAGTATCAGCTAAGTTACGCAGAGTCATTGATACTTACATATCTCTTTACATCTCGGATAGCATCTTCCTGGTTGACAGTGATCTCCAAGTCGGGTGCGTCCTCGGTGAAACGAATGGTGAAGCTTCGGGTGCTTGATGGAATAACAGTAGCTGTAGCGTCTGAATATCCGTCTAGTGGAGGATCGACAGCCTTTTGCTTCCCTTTAGCCTTTTCACTAAGCATTCTTCGACGTAGTAGATGAAGACTAAGAGTGCGCGCTAATGCGGATGGGCGGCTCGGTCAAAGCGTGCCGATAAACAGCCTCTGCGGCGTATATTCGATGATTGAAGTTTACTGGAGACATGCTACGCTCATGTGGTGTTTCTAGCCTGCAAGCGCTGGTATCGCTTTGAAAAGGTGTACTTGTTGTTCTCGTGTTGCTCGTTGTCAGTAATACCCCTCGTGTGCTTTCATTCGACGCGCCCCAGAACGGTAATATTCTTGTATACTAGGTAGCTCTGAATAACAGGAAAAAAGGACTGGAAGCTTCGCCAAATGGCTTTTGTGTCCTCGCCTCCAAGTCAAACAGAATCGCGGTCACTTCTTGTACACAGCCAATTTTGGTACGTTGGGAATGACCGCATATAATGAGCTCGGGCAGGTGATATTCTCCATTCTGTATCTTGATACCATAATATCAGAGTGCACGCAAGCCTCGTTGTAATGAGAACAGAATCTTGGAAACGGTAAACTGATAAGAAATTCTGAAGCTGCACATAGTACGAAATAAGATTTCAGTGAGCGGTAGGTTTATTTCTGATCATCCTCCCACAAAATTACGAGTCTCATACCATCCTTCTCGATATGGTCCAAGACATCGTAAACATCCAGAGCCTTTTTTCTACACCGATATGTCATAGTAAATGACCGCAAACAGTCAACTTCCCGACTCGAAACGAAATCTGATGTCCAGCGAGACTTGATCATATCAACAACTGCTTGGTCGTTGAAGACATCTCCGCTGTAAGTTAATTTAAGGGAGCGCAACCTCGGGAGGAGGGGTCTATTCAGCGAGCTATCTTGATATCGATATGCATGCAGGCTTTCTATCAGTCCTGCTGTGATAGGACTTTCTTCAGGAGGGACATTGGTGTCGATGAGAGTGAAATCCAACAAGGTTGGGACGTGAGCTAACAGATAGACCATACTCGAATCGGGAATGTTGAGGCTTTCGATGAAGAGAGTTGTTAATGAGAAGGATGAATGCTGAACAAAGGCCATGAAATGGTTGAAGAATGCCCATGGGCCCGACGTAGGATGTGCATAATCTGGTTGGATTTTAAGAGATTTCAAGGCAGGGAGCTTGAAAAATGGGAACACCGGCGTTACAGTGAGGTTACCCGTGTCAAAAAGACGAATTGTTAACCTCTCTAGGAGGTCGTATGCGGTGGGTAAGACTACGAGACCATCAAATGTCGCTCTCTTTATATAGATATCTGGGATATCCAACGCTATGAGATGGGTACTCCGAGCAAGCGTTCCCATGTCGGCGTCATCGATCACACGCACTCGAAGCCATGTCAACTGGCTGAGGGGGAACTCGGAAGGGAAGAACGCTGCACGCGCCATGAGGTTTAAGCATTTGAGGTTGGGATAGATACGAGTAAAGAAAACCCAATCTGTTTGGTTGCTATCGAAGATACGAAAGTTGACGAGTTGTGGAAATGTGGGATGGGGTATGGAGGAAAGGGCTGTGAGCAATATCTTGAGATCTCCAGGCCGGTTATTCCAGAAGGTGAGATAACGCCAGCGAAGATGTTGGTTAATCAATATAGACAGGGGCCTACACGTTAACTCTGCAGGAGGAATGACGGCTTTGTTCATGTCGATAATGATGGTGAGTGGGTGTTGTTTAGAACGTTCAACAAATAATGTCAAGGTTTTAGCAGGACGTTCGTAGTAGGACTGATCAGTTGTCAATGAACCGTCTTGAGCCTGAGTCATTTTGAACGCGATTCTTGCCCAGATCTGCGGCAATGAAAGCCCAAACCTCCGCCAACGTGAGCATACACTACTGAGGACCAGTGCAGGCTTGGTCTTCAAACGTCCGACAGGATCCACCGGCGGATCGACACCAATCGATTTGAACTGATTCATGTCACAGCATTGGTCGAAAACGTATCCCAAAATCTCGCCAGGAAGTTTTCGAATGGGAGCAAGTAGATATTTCACTTGTTCCATGATTTTACGAGTACGCTCCTGCTCCGCAATCAAGACCATTCGACGCGATTCAAGACGATGAATTTCCCTGTCATAATCATCCAAGTCGCGTTGCGCATTTTGAAGAATGGACATGATTTCATCAGGCTGGACTGATGTAGGGCCAGAGTCAAAACGGAGTTTTTCGCGAATGGACGAGAGATCTATGTTTAGTCGAGGAGCAAAGATGTTTTGTTTGCAGTTTGAACAAAACTGCATGATCGTAGAAAAGGTGTGTGTGTCATAAGCGTTCATTTGATTCAAAGTACGAGGCCTACATGTATATTAAGAGGTTTCGACCAACACATGAAAAGTATATTCTCATAAAGTATATGTACTCCATCCAGGGTTGAGAACGTTCAGTTAGCAAAAACAAAGGTGAATCAAAAACATTATATAGCAGCAACTCGTTTCGATCGAGTGACCTCGGGGTACACACCATAATATGGGCCCCGCGCGCTACCACTGCGCCATGCTGCTTTCAAATGTTTCCAGGGATCTAGAGTCACAACCCTTGAGGAACTAGAGTATACCCGTGAACTACGCTTGTCAAACCCATACCTCTCACTGCTCCTGTCAAGCACCTTCTACGACACCTGGACCAACGTGCACTGTCACTGTAGGCCTGCTGCACGCTTACCACGCGATCACGCCCATATCACGTTCCTGCTGGCTTCTGCTATTTTCACATGTCTATTCTCGCGCGTACGTACTCAATCATCCTTCTTGGTACTTCATCTCTCTTTCGCATTCTCACCTCCTTTATATTTTGTGTCGCATAATAAGACTCTGTGTACGTTCTGATAGTGTGATAGTGTTCCTTGAATGTTCCTTTTTCTTCCTAGTGTTGCTTGTTGTCGCTCTCGACAACAAGCTTCCGCCAAATTAGAAATGGTCACAAGATCGACGGGTGCTTGAGATGGCATAGGATGTTTTGTGTCCTATATAAGACTCTACCTAGCGTCTCAAGAAGGCTTCTCCAGTCATGAAGGTCAAAATCTGTACGTAGATGTTGTTGGGACGTTTCGCTACTTTACATACAAGATACTTTACTTATATACTGAGCATGTGAGTTCTAGACCTAATTGAACTTTTGCTTTCCTTCCCCCATCGTTCACTTTGTTTGTTCGATCAGCCAACCGTGCTTGTCGAAACTCGCAATGTCACTGTCTCTGGAAAAACATTACAAATTTCGAAAAAAACTTGCTCCGCCGATATCCTAGCCTCTCACTCTCCCTAGAAGAGACAGGAAGTCTTCGATTCTTGCGATGGCGGTATGTTTGATGCCGGTGGCCATGCGATGCTGAAGACTGACGAGCAAGCACTACATTATTATTAGAAAGTGCATCATTGGTATGCGTGGATGACCCAGGTCTCACAGCGCCGGTTATGGGTGACTGTGCTCAGCTCGCGACTTCTCTTGTACTTCTCAACGGTAATTGTTTATTTTTCCCTCCTCGTCATTCATGCTTCCTAAATTTGATTATTCAGAACCCGAATTTTTTGAGGTAGCACCCGGGTTTGCCGAAACGCTCACCTTTGGGACATGCGAGTGGATATTGATCAATAACAACCCTGTAGATGGGTTCACGTTGGAGTACTGCTTCCCAGGCCTGGCGTGTGCCTTTCTCAGTGCTCCTTTGTCCAAGACATAACGCATATATTAGGAGCAGCTTGGCGAATGCCTCTTGGCTTGTACCCAAGCTGGACCCGGTACCACTGGCGCTTTCGCAACCCCAAGCGACTTTGGAGCTACCCCCGCTGACACCTGGACCTTTGAGTTCGTTTTTTGCTCTCATGAAAAATATCTGACTGATATTTGGCTCAAATATAGACTTCTCCGCTCTTATCCCTCTCGTTTTTCATCTGTTGTTTTCAGTATATTCGGTGTTGCCTATAAGAATGATATTTGACGACACTTACCAATGCATAAATGTGTACTTTTGCGTATCAAAATTCGTGTACTTAGGTCGATCACGGTTTCGGACATGACTGGGAAAACTTGGACTCACCATCGAACTCCATTTCATCAGACTTGTGTACTAAGTATCTCAGGCATCGCAAAGTATTTGGAATATTCAAGAACAACACCCCGAAGAAAATCAAATGGACGCCCGTTTCAGCCCGCTTCCCCTTGACCGAAGTCCGCTGGAAAGCTTTGGATCTATGTACTTAGCTCGCAATGAGTTTTTGAGCAGAGTTGGTCCTTCCTTGTAGATCGGTATTTTCGGTTCAAATTGCCGACCGGCCGAACTTGTCAAGCGAACTTCGATGACTCCGAAACATTGAGCGCTAATTTTTTACTACCTCACACAGAAAACCACAATGTCCTCCCTCGCTTCTCGTCCAGCTTCTCAAGCTCTGCGTAACGCAATTCGTCGTGCACCTCGCGTTGTCTCTGTCGCGACAAGGCCCCAAGCCGCGTCTTACTCTCTTTTGGCCACAGCTGCCGCTTCAAAATCCACACAGCGATCTTCCGTTCAAGTACGTATTGGCTTTTAAAAAAAATTTAACTTACAAGGAGTATCTCAATGTTCACGCGTATTTTTTTCCAAACATTAGGCATCCCGTGGAATCAAGACTTTGGACTTTGCTGGAACTAAGGAAGTCGTATATGAACGAAGTGACTGGCCGCTCGCAAAACTCCAGGATTACTTTAAAAATGACACTCTTGCTCTTATTGGATATGGCTCGCAAGGCCATGGTCAGGGCTTGAACGCTCGCGACAATGGCCTCAATGTCATCGTCGGTGTCCGAAAAGACGGAGAGAGCTGGAAGCAGGCTTTGGAAGATGGCTGGGTATGAGTCTTGCATTTTTTTCCTCTCATTTCTACAAAGTGACATTTTACTTTCATAGGTACCTGGAGAGACTCTTTTCCCTATTGAGGAAGCCATTAAGAAAGGAACAATCATCATGAACCTTCTTTCTGACGCTGCTCAGTCACAAACATGGCCTGAGGTAGCTCCTCTCATCACCAAGGGAAAAACTCTCTACTTCTCCCATGGTTTCTCTGTCGTCTACAAGGAAGACACTAAGGTTATTCCTCCTACTGATGTTGATGTCATCCTTGTTGCACCCAAAGGTTCTGGCCGTACCGTTCGTACCCTCTTCAAGGAGGGACGTGGAATCAACTCTTCCGTAGCTGTCTTCCAAGATGTGACCGGTCATGCCAAAGAGAAGGCTATCGCCCTTGGTGTTGGTATCGGTTCTGGATACATGTACGACACCACCTTTGAGAAAGAGGTTTACTCCGACTTGTACGGTGAACGTGGTGTGGTATGTATTTCTATTCTCTTTATAAATTCGTGATCTCATCGTACTATCTTGACAGCTCATGGGTGCTATCCGTAAGCCCTTCCATTTAGTTATTATGAGGAATTCTCATTAATGTTATTCCAGAGGGATTATTCCTTGCACAGTACCAAGTTCTCCGCAAGAATGGCCACAGCCCCTCGGAAGCCTTCAATGAAACAGTCGAGGAGGCTACTCAATCACTCTATCCTCTGATCGGTGCCAAGGGGTAAACGTTTTTCTCCATATAACTAAGAGGCGTGTCCTAATTTACGTCTACAGTATGGATTACATGTACAATGCATGCTCAACAACTGCTCGTCGCGGTGCTCTTGACTGGGCACCCATCTTCGAAAAGGCTAACGTGCCAATCTTCGAGCAGTTGTATCAGAGCGTGAGGGACGGAACTGAGACCCGCAAATCTCTTGAGTTCAATGGAAGGTCAACATACAGGCAAGATCTTGCCAAGGAGCTTGAGGTGATCAACAACCAGGAGATCTGGCGTGCAGGTGGGTGCTCTTTTCTTTCGCTCTTAGTCTTCACCATAACATCTTCATCTTTCCAGGCAAAGTTGTTCGGTCACTGCGTCCTGACTACAAGCCGGAATCGGAGTAGAGGGCTTTGTCTCGTTTGGATGGCGGACATGGAGCTGGCAATGGAATTAGAAGTACAGTTGTTTTGCTTTAGTATATGTATTCAAAAGAGTTCAGTTGGAGGATGGCCCATCAGTGTCGCTAATACTATGCAAAATTCCTTGTGCGAGATATTGTTGTAACTTATGCGCGGTGGAGCTCGCGGATTGGTACAGTTAACAATTGGTCTACGTACGCCAATACTGCTGCGTCAAATCATGTATACGATCCAACATAACCGTGAAATATGAAGTCTCATTAAGCAACATCTCAAAATGTTTGATTGCCTCCTCTTCTGTCAAATCCAACCTGAACTTCTCTTGAATCTGTTCATGCACATCTCGATGTTTATTGATATCTGGGATATTGGCATCCACCATGAGTGCGACCAAGTTGAGAATGAGGTTGGCGCTTTTGCGGAGGATAGTGAAAGCGGTGAAACAGAATGATTTGAACCGCATGTAGTGGGTTGATTGGGTTCCCCCCATGCCATCGACCATTTCTTTGCACACTTTGACTGCAGGAGGAAATGGCTTGGGATCGCGACCGAGGATGTAACCGAAATCGACATGGAAAAAGTGACCTAAAAGACGGTTGAACTCTCGATCGTCCAAGAAGAGTTTTAATATTTACCATCCGAGGCAACAAGCAGATTGTCCAAGTGTCGATCGCCCACACCAAGGAGATATGTCACAACACAGTAGCCAGCTAGGAAACAGCCATGCATCAGTTCTATGTTTTACAGATACAACGCATCCACACTACGTACCACAACTTCTCACAAACGTATCAATCACTCCAGGTTCAATCCCCCACGTCCCCACGCTTCCTTCATCTGGATTATTTGCCCTGAGAAAACTCTGTACATTCCCGAACTCGCTTACAATTGCCGCAATGGTCTTGCTCGGAACAAACTGCGCCATACCCTGCATCGGACCCGTGGCGAGCACCCCATAGGGTGTGAGCTTCAAATCCAAATTCTCTTGTCGCAATAGTCGGTCCATGAGGGTAAACATTTGCAGCACAAGCTGATCTTGTCGCATATCGTCGCCGTCTTTAAATATGACTGGATACTCGGACCCATCTGAGCATTGGAAACAGAGGAGGAGAGGATACATTGCTGATTTAAAGACGGAGGATTTTTCTGGGATGATACCGGTAATTTCGATTTGGGCATTCAGAGGAAGGGGGAGCGGAGCCATAGAGGAAAGGTTGTTCTTGGAATCAGCAAGAAATGCTTGAAGACGCTCCCTCTTCTTGATACTCGAGTCCTTTGACGTTCGCAACTCTCGAGCACGTTTAGCAAGCGTTTCAACCAGTTGACCTTGCCGACGCAGAAGCTCTCGTCTATCAGACCCATTTTCAACCTGCAATAAGAAATTAGATATACAGGGTAATCAAACACTTGAGGACTCACTTCAAGGATTTTATTCATAAATTTGAACACTACCCGACCGTACATCTTCGAGATGACCTTATCTTCGAGCGCAACCTCGACCATGAGGTACCAGTACAACCGGTTCCCGAGCCAGTTATTCTTCACTCCCCTTGAAATGAGAAAGTCCGTTAAACCACTGTCATCGTAGGATATAGCATTGGTAACCGATCGAGAAGACCGTTGGTCAGTAGCGGCACTTTCGAACTTCAGTGCTTGTACTAGTTGAAGAAGATATAATAATAATTCCTATGTATGGGATTAATCAGTGATTCACGAATGAATGGAGGAGATAGTACCTCATCATCTGCCCTCATTAGCTGTTTAACAGCAAATGCTCGTACCCGGGAGTCTACAGTTCCAGGACCTAACAGCTCCAACGCATCGTCCGTATCGATCTCTGTCCATTGTGGAAGTAGCTCTTCGACGGCTTGTTTGACTTCCGAAGGATCACGCCATGTAACGGCTTTGAGGAACTTTGTGAGTCCGCGTTTGTCTCGGGCAAGATGAAAGCGAAATTTCCATATGAGATCTTTCTCCTCGGGACTGAGGGGTTGACTGGGAGCGTAGTTGAGTATGTCCTACGACAATCGTAAATCTTGAGAGAAATCGAGGATGAAATACTGCGTACCCCGATGTTATCCCTGTCCTTGGCATTCGGTTTGAGTTCTCTGTCATACGGCCCACTACGATGACTTCGAACGAGCCTTCTGTGTTTGTCTTCCACTGGGTTTTCTCGGGCAATTTCAGGATCGATAATACTCCATAAATAATTATTATCTGTCGTAAATAAAGTGTTGGTAGGCTGCGTAGGTGTCTGCGGTGGTGGTGGTAGTGATGGAGGAGGAAGTGCAGACGTAGAAGCAGGGTTTGCCAAAGACTCGGGTTCGCTGAATATGACTGGAAAATCAAAGCGCGGGAGGTCGATGTAAAGAAACAAGTTTTCGGATTTCTGTGTTTCAGCCTATCCGAGACCTGTTCAGCAAGTCGAATAAGATGAATAGATAATAAACGTACCGCATGAATTTCCTCCATTTTCCTAAACGTTAGCTTGTCCAACCACTCCGATTTAGGTAAGTCTCCCCGTTCGTATTTTTTCACCAGCTTCTCTAAACGGCCCATTTCGTCTGTAGTTCCGGGTATCTTACTAGGTGTCGTAGACTCAACGGAGCCATCCGCTTCAATCCCAGGCCAGAGTAATAGACGATGCTTGCCTCGGCGCAATGTCCTAAACAACTCTATGTTAGATACCACAGTAGAAAGAAAGGATATTACACACCATTTCTTTCCAAATAATCGAAAGGTTGTTCCTCCAACAGGGGCAGCAGATCGTGGTCCAGCAATATCCCATACAGTAAATGTTATTTGGGCACTGAGAGGAAGGTCGCAGTAACGTATTGGCAACGTTATCCATTCATTCCAGCTGCAGAGAATATAGGTACAGCAAGCATAGTTAGAGAGTAGCGCACATGTAAGCATTCTTAAAGGCTTTAAAAGACGTCCTAAAGGGTATCGTTAACGGTTTGTTGTCCGCGATTAGTTGACATATAACATATAGATCTGAGAGTGTCCTTGAGTGCCCAGGTTATTGCGGAGCTATAATGCTTGAAGCATTCAGGGATGCTTACGAGGATTGTGCGCCGTGGAACTTGAGGTCAGGATTCTCAAGGACTTCGGTGAAAGTTCTGGGTTTGCGGTTTCCTTCCAATTGTGATCTAGTTCGAAGAGAAAATTAGCGTTTGAATAGAAAGGTTAGCGCGAGTTACATTCGAAAGGTTACTGGAAGCTTGATATCTGAAAGTCTCGCGAAAGTGAAGTCGTCTCGGTGGTCCTTGTCCATAAGAGTAAGCGCCGAAGCGACCAAGATCTTTATCTAATATCTCAAGATAAGATAAGCGCCACTATAGCTTCAAAATCAAAAGATCGTACAAGTAACGGTTGTAAGTAATAGTTACAAGTACGTATACATGATATACTGGCGCGTTATTCATGGTGAGAGCACGACTTATCCTTTATCAATCAAGAACGACCTTGAAGACTCAAAAGGCTACCTCATCCGCATTCACGATTAACGTTGTGAAGAACCGAACAATTTCGAGGTAGTGATCAAGCGCGATATCTGAGAGAAGAATTCAGCCCACAGAGGACAGGAACATCCGCATTCAGAACTCACTTTCGTTCACCGTATGCACACCAGTAGACGCCCCGTTCTTGTGGTTGTAGCGGAAGATATTTCGAGTGAGGTTCCAATAGTATCTCGTGTCTGTAAAAGTTATCAACGATATGGTTTGATTACTAGACGGTAGATCAATATGCCCCACCTGTGTTCCCTGTCGACATTCCCGGGCTCATGAAAATATTATTATCACCATCGAGACCGCGATGAGCGTTATACGTTGCTTTGATAGTGCCGCTCAAGAAATCCCACTGTTTACCGGTCGTCGGAGTGCGGGGAGCGGGTTCAAGCTCGTGGTGGAATGCTAGCGAGAGTTCGACATGTCCTTTGGCCTCGGAAGCATATGCTGATGCAGGAATCAGATCTTCACCAAACGCGTTGAGAGTCAGGTTAAGCGAATACGCAAGGTCAGCGATAGTGTGTCCATCGCGAGCAGTGGTTTCTTTGATTGAGCTATAAATAATTAGCACCCAACCGATAAGCATAATCAAGAGACAGATCACCTCTCAGTGTTTATCCGATGATTGATAATAGCAGATGCACTTTCTGGTAAAGCATTTGCTTTCACCCCGCCCGAGATGATATCTACTGCTTGTGTTGTTCCTACCAAACTTGAATACCAGAGGTTGGGCAGCACGAAGAGCTTTTCTACTTGTCTCATTGCCTTGTCTGAATGGCGGGATTTAAGAATAGCATGTTTGAGACCGCGCGGAATTGTCTCTCCGTGTGAGGCGGCGCACAGGAGCGTCTCGTGTGGGACAGAGCCCCTAGCCTGGAAAATGCAAGTGAGGTTCATGCAACTTTGGGTAAGAAAAGCCTTACGAGTTCAATAGGGTAGGGGTTTTTCTCAAATTCCGTGATAAGAGAAGCGAGGTAACCAATAGTCTGTTCAGATATATAAGGGAGGATGAATAGAGCAGTCAAAAACACATACGGTATGGGCCGGAGGAACACTCGAATGTCCTCCAGGCGAGGTGACATCGACCTTGACATCGATGTACCCTTTCTCCGCAACACCAGGAGTAGCAAAGACTGCGCCGTAGACTTCGTCAAATCCTCCTACGATAGCCGTCAACATTCATATCCAAGCTGGAATGAATGTGAAACGCAAACCTCCTTCATCTACAATGAACTCAAATGCATCCCGGCCATAAGTTTCTTCAAGGGCCTTTCCAAGAGAGCGCGCGCCCTTTGATAATTCGCGGGTAAGCATCTCAACAAGGAAAAAAAGCAAATTATTGCTTACATGAAGTCCGCTAGACTCTTCATCAAATCCAAATGCGAGCACCACCGTCCTCGCAGGAGTCCAGCCCTTCCCAAGCAATGTTTCGAGTGTTAACATGATTGCGGCAAGACTTGCTTTATCATCCGCTGCGCCTCTGCCCCAGATATTGGTTCCATCGAAGAAACCAGAATAGGGAGGATGTGTCCAGGTGTCAATAGTTTCGGGATTGACAGGAACGACGTCTTGATGTGCAGCAAGAATGTATGGTTTGAGCGACGAGTCGGTACCAGTCCATTCGTAGAGGAGTCCATAAGTGTTGACTTTCGTGAGGGAAAGAGCCTTGTGACTGAAAGAACTGTAAATCCAGACACGGGTGGAGGAATTGCAACATTCACGTACACCAGCGGGAACGCCTGAGCCAGATAGTCATGTACTTGACCCATCGTCTCCCATCGCGGGTCTTCACCTGGTGGTGGCATGTTGTCATACGACTCTGAACTGTATAACGCTCAATGACCACTGTTTGACGAGAGAAATAGAAAAATATTCACGGAATCTGTATCAACCCACTCAGTTTATCGATAGCCAATGTTTGGAACGCGTCCGTCTCGAGTAGCTCTCCAACTTGGGTCCATACTTCAGCATTCTTGGAGCTTTGAGGATACAATGCTCCAGCCTGAACGCAAACTCCCGCTGTGCTGTCGGTATTCTGATGACACCTCGACACGGCTTGTTTGAATTTTGCGCCCAACTCGAAATTGAGATAGTTTGAGCGCGAAGAAACAAAGGTACCAAGGACGAAGCAGGAAACTAGAAGAGCATAGGGCAAGTAGCGACGCGTCTTTCTGTTATTGCTTCGGGTATTGCTTGAGCTCGTAGGGGTCGGAAGCTGATCAACTTTACCTTCCTTGACCATCGTTAGTGACAGTAAAGGTGTGAGATATTTGGCGGTATTCGGCAGCCGGTATTCACAACTCCGAGGAGCTTTTAACTTCGATCAACTTTGTTGACGATTTGTTCAAAACTTTGAACTTGAATCCTGCTACTGAAGCGCTGACCCGATACAGCAAACAGCTATGGAAAGAAAATAAGCTTGGTCAAGTACAACTGGATTTTCCCAGAGCAGAGCATGTTCAAGGTCATCTTCTCTTGAAAACGCGATAACACGGGTAATGGATATACTAAGATTCTAGATAGGCCCTCTATAAATCTAATGAGCAACCTCAGCTCTCCTCTCCTGCTCCGCTTTTCTGCCTCTTCTTCTCCCTCTTCTCAGCTTTCTCCCTTTTCCGTCCCTCTTTGGCTTTTTTCTTCGCAGCTTTTAGCGCCGCCTCATCTTCGCCTTCTACCGCATCTGAGTTATCGACAATCTCATCCGAGCTCGTTGCCTTCTCTTTCTTTTTCTCCTCCTTCCGGCGTTTCCGTTTTTTCTTGGTGAGCTCAGAGTCAGAGTCACCGTCGACATCGATTTCTGCTGTCTGATCATCGCCAGCTTTTGATATAGCTTCTTCATGTGTAGTCACTGAAGCCGAAGTGAACATCGAGGCGAATTTCGATATTATTCCTGTTTGTAATGACGAAGAGGTAGAGGTGAACGTTGTCCGAGAAGACCCAAGTCCCCCACGAGGTGCATCGTCGAAATCACCCTCATCAGCAGCCGACGCATTGAAGGAACCAAGGCCGTGTCGTGGCGCATCGTCCCCTTCATCGATTTCCAGAGCAGTGAATACTGATGTCAATGGCGTCGGCTTGTTAGCGGTCGAAGTTTTGGCTAATAATCGCTCCTTGAAGTAATCAGCCACAGTTTTTGTTGATGTAGTGAGTTTCTCCAAGCCAATAACATCTTGGTCTAGAGGCGTTAAAGTGCCAGACGGGGTAGTTGTTGGTGTCGCTGTCGAGGATGAGGATGAGGATGAGGATGCGATTCCAAGTATTTCAGAGATGGATACAGCGGATTTTGATGAAATATTTTTGGCAGCGATGGCGCGCGCACGATGTCTGTAGATGAGTTTGAGATGGATATAAAACAGAAAAAAGAGAGTACTGACGCTCGACCACGTCCCCGGGGTATTACCTGCTTCACTTCCTCTATTATTGGAGCAACTTCCTCTTCCGATTTCATTTTTTTCTTCACCGATTGCTCGTCATCTCCACTTTCTTCGCGCTTCCTCTTTTTCTGTTTCTTTTCCTTCTCCTCCTTCTTCCGCTTCTTCCTTTCTTCCTTGCTCTCCTTTTCCTCTTCTTTGACCATACTGATGTCTACATCTTCCCCCTTTACATTTGGTTCCCCACTTCCCTCATTTCCCTCATTCAACCGTTTGAGCAAACTCTCGAAATCCTTATTCTGCTTCCATGCAATCCCATTAGGATCTTTCGACTGGGCCGCCCCGATACCTAGCATGTCCAATTTTTGCGAGACTTTGATATGTGAAGTTCGTCCTTGGCCTTCAGCACCGAGGCCTTTGGAAGAGTCCCAGCCAAATTTGGCGAGGTAGTTTACACCAAATTTGGATGCATCTGGACCGCATTTTGAGATCAATTTACAGAATGAACGTAAAGAGAATGTACTAACCGTCAGCCCAGGACAGGTTTCGTGGGTCAGGCCCAATGCGCTGTTTGACTTTGCGGCCAGAAAGACCCATGAGCGCAGCGGAAACGAAAACAATATGGCGCTAAAGAAAATTGCGATCAAGCGCTCACATGAGCGCTCATTCAGGTGGATAACCTCCAACTGGATGACCCTCGATATAAAGATGGGGATTGCCTGTGTTTGTGGGTCCTTAGACAAAGGAAGCTGACGGTCAAATGGTGATGTAGGTGCTGACCGACGAAATATAATTTTCAAGACGAGAATCAGTACGTAGCTAACGAAATCTAGTTCTGCCTTGACTTGACTTTACTTCCATATACTTCCAGCATCATCAAGTCTATTGTCGAGTCAAATTTCTTAATGAAGCACAGTGAAGCACCCGCTTGTCGAAAGCTCATTGACACTATCCATCATATATCGCGGTTGCAGAGCGATCAAAAACGGAGCGTCCTTAAGTTAGAAATGGAGCCCCATAACTTGAAGAACTAAAAATTTATAGATCCTTCGAGGTTTCCTTTGTACTCATAGGCTAAGCCCTGCGGTTACTCTCTTGTTCTGATCGTGTTCTTATAACCTCAATACTGATGCTCACCAGACTAGCTACATCTTCAACTCATCAACGTTATTCACACTCAAAAATCCTGGTCTATCAAAAGCTCCCGTCATATCAGTCTTCCTTGAACCCTCATCATTCTCGTGTTTGCGCTTGAGCAGGGAATGTTATATATAGAGAAGACCTACGTGCAAAAATCGGCCTTAGCTTATCATTTGTTGGGGATGCATCATCCGGCGTTGCTTCGTTATCTCAACTGAAGTGCAATGACCAGTTCGTAGCGCAAGTTTCTAAGTATGGATGGCAGTTGATACGCTCAACGTCCGGACCTCTCTTACGACTACTGGCCTCTGATGACGAGCTAATGAGATGATATTTCATGCAAATGTACATTGATGTACATTGATGCAATGAACGATCGGAAACATTGCTCTCCCCAGCTCTTTCCAGGCGCCTTCATTAAATTTCGCGGTGAAACGGTTACAGATCCGATACCCATGCCCCATGCGCTGATCTTTTACTCGCACATGTCGAGAAGCTTGAGAAGGTCAACGGGAAGGATACAATATCATGGTGGCGTTTGAGCAATTGAGCAACATACACTGCCTGTGATTTACAACTACGTACCCATATACAACTGCGTACCCACACCGCATCTAAGTGATAATTGCTGTTTACAGATCTATAAATCGAACTCGTACTTAAAGGGGGTGACTCGGTAGACGACGAACGGCTGACGGTATCATAAACACTCCTCTCTTCCTGCTCCAATGGCGAAAGCGCCGACTCCTTCCAATATTTACTTCGTCGAGGTTGAGAGTATAGCTTCGTCTGTCGGAGGAGTTCTATATGGTGCGTTTTGGACACTCTCCCCCCTCCTCGTGGATAATGTTTCGTCAGGGATGTATAGTGTGATGGCAGTTCTTGCGTTAGCCTCCCTCGTGTAGGTTTTCGGTCTCATTATTCTTCAAAGAAATATAATAACTTGGCCTCCGTCTGGTCATTTAGATTCCAAAGAAGCAAAGCTTCGCGTGGAACAATTTTTCTCATCGCTGTAATCACGACAATGCTTCTGTTCGAAACACTGAACACCATTGCGTCTACCTTCCTGATGGCAAGCGATATTCGCTCCTTCAGCGCAAGTTCCTACCCTAAAGCTACTACCGCGGTGATTATCGTAGATTTAGTAGTTTCCAAATTGAATGTGAGTCTTACAGTGGTTCTTCGTTGGTGTTTCTAACCGAATTCACATCGAACAGTTCTTTCTAAATGACCTGGTGATTGTTTGGAGAGCGTGGTCAATTGTTGAACCGCGGCCTCGGTGGGTTCAGGCTGTATTGGTTTTTTGTGTCTTTCTTTCCTTCGGTAAGTGTTGCGAACTCTAAATATTCCAACTCATCGTCGACTCATGACGATTAATAGGAGCAGTGCTAGTAGATATCATACTTGCAACAGACTCTACTCTTGCAGGACCTAATCTAAACTATACTACGGCGAGGGTAGTGATGCCTCTGAGTTTACTGGTCACAAATATAGTTGCAACAGCTATCATCGGGCTACGAACCTGGTAGGCCAATGACAACTTTTGAGCATGGTCATGGACTAAGTTTAGTCCCTAGGAACTTCTGTACCGCCCTCAAGTATATTGGGGAGGATGCAGGCGGTAGAGTCAGGCACCTTACAGAAGTGTTAATGCTTTTGGTAGAGACTGGGTGCATATATTCTCTGATTTTGGTGCGTGAGGGCATGCAACTCATGCCATACCTATTCATGCTCATATTTACTCTCCAGATACTCGTAGTTCTTGATATAACTTTGGATGCATTTTCAACAGAGGCTAGATACATGTTAACAAGTATCATACCTCATGTCACGGTTTGTCCCTATCAGCAACAGCTTTTGATCTGCCTACTTATTTTCTACCTCCTAGTGTATCTATCCATGCCTAATGGTCCTCATCATCATGTTCAAGAAGCGAAGCTACGATGCAAAATATCAGGAACATCCCACAGCAGTATGGTCGATAAGTCCACAGATGTCATTCATGACATAAATTCTGGCACTTTTGAAGGCAAAGGCTTATTACCGGCCCAGAACCAAGTCCTGTTGCTGCGGGGCCCATCCTGATAAATCCACACTTGGGAACCATCCATGGCCAATACATGCGGCTGGTCCTGCATGTAGAGTATTGATAATATTAATCTCTCTTACACAACTATGATCTCAACCTAGTACATGACCCCAACATTGAAACCTACTTACTTAGTTGGCGTGAGTTTAACGTTCTTCGAGTGGAATAACATGGGTGTTATCATTAGCTTAATCTCGAACAAATATTTTGGTCGGAGAACCTCTATGTATGTTGTTCTATCAATAGGGAGAAGCTGGCTACGAAAACGATCGAGCGGAATCTATTCGACTTAAACGGAAATGTCAAAGCGATTTGTATCGAGTGCCGGAGAATTACGGTCCGATTCATGATCATAAAGCGCTGGAAGACTTTCCCAAATTAACAATCCAAAGGGCCAAATTCGAAGTTCTAATTCATTCGACCAGGGTACGAAGGTATATGGGATCATTGCATGGGCAAATTGCCATAGCACGATTAGTTATAACCCAGTTTTTGTGCTTCTTCCCTGATCTGTTCCTCGATACTAATGCTGTACCCGACACGATGTAAATGAATTTTGGCAACGTATATACCATCATGCTGGGCCATACTTTCCAGTAGATTTGACTTTGTGCTAAAAACGGCGGCGCTACCCCACAACGTCTTCGCACAGTGTAAGATGTAAGTTTGCGTCTTGTTTAAAGTAAAAAGGTCATGTTGTAATAATTGGAGAAAGGTCCTATAAGCTTACCTTGCCTGGAAGTTGAACGTATTCGTCGGGAGTCACCTTCGAGGTTACACCACCAGTATACTCTCCCAAGTAGTAAAGGTGCCCCAAAAGACTGTTCTGAACAAAAAGATGACATTGCTTGGCCGGACTGAAAGTGCCTAGAATGGCGCAAGGAGCATCATGATTTTCAGAAACCGTGTAAAGCATATGTTCGGTGGTATTATGAGTGGCCAATAGTGTTTGTGGACTCTTCAAAATATGATACACGGGCACTTGAGGTCCTAGTATTCCGATCGTCTGAGTATATGTCAACTTACAGGTGAAGATAGAGAGTGTTATGAGATACTTACTGCCTGGAAGAGTTCTTGTACTGCCTTCCCAGCCTTCGGTACTGGTAACCTTGAGCATAAAGGTTTAAACCCAGTTATACTCAGTTGTTGGGGCTCATCTCCATTCTAAGATAACGGTGGGATCACTTCTTAGTTTCGAGTAATGGAGACGTTGTAATTACGGACCTTGTTGGTTTGGGAAGTTGGAGATGTTGCTTGATTTTCGTTTTGACCAATAGACGATTCTGCGATCGCGTGGTGCGTAGGGCTGGGTTTTTCCAGAGGAACGGGAATCTCAGGCTGTAACAATAGAAAAGAAGTTGGGCTACATAGGAGTCATTGTGGACATGGACATACCCTTGCCGTTCCTATAATTGAATTTGCAGTTGTAGTCGCGACGTCTGTAACTTCTTTTGGGGTATCAGTGATAACAGTGAGAGATGTTTGTTCCTTTGAGACAGTTTCAGCCTGCATGAATGAGATTGGTTTTCCAAAAGGTTGGCAAAGCAAAGGAGCGTCTACAAAGGAGTCTTCGCGGTCACCACTGGGCATTGGTCCTCCTTCACCTGGTTTTCCAGAGGTACTGCTCATATGTGATGGATCCTCCATATTCAGCTCGACAACTGCCCAAATTCCATGGACCGAAGAACTCACAAAGGATATTTTCGAAGCTTTGTCGGAGTCTTCTGTGCTCTGTGTCATGGGATGCTCCGTGCCCGAACAATTGGTCATATATGAAGGAATAGAGGCCCTCAGTTCCAGCGCAGCCTCCAAGGTAGAGCGAGTAGCCTGAAGTTCGAGATTCATGGATTCATTCTCCACCATAAGATCAGTGAATGCTTCCTGTATCTTGCTCAATCGAATTTGCCATTGGGCAGAAGTATTCTGAAAATTAGCGAGCTGATTTTGAATCTTGTAGATGATTTTATTTGATGCCTAAACCAAAAGTGTTGTTGATCACCTCCGCTGATCTTATAGCACAGAGACAGACCTGTGAATGCTCGAGCTCTTTGCGGGCTCTTAACAATTCCTCACCTTGCTGTCGGACGAGGTCCAGAACGAAATCGACATTGGAGCGGCCAGATAAAGCCATGATCTTTGAAGTAAATGAAGCGGCCGCGAAAGAGAGAAAGAAAGAGAGTCTAGGGAGAATTCGGAACCGCGTGTTTCATGAAAGGTCACGATAGGGTTTCTCCCACAGGCCACGCAGCACAGTACTGAGGGATATTATTCGATGTGGAATACAGTATAATATACCCGATACGAAAGTTGATTTAGTCTTGGATAGTATTTTAATTTTTCTTCATAATTGCTCTTCAAATCTAACTGTCACCTGGTACAGGACTCAAAGCGACCGGTACGACTCGGAGTCCTGGCTAGACTACTGGATTAGCTACAGGTGTTTTACAAGCCGTGGAAAGGTTGGTATGAAGCCTGGCCTAAGTCACTTCTGGTCCTTGTAGCAGTGGGAATGACGTCACGACCCACGACTTTAGCTCGTTGAACTCGAACCACGATGACTGAACGACTTTCTCGAGCGCCATCGCGAGCAACGTCGATACATTCACGGACACCCTCACGCGCCCCGTCGCGCGCTACTTCACTCATCCGGAAACAAACAGCTCCAATCTCTCTCCGCCCTTCCGACATTCTCATCGAGCGCTTCACCGCATGGAAAGCCATCGTCAAACAACTCATATCGTATTTCCAAGGACTTGCTGATATCCAAGCTCATACTGCAAAAGAACTCGTGAAGCTTGGTGGCGTAATACAGGTACCCTTCAGAGCTGGAAATCAATTTCTCGGGGAAGGTGGCTTGCAAGATGTCTTTTATGCTATGAGGGAAGAAGGCGTAAGAGCAGTAGGAGAAGAATATGCAGGATTTGGAAGGACAATCGAGGGAAGTATTGTAAGAGGTTTGGAGAAGTTGAGAGGAGAAATCAAAGTTCATGTCAAGGTCGGTGGGTAGAACAAAATCTATGAGAAACATCTGATTCTTTGATAGAACATTCAAAATGACACTGGTAAACTAGCTACGCTTGTCTCTCGCGAACGGGAGTTATCCACTTCTCTGATCAGTACCCTTGCCACATGCATCTCTACGTTCCAGAACACGCCTCTCGCGCTTGTCTCCCATCCGAAATCTGACCCGTACATAGCAAATTTACATGTGGAGCACCAGCTCAGAAAACAAGTGAACGCTGAGAACTTGTTGCAGAAAAGCATTATCATTGCTCAGGCAAATTCAGCGGTATTTGAAGAGGGAATTGTGTCTGCGATAAAGGGTGCATGGGCAACGTACGAAGAGTGGCGTGTACGTATGGAAGGAAGCCAAGGGAATGTAGGAACTCATTTACAAAGCTTAGCTGGGAAATTCGCAGCATTAGATCCAACTCTCGAATGGGTTTCCTTTTCTGGCCGTACAGAGCATTTATTGGATCCCGAAACACCACTAAGGAATCCTCGGCGATCAAGTACCCGGCCAAGGAGGATGCGAGCGTCAAAGTAGTTCATGAGGGACTCCTTGGACGTAAGAAGCGATATACGAGAAGGTGGGTTGAAGCGAACTTTGTCCTCACTCCAGCCGGATTTTTGCATCAGATGAGGAATGGTGATATCGATCATGATGGAGAGGCCCCTACACCGATTTTCTCGTTGTTTTTACCACTCTGTACGCTTGGACCACCGAGTTCGAGCTCGAGTTACAAGTTTCATATTGAAACTACCAAGGAAGGAAGCGGGACGGTCAAAGGCGGCAAGTCGTTGGCGGGGGTTAGACGGACCTTGAGTTTGAGCTCAAAGAAGGGAAATGCCGGAGGAAGTAGCACTGCATGGACATTCAAGGCGAGGAGCAGAGAGGAGATGATGGAGTGGTGGAATGATATTCGGATGTTGTGTGCTAGGTAGGTGCCTCCGTTTATTGCCTTGTTCGTTATTCTGATCTACTTCCCAGATACCTTGTTGCATCGGAACAAATGGAGCGTTCGGGACCAGTCGATGCTGCTGTGAGAGCGGCTGGATATCCGTCGGAGGATGAGGAAGATGAAGAAGGCGAATACGATGATACTGAGAGTGAAGACGGTAAGCTTTTTGCTGTCGATTTTCTTTGCAACTGATGTTGTCTTGGTCCTCTGTTCCTTCTCTGATCAACACAAACAGGTTACGTCTCCCCCGGCCCAGGCCAAGGCTCTTCTGTTGAGGAAGACAAAGAGTTTGCCGACGCTGACGAGGAAGAAAATCCTCCAGGTTACTCGCACGGGGGAAGAGTGATGCCTGGCGGGGTCGGGGAGAACGGGTTCCCAGTAAGTTACATCCCGTTCATGCATCGTCCACTATTTACCACTTTTTGCACAGCTCGACAAGAAATCTTCACATAGTCGACAAAACAGCAAGCGTAGCAAGCACTCTACGGGTAAAGACCCGGAAGTGTTAGTAACAAGGCGTCCGTCGGCTTCGTCTTCGAAATCGAGATTGAACCAGTAAGTCATTCGATGGTATGGATAATATTGCCCTTTGGTAGTGGTATTGGGAACCGTGCTGATAGTTTTCCATTCTGCTTCGTGCACCCCGTCCCCCCTTATCTTTCTTCTATCCCTGCTTTCCTATTTCCTACTTTCTCTATGCTTACCCTCACATCTGCCTTCATTATTCTAGTCAAGAAGAGGATGAAAATCAAGTAGACCTTGAAGTTGAACGTGTCGACAATGGCTCAGAATACCCGGAGAGCGGAGCCACCGTAGGAAATGGGAATGGAAGTCGGTTTCTGGAGGATATTTGAGGCATGGGATAGTACACTTTGAATGCCTCTTTTAAGCTCAAGTTCTTTTCCTTTGCTTCTTTTCTGTCAAGCAGTATACCTTACCAGTAACGTGAAATGCATTCCCAGCGCAAGCTGTTGAGTCAAACGGCTGATCCTCGGTACAAGGGAATCACGACAACGGGAGACGAGCCACGTACTCAGTGTACCGGTGGAGGTAGTGAAAGGGAATACACACGTTGTACAGTCGTTGTTGGGTCGTAACCAAGCTTGGGAGGTGTTATGAGCTTCAAGTTGACTCGGAGGTCCAACCTGGTCCAACTCGGTCATCATAGTTCAATCGCTCTGTGATTTTATTTCCCCAGTCTCCTATAAACGACGCATCTGAAGATCGATAAACGACCGTCCCGCTTTTCCTTCAATGAGGGAATCACTAAGTGTCGTGGACCCAGTTGGCTTTCAACTTTGTGAGCCGGGGTGATTGAGTTCACTCTGCCGCAGCAAAGTTGACTGGGTGCAAAACTCCGCAGTACACATATGGAGCAATGTGGCCACAGTTGTTCCTCAATGGGACCGCACCGGTTTCTCTTCGCAGATGCAAAATAAAAAAATAAAAAAATAAGCGCTCGAAACGGCCGCCTTGGATGTGGACTTCGTCCCTATCACACTTGTTAGGTCCGCGAGACTCTGACCTACCTACATACCTGAGCCTCGAGCATTTTCAACTCGAAAATTTCTTACAGACGAAATCTGGCGCGCTTGCTTCACCTTTGTCTCCTTGAAAGATCTCTCTCATCTAGCTTGCGTGTGCAAACTGTTTCGCGATATATCTCAACCTCTGCTCTTCACGTCTTTAACTCACATCCAATGTCTGCTGACACAGAAGGGTAAGGGTAGGAGTCGTCTCGAGCTGTATCTTCAAGGTCGAGGGCTTTCGAAAGATGATTTGGGACTCTCATCAGTCCAAAGGCTTGAAAAAGCTGCCGTCCGTTTCTCCAATCTTTCTTCAGACCGAAGGATTTCCCAATTTGTCCTCGAATTTACATTCCAAGGATACCTGACGGAGGATAGTGCATTTTTGCGACGCGTTAACGGGGCAGGGCTGGATACGGATGCCATCAGGACGGCGTACCCCACCGTTCGGGATACTTTCATGCTATCATTGAAGTCATTCAGCCGGCTGTATAAGCTCGAACTCTTGACCATGTATGTGGATGCCAATGTCTGGGTCACCCTCGAGACGATACCCACTCTTCGCACTCTTGTGCTACAGAATTGTACCCTTTCGGGAAATTACGCTCCCTGTCTCAAACTAGACTGTTTCGAAGCTCGGAGATTTTCCTTTGCTGGAGAAGAGTTGCACCTTGCTCACTTAGATTTCCCCACCATTCAGCACATGGTCCTTGACTTCTCATCGGTGTCACAGTCAGAATTCACTAGCTTCACGCATCATGCTCATTTGAAAAACTTGACCTTTCCGAAACTTTCTACACTGCAGTTCACTCCTCCCGAAAAATGGATCGATGTTAGAAAAGATGAAAGCGGAATGCCTTCATCAGCTCGTGACTTCCTACGTCTATTCCCGAACCTTGAAAAGCTTCGGTTTAATGGAAAAAGCATACCTTCATCATTCACAAATGTTGCTATTCCATTGGAAATATTTCCAAGGTTGACTTCGTTGTCAGCACCACAGAACTTCGCATCCGCGTTCATCCCAGGCAGGAACATTCGAGATCTCAAGTTACAAGATCCTCCTTCTACAGGATTACTCGAACTATTGCAAGCCCACGCGATAGAGAGACTGCGCTCCCTCGATGTTACCTTCATTAATCCACTGATGACTTTGTCGCAAGGTTCCGAGATCGTACATCTCATGGCACACTCGGCACCCATGCTCGAACGGCTGCACCTCTCGCTTCCCGAAGCTGATAATTCGAGCGATCAATTAGAAAACAGCTTCGAGAAGCGGTACGACATTAGCTCATTCGCGGAATATGAATTAGACGAATCGGATATGTCTTTCTGTTCATTTGGGGTATGCAGCTTGTCTTAATGATGGATTTTGCTGACTATCCCGACAGGACCTTCTTGCAGCTATTGTTCGACAACATCCCTTGGGACTACTCCCTCCCAATCTGACCCACTTGGAGCTCAGGCGAATCCCCTCATCATTCCAACCATTTTATCCAATACATGATGAAGATTTTCGAGCCAAACTTGAATCCCTAGGAATTTCTCATTTGAAACTCCGCAATGTTCGTGTCCGGATTGGGAGGAGTATCCATTCTTGGATGAGATTCGGGAAGAATTTTTGGGAGCATACTGAAACTGTTTCAAGGAGCAGTTATCTATAGTCAACATTTACTTCTGTATTTCTTTGGCGTACATACATGTGGTCAGCCTAGAGAAGAGAAATTAATTGCAGGTATGATATACTTTATTCCCATCAAGTTTTAACGACGGAATTCGAGACTCAGACTTAGTTTTTTTTTTTTCAATCATATTTATTCGCATCTGCGCGATAGCGTATGGTAGCGAGTATACGTACAGTAAGTACTACAGTGAGAGAATTTGTACTGTCATGGTAAATGGCTCTGTCTGCAACAGTAAGTTCTCGAAGGAACAGGGCGAGAGCGTGCTCTCTGCCAGATTACGCACTGGTCAGCGGTGTCAGACTTAGTTGAACCCTCTCTGAGCCCTTTCACTGCAGACTTAACACCTGTTCACAAGGAGAAGCTCTTGACTATTGAAAATTAAATGCCACCTTGTAGATTATAAAGTTTTATTTAATTCTTCCTAACCCTTAGTGGTACTTGAACACCCTTGCAACCCACAACCTTTGGTCTAGGTAATATCCCTGTCTTCAAGCTGACCTTGGTCTCTGGACCGTCCGGAAACTCAAAGGTATAGTTTCGGATTAGAACTGATAATACAGCCTACAAAAGTTTGACAATTAGAGCGTCTCTACGGCCAGCCGAGAATGCTGGTATACCTTGAACTCTGCCAATGCAAAACCCTTCCCAAGGCATGTTCTCGGTCCATCTGAAAAGGTTAATAAATGGCGATGTCCTTGGATCTCCTTGTACGTGGCTTCCGAAGCCAGCTTGCCCCATTGGACTGTCGACTGTTCCCCGCCTTCTTCTGGTACAAGCCACCTCTCAGGATAAAACTCCTTGGCATTTGGTCCCCATATGGCGTCGGCACGGTTAATGCAGATGGCGGAAGCACTAACAGTTGTCCCTTTAGAAATGGCGACACTGGTTTCGCCGGTCAGAAGAGGCGTTGAGAGGGGAAGAATGTCGTCCTCAGAAGCCTGTACGTTTCTTTTAGAAGTAAAAGAGGAGCAAAGAGATGAGACAAACCACTCTATTAGTCTCTGATAAGGGTGGATGTAATCTGAGCGTCTCGTGAATAACAGCATCAAGATAAGGCAACGCCGTGCCCATTAATTGGTCCCATGTGGGATCCACATCCCCAAAAGCTTCAAGTTCTTGCCGAAGTTTGTCTTGTAGAGCAGGTTGCTTCGATAGTTCGATGAGCGCCCAAGTCAAGCTTACTACAGGGATAATTGATGAGGATGAACAAAGAAATTTCAGTGGTACTGACTTGATGTAGTCTCGTATCCAGCCAGAAGGAGGACATTCTAGTGCATGAAAGTTGAGTAATAAAACTCACTCTCATAAATGCCATACCATCTGAAGTACAACGTAAACAAGCATACAAAGCGCAAGAAGTAAGTGAAATATACTTGAGCTAAAACTTCCGCCTCTGTCAGATGTAGCCCTCCATCAGCGACCTCAGCCTTAACTAGTAGTGTTCATGGATGAACGGTGATGAATTGATAGAAAGATATGGTTGCTCACTTAACAGTCCAATAATAGACTTTTCATTATCAACGTCCACACCTGCTTTCTTGTTCCTCTCCAGTAAAATATTAGCAATTTCGCGCATGGACTGCGAGAGTTCCAGCAATTTCTTTCTTCTCTCAGTGGGCAAGTTTCGAAGAAATGGAAACATGATTGACAACAGAAACAGTATTGACTCAAAAACAGAAGAGTCGCCAGTACTCAGATTTTCGAAGGCGTCAGCGACAGTGCACTGTTTGCCATCAAGAGAGCCAAAATCATGAGAGAATCCTGCGATTCCAATGCTGTCCAAACTATGGACATCGTTGTCAATGAAATCATTCAAGTAATAAGTGAAGGACATACGCTATACGGCTCATCCAACTCTGGACTTCAATGATAGGGCATCCATCTGCTTGATTTTCTATCAGGATATCCCAGTGGGTTTTCAACTGTACGCCTTTAAGCTTCGCACTGTAAGCCTAGGTAGTCACATATGGGTTTACCTTGTACCCGGAATCAAAGAACACGGAAATGAGCCTGCGGATAGCCGCGTTGGTAAACGCTGGGGCAAGTGCTTTCCGTTGTCTTCGATGATCTTCTCCTTCCGCCCAAAGTAATCCTTTCCCAAACTAGAGCATCATAAACAAGAGTCCTAATGACGAGCATCCCACTGCAGATTGAACATACCACATTTCCAATAAACCATTTGGCAATCGGTGTTCCGACGTAAACAAAAGTCTCTTTGGAATAGAAACTACTTATTGCTCGAGGATCACAAAGTACAACCTTGCTCCTTCCCAGTGCTAACGGTACTTTGAATATACAGCCGTATTTTGTCGCCCATTCCTCGTAAATTTGACCAACATCACTTGCAGATCGAATATATCGACTTTGGCCCCAAATAAGACTCGCTCTGGGCGGACCTTGGAGAGAGATGGAATTGCGCGAACGAGCTGCGCGAAGAATTATTCTGGTAAGGTAAAGGGCGACGCAGACAACGACAATGTCAGTCGGTCTGAATTCATACATCACAGAAAACGTCTGAGCAAGTAGCGCTCGGCATGAGACCGGCTTGTTGTAGTTGGCGACAGTGATGAGAGCGAGGCTCTAGTAATGATAAGATAAGACCTGTATCCCTGGTTGAGGGTCGAGTGGCCCGTCGAAGGGAAACTTATGCCGTCGAAAGGGGGTGCGGGTGTCGAGTGCAGAGACCGCGAGACCGCCAGTCAGCGAGAAGACAATCAAAGGAGGACCAAAGTTTCATTAAAACGTTAAGAGAAACTTTGCGCTCGGCGCTGCTGATACATCATTTGTTTATTTACGAGAGTTTTGAGAGTTTTGGTTCACGCGGCATCCCCCATATAGCTCCGTGCCGTTGCGAGCCTCTTTCCTCCTCTTCGCTTCCTTTTCCGCATTCCTCCTACGTCCAGAGTCGCGTTGTTCTGTGGGATTCGTGCTACATCGGATGACCCTTGTGGAGGTTCTGTCAGTCGTTCTACAAAGTTGATGTGCGTTCGTTCCATTAGGGCAGGAGGGCGGTTTGCTTGATTTAGGATTTTCCCATTCCGCCAGTTCTCGATCAGGAGGCTCGGCCGTTTGATCAGCGTAACATAGTCTGAGTGAGCTGCTCGCGTCACCCAGAATGTATCCCCGTCGTTCAACGTCCCGGTGTACCCTGTTGCAAAACTCTGTGCCTGGTCCCGATTTACAAATTTCACCAACCATACGGGCTCCGCATTCCCATTCCTAATCTTGAACAGGACTGTCACTCTCAGCTCCGGAACCTCTCGCGTGAACCAAGGCAAAAAATCACTCATGACACGTCTCCCTAGTCCTTCGATCCACAAGTAAGGCGAGTACTTCTCTTCTCTCTTCTGATCTATCATTGCTTGTCGCCGTCTCGCTGATATGAGAAGTGCCTGGATGAGCGGTTCTCCTACTGCGTCTACCACCGTTACCATGCTTTGGGGGGCCGGTGTCTCTTCTTCGGAGTCGATATCCATTGCTTCCTCTCCAAGTTGCGTGATGACATCGTCTCCTTGAGCTTCGGAGACTGCAGGCGGGGAAGAGGGTCGGGGAGATGTTCCCGTTGGCGTCGAAAGTGAATCGTCTTTGGCGTGGCGGTGTGGAGTTGAGGGCAGTGAACTGGGAGGTTTCGTCTGAGAGTTGCTAAAGATGTTTTCCAAAACAATTTCAGTATACTCCCAATGATTCTTCCCAAATCTCATCCAAGAATGGATACTCCTCCCAATCTGGACACGAACATTGCGAAGTTTCAGATAAGAACCTCCTAGAGATTCAAGTCTAGCTCGAAAACCATCGTCATGAATTGGATAAAATGGTTGGAATGATGAGGGGATTCGTCTGAGCTCCAAGTAGGTCAGATTGGGAGGGAGTAATCCCAGGGGATGCTGTCGAACAATAGCTGCAAGAAGGTCCTGTTGGGATAGTCAGCAAAATCCATTAATAAGACAAGCTGCATACCCCGAATGAACAGAGAGAGGTATCCAATCCATATTCCGCGAATGAGCTAATATGGTACCGCTTCTCGGGACTCTCTGGCTGGTTGCTCGGATTATCAACTTCAGGAAGCGAGAGGAGTAGTCGTTCCAGCATGGGTGCTGAGTGTGCCATGAGATGTACGATCTCAAACCCTTGTGACAAAGTCATCAATGGATCAGCGAAGGTAACCTCCAAGCAAAGCAATTTCTCTATTCCCTGGGCTTCCAATAGTCCAATTAACTCTGCAGAAGGAGGGTCTCGTAACTTGAGATCTCAGATTTGCCTGTCTGGGATGAACATGGATGTGAACTCCTGGGATGCTGACAACGAATTCAACCTTGGAAATATATCTAATGGAATAGCAACACTTGTGAATGATGGGGATATGGTTTTATGGAAAACTCGAAACTTTTCAAGGTTCGGGAAAAGACGTAGGAAGTCATGAACTAGTGAAGGCATGTCAGTCATACCCTCATCTTTTCCAGCATCAATCCATTTTTCAGGAGGGGTGAACTCCAGGTGAGAAAGTTTCTGAAAGGTCAAGATTTTTGAACGCACATGATGCGTGAAATCGGTGAATTCTAACTGCGACATAAGGGAGAAGTCAAGGGCCATATGCTGAACGGTGGGGAAGGCCAGATGAGCAAGGTGTGACTCTTCTCCGGCCAAGGAAATTCTGCGAGCTTCGAAGCAGTCTAGTTTGAGACGGGGAGCATAATTTCCGGAAAGGGCACAACCCTGCAGCACAAGAGTGCGAAGAGTGGGTATCGTTTCGAGGGGGAGCCAGACATTGGCATCTACATACATGGTCAAGAGTTCGAGCTTATACAGCCGGGTGAATGACTTCAATGATAGCATGAAAGCATCCCGAACAGTGGGGTATGCTGACCTGATGTCTTCCGTCCTCAGCCCTGACCTCTTAGCCCATCGTAAGAAAGCATTACCCTCCGTTAGGTATCCTTGGAATGCAAATTTGAAGATGAATTGTGAAATTCTGTGGTCTGAAGAAAGGTTGGTCAAACGGACAGCAGCTTTTTCAAGCCTTTGGACTGATGAGAGTCCCAAATTATCTTTCGATAACCCTCGGCCTTGGAGAAATCCCACGAGAGTCCTCCTGTCCTTTTTTTTCAGCAGACATTGGATCTGTGTTAAAGACGTGAAGAGCAGAGGTTGAGATATATCACGAAACAGCTTGCACACGCAAGCTAGGTGAGAGAGATCTTTCAAGGAGACAAAGGTGAAGCAAGCGCGCCAGATTTCGTCTGTAAGAATTTTTCGAGCTGAAAATGACGACTGAGGCTCAGAGTCTCGCGGACCTAGCAAGTGTGATAGGGACGAAGTCCACATCCAAGGCCGTTTTGAGCGCTTATTTGTTGCAAACTGTGAAGCCCTCCACTAGTCTGGTCTGTAATACCGGCTTCCTTCCTTGTCCCAAATGTCCTCATGGAAGGAAAAGCGGAACGGTGGGTTATTAATCGTCAGGTATAAGGGACCGGAGAAACGCGACAGCAGAAATAAAGGCATAGTTTAAACTTCAATTATAATATAACGACCTCAACCTACCTAGCTTGATTGCAACCGAGCAACAATTGTAGTACAGAGTGTGCGTTTCCTTTCATTACCTCACTATCAACCAAAGGTCTCGTCAAAGAGTCTGAGGCTACTTCACTGCGCATATACATAACTAAATACCCATGCAGACGAAAAGAGAACTGAATATAGCATTCAAAGCGTTGGCGCTACACTGATAATTAGTACGTGCTTCAAAGCTCTTCCAGATATCGACTTCCTTTCTTTCCGTTCTCTGCATTTTAAAGATTTAAAGAACAAAGGAAGGAATAGAAGAATGGAGAGGGGGAAACGAGAGTAGTAGCAAACCAGGAAAAAAGAGGGAAAGCCGCCAGTAGGATTCTGGACACCATCATCGAAAGGCTCCACCCACTTTACTGTTTCGAATTCAACTTTGAAGACGATGCAGAGGGACGCCTTGTTACTAGCACTTCTGTATCTTTGCGCATCGCTGAGTGTGTACTACGCTTGCTGCCTCGTCGACTATGCGAAGATTTCTTGTCGATCTTCGCAAAAAGTGGTAAAACTTGAGGAGGATGCATGAACAGGATATAAACTCACTGGAAACCCGTTCTCTCCGACTTCACCAGACATCACCTTTTCCCCGTGCAAGTATTCTGGTGGATTTTCTTCCTCATCGGCGTCGACGAACTCCTCGTCTTCACCAACAGATGAGCCTTGACCTGAACCCGGGGAGACATAACCTGTTTGCGTGAATCAGATAAGGAGTAGAGGGTAAATAAAAACCAAGACAACATTGGTTGCAAAGAAAATTAACACCCCCCAAAAAGCGAAAAGCTCACCTTCTTCACTCTCAGTATCATCGTATTCGCCTTCATCTTCCTCATCCTCCGATGGATATCCAGCCGCTCTCACAGCAGCATCGACCGGTCCCGAGCGCTCCATTTGCTCTGATGCAACGAGATATCTGGGAAGTAGATCAGAATAACGAACAAACAATAAACGGAGGCACGTACCTAGCACACAACATCCGAATATCATTCCACCACTCCATCATCTCCTCTCTGCTCCTCGCCTTGAATGTCCATGCAGTGCTATTTCCTCCGGCATTTCCCTTCTTTGAGCTCAAACTCAAGGTCCGTCTAACCCCCGCCAACGACTTGCCGCCTTTGACCGTCCCGCTTCCTTCCTTGGTAGTTTCAATATGAAACTTGTAACTCGAGCTCGAACTCGGTGGTCCAAGCGTACAGAGTGGTAAAAACAACGAGAAAATCGGCGTCGGGGCCTCTCCATCGATGTCTCCATTCCCCATCTGATGCAAAAATCCGGCTGGAGTGAGGACAAAGTTGGCCTCAACCCACCTTCTCGTATATCGCTTCTTACGTCCAAGGAGTCCCTCATGAACTACTTTGACGCTCGCATCGTCCTTCGCGGGGTACTTGATCGCCCGAGGATTCCTTAGTGGTGTTTCGGGATCCAATAAATGCTCTGTACGGCCAGAAAAGGAAACCCATTCGAGAGTTGGATCTAATGCTGCGAATTTCCCAGCTAAGCTTTGTAAATGAGTTCCTACATTCCCTTGGCTTCCTTCCATACGTACACGCCACTCTTCGTACGTTGCCCATGCACCCTTTATCGCAGACACAATTCCCTCTTCAAATACCGCTGAATTTGCCTGAGCAATGATAATGCTTTTCTGCAACAAGTTCTCAGCGTTCACTTGTTTTCTGAGCTGGTGCTCCACATGTAAATTTGCTATGTACGGGTCAGATTTCGGATGGGAGACAAGCGCGAGAGGCGTGTTCTGGAACGTAGAGATGCATGTGGCAAGGGTACTGATCAGAGAAGTGGATAACTCCCGTTCGCGAGAGACAAGCGTAGCTAGTTTACCAGTGTCATTTTGAATGTTCTATCAAAGAATCAGATGTTTCTCATAGATTTTGTTCTACCCACCGACCTTGACATGAACTTTGATTTCTCCTCTCAACTTCTCCAAACCTCTTACAATACTTCCCTCGATTGTCCTTCCAAATCCTGCATATTCTTCTCCTACTGCTCTTACGCCTTCTTCCCTCATAGCATAAAAGACATCTTGCAAGCCACCTTCCCCGAGAAATTGATTTCCAGCTCTGAAGGGTACCTGTATTACGCCACCAAGCTTCACGAGTTCTTTTGCAGTATGAGCTTGGATATCAGCAAGTCCTTGGAAATACGATATGAGTTGTTTGACGATGGCTTTCCATGCGGTGAAGCGCTCGATGAGAATGTCGGAAGGGCGGAGAGAGATTGGAGCTGTTTGTTTCCGGATGAGTGAAGTAGCGCGCGACGGGGCGCGGGAGGGTGCTCGGGAATGTATCGACGTTGCTCGCGATGGCGCTCGAGAAAGTCGTTCGCTCATTGTGGTCCGAGTTCAACGAGCTGAAATGTTAAGATCGTGAGTCTTGACGTCATTCAACCGGTGGCGCTAATACTGTAGTCGCTACAAGCGCCGGTATCATAACTGCTCTTCAAATAACTGTCACCTACTATGGGTGGCAGGGAAGTGCAATTTTTTGATAAATTGTCAATAAGTTTACGCCAGCCAGAAATTTCGCATATCTGAGGATATAGATCGATTTACAGTAGATAAAAACCCTTATCCTGAATTTCCTGTATTTTTAAAGGTTTAATTGCATGCGTCGGGCAATGTCCGAGCAAAATTGGGAAGTGCAACTGGGCGCTTAGCGGCCAAAACTTTTGCCGGTTTTTGCAGTCTTTTGCTCGCTATTTTGCTTCTTGTTTCATGAATACTATACGGATACTTATAGGAATTTGAATTTAAGCTGCTATTAGCATTGTGAAAAACCTTTTGAGCTCATCTCAACGGTCTCAATAGACATTCTACATGTTCCTGGCAATTGATGCAGAAGTCACACTCGATGTTCTGAACGTTCTGCTTGCGATTCAAGTGTTTTTCATAAAATGGCCCATCTGAGTAGACAGAATCATTGTAGAGTACCTAAATAATGTTACAAAAAATCATAGAATCGCTAGGTTAGCAAGAACCCATATTTTCTAGTGTTTTAAAAAAAAGTTGCACTTCCTAGCCGTGAGCACTTCCCTAGGGCTCTGCACCGTACCGTATACGGTGACGGCCGTATAATGTACGGATAAATACGGTGGCAGTGAGTGCTGTCACCGTACCGTATATTTTACTTTCAAAACCAAAACGGTACGGTAACCGTACAAATACGGCCGTAATCCGGTCATACGATAAATACGGAGCAGAAATTTAACCTTACATACTTCTATTCTTCTCTAGTCAGCTCAAGAACCGCATTACGTGCCAAACGAAGCCTATGCTTCACAACCATAAGTGCACGAATAGTTTCAGGCTTGAGGCTAGCTCGGCGCAATGAAATAGTATCTCGCCCACCCGAAAAAACTCGCTCAACAGCAACGGCAGAGCCTAATTATTATGATAAGCTCATTGTAGATAAAGTTTAGAGAAATGTACCTGGAATGGCCAAAATATCACGAGCAAAGTGATAAAGATTTGGGAATTGTGCACGGCGAGCAAACCACCATTGGATGGGGTCACAGCGGTCAATATCTTCAGGTGAGAGCTTGAAAAACTCATCAAGCTCATCTTTAACAATGGTAAGTCCCTTGTAACGTGAGATAAAGCTCCGCTTCTGTGGCGATCCAGAACTTGGATTTGAACGGATATCCGGCTCAACACCCCGTCCCGTGCTAGCTGGCTGAACTGTGCCCTCATAGTGGCGTTTGTAGTACTCCTGAAGGCCCTTCTTTGAATCTTCAAGGAAGGCAGCAAGGGTGAAATCATCTCTGAAGTCTTCTGCAAGTCTGATGTACATAATCCTTGGATCGAGAACTGCCAAGCAATGTAAGAAAAATGCATATAGTTAAATGAAAATACTCGCGACTAGACCACAGGTAGAACGGCGACTCATCAAACTTGGTGTAATAGTCGCTGAGCTTTCGGTGAGCAGCTAGCATGCCAGTTTTGATTTGATGGGGTGTATTTTCTGGAAGGTTGCGTAGGTTATTCTGGATATCAGCTTGGAGCTCTCGAAATATGCTGTGTACAATGGAGAGCATGGGCTTGCTTGTACGGGACATGTCAGTAGTTGCAAGCCGGAACAGCTTCAGCCAGTTGGATACCAGCTGTACTGAGTCCCACTCAGTATCTGAGAGTTCATACTCCCTCAGATCACGATCTTTTGCTGCAAAGGCATCAACAGCTTTATGATAATCAAGTGCACGTCCTATGCAAATTTAGATAAGCATATCAGGGTATGAGGACACAACAAATGAAAGGACACACGTAGCATCTGATGTGTAGAGGACCATCGTGTTTTTACATCAAGAATAAGCATGAGAGCGGTTTCAGCACGGCCCTCAGTGTTGCTGTAGGTGTTGGTGACCTCCCTTGTCCATGTGTTGCGACGCTGTGGGCTAGACCGTACTGAACGGATAATTTTTCGAAGCTATACGTGCATTGAAGAAAATGGTGTACAGGTAGGGAATTATTAGCTTACCTTATGTATAGCCAAAGAAACATCGGCGTCGCTTTCAGTTTCCGGTTCATCTTCCCGAAGCACTGCTTCTTCGTCGTTCTCGCGCTCAACTTGCTCACGGACAGTCTCTTGATATGCTTCAGCTTTTGAAGATGCTTTACGGCTGTCCACATCAGAGATAGCACCTATTGCCTCAAGCATCTGGCAAAATTGGTTCTTAGTGCTATATTACCTTTTGTGAAGCAATACATACCTTAATTGCAGCAAGATGCACCGTGTGAGGCATACACCGAAGACGGGAATCACTGGCGGAAAACGGTATGCCACGGCTATCACATTTAGACTCAATGGAAACCATAAGAGTGTCATTGTTTGTTGCATTGTCCATGTTGAATGCCATTAGCTGTAGCACGATTAGAAAATGCTAGAAGAAATCACACTGTACACAGACAGACCTTAGTTTCAATCCCATACTTGGTTAATGTATCCCAAACTGTTTCAGCCATATTACTGCCAGAATGTTCGCCTTGAAGCTCTCTGAAGTCAATGAGAATTTCCTCTAAAAAGACATCAGTATTTGTACCCAATAAATGCTAAGATTTTGCTCACCTAGTCTGCCATCATTGGTGATATAGTGGGCAACAATTGCTATGAAAGCAAACCCGTTCGGTGATGTCCATGCATCAAGAGAGATAGAAATTCTTGATTCCAGTTCCTACTTACAAGTGAAAATTTATTTCAGAGCATTTTATTTGACATACCTCAAACATCTGTCGAAGGCTCTCTACAGTGCTCTCAAACATCCGCATAACACGGCGGCTAACAGTAGTACTGCTTGGAATATGCAATATGCTACTACCATGATGTGTATAGTTGAGTAAGGCCTTGAACTCGGGTTTTTTGACCTCATCAAATGGCTGATCACAAGCAATAATCCATTCAAGCAAGAGCGACTCAAACTTTGCTTGGTCCCAAGGACCCTGTTTGTAGTGGTGAGGAAAGTGCTATGTGCAGAGCCTGAGAAACAACTTACTGCTGCTTTTCGAGCTTGTGCATCAAATGCGGCTTGGATATTGTATGAGACTGTCTCAAGCTTACCAAGGAATGCAGTGGCAGATTGAGCATCAAGAGTCGTCTTCCCACATGCGATGTTGACTTCCTCTGCAGTGGGGATTTTTTTCTGTTGGTGCAACACCTCCCAAAGACGATACATTGGTGGGAAATGATTTTTTAGATGCATGATGAGACCTGAGAGACTTGTAGTCAGTACGTGAATGAGAATAAGAATATGAACATACCATTCAAAGATGACTTCATTGCTTTTGTAATTGTTAGTGTTTTGCGCTTACCGTGGAAGCACTTGTAATGTTTGTCGCCCGGGGTGCCAGGATCACCAGCTTCATTACGATCCACCAGCTCAAAGAAAAGATAGATGGGGTTCGAGGTTTTTGACTTCTTCTTTGACAATATTTAACACAGTGAGTTATCAAGAGAGTATAACTTACATTTGTAGAGCCAGAAAATTGGCGGGGAGCCTCCTCATCCTCAACTTCTCCCAGTGTTACTGACCCTTTCTGGGTTTTAGTGGGGACCGAAGCTTTGCCTTCCCTTTGTCATTTCCACCACGCTCGGGAATAGTTTTTGATGAAAGAGAGTTTGCAAGCTACAATATTTAGGTAAGTTGCCGCGAGCCATTAGATGTATGGACTGACCTCCTCGTTTGTGATGTCCACTGACTTGTCCGAGTCACTTGAGTCAACAACTGACCCATCATCCGTTGAGTATTCACCGCCATCACTCTCATCAGCTTTTCCCGGTGTTTTGGCTTTTCGTCGTCGACGCGCACGTTTGCGGGGTCGCGTTGGGAGTATTGGATTCCCATCTGAGTCGTTCTCTTTCTGTTCTTCCTCCATTGCTGCAGTCATACGGCTGCTCCGGGTTCGATTCCGCTTTCGTGAAGGTGCTTGCCATACATCGTGTTAACTGTTGCTTCTCGAGTTGTGCAGAATGCATACCTTTGGAAGAAGACTGTCCTGTGATAGGATTATCGGACTCGTCACCAGCCGAGTTGTAGAATTTGATGTCACTGGCATCTTTCAGTGAGCCATTTGCATTGAGAGCGACTCCTTGAGGAGCTAGATCAGGCATAAGTAGGTATCTTAAGTCTGTCGTAGGTATTCGGCGCAGTGGGGACTCGGAGCTGTGAGGCTCTCACAGGAGATTGGGAATACAAGTGCTCTATATGCTCTTATACTACTTGGCCTTCATACCTGGCCTTATATACTACAGTACGGGTACTCTACAAGGTGTCTACCGGGTCTGTAAGTATTAGTAAGAGTAGCTTGGTAAGTGAAACAGTAAGCTACATCGGAAGAGAATTAGTACCGGACAAGCTTGAAGAGACCCGTGCCTACGTCACGGAGGTATCCCTAGTACGTGTAGTATTTGATCTACCATTTAGAGATACAAAGCTTGAACAATTTCAAGGTTAATCTCATTTTATCCACTTCTTCTACCACCCGTATTGCCTTTGGTACTACTGTGTAAGTTGTTAGGACATACTCCGTATGTAGGTGTTCAGTCGTTTCAACTATATGTAGTAGTACATACATTAGATTACCCAATTCAGTTGCTTGTTTTCATACATTGTTGTTGTTTTCCCTCAGTGGCTCCACCGCTTGTTGTAACAGGCAATTTTGGTATAGTAATCAATAGGTACTGAATTAATTAGGATATTTCACCCCCCCCCTTCTGAACACAGCCATCTTACTTTGGTGTTACTGTTTGAGTAGATTGCATAAATGTAACGGCCCGTAGTCCAGCCGTTGATAGATCCTCAGGGTTAGGTGTTAACCCGGCTACTCTGGGCATTAGTAGTCCCTAGAAAACACTACGGTAACACGGGACTATAGTGTAGTAGTTAGCACGGCAGGCGCGGGTGCGAGCCCCGCTAGTTCCATTTTTCCGCGAGGTCAATGGATTGACCCACGGAAGTGTTACAATAAAGGCGCAAGATAAAGTTTGCTAAGGATTGACAGTGTGAATTATGAGCACGTTCCCCTTCCCTTTCATTTTGGCTCTTCCCAGACCCTCTGCTGCTGAGTTGACTATACTTACTCTAACATTGGCTTGTCATCAACAACTTGCTCCAGGACTTCAGCATGAGATTTTTGGGATTGGCCAATGGACCACTGACTCAAGTTGGACTCAAGCATAAAGGTATGCAACAGTAGATCCCAGACTCGATTAATGCATGGCACATTCAGTGGCCATAGATAACAGTCATCATTGGGCATACTTACCCCAGCAACTTTTAGGGAAAAATTTTTGTTGAGAGAGGCGCGCTGCATGAAGAACCAATGAAGAACTTAGAAGGTGTGGCAAAAGTGCCACTGTGGGCCAGTGACTCTGCCGCTACACTGCGGTTGCTTGGGTAAAAATACATGAGTAATTTTGAACACTTAATGATTTAAAGTACAACGATGACTCCAGGATGGAAGGAAGCCAGCGCTTTGATCAGTATTTTGAAAGTTGCCGAGCGCTCCGCGCTTGTGCACTTGCCGGAACAGCCGCTGCGCGGGAATTGCTGATGTAAATTATTTTGAGCGTCTAAACAGCCTTTATTTAGAGTATAGGATTGACATGATGTCATCGTTGGATCGGCAACTACAACAAAGTCAGATATCGTGTTCATTACCTTCTCCAAGCATGGATTAAATTCTAGATGCCGTATGTACGGCCGTCACGGCCGTAATTCCACAGCCGTATACGGCTATATCCCGTACCACCTCCCGTACCGTACATGCCCCAACTTGGGTCCCAACGGTTACGGTGTCGTATCCGTATAAACCGACCGTATAAGCCGTATATACGGTTCCGGTGCAGAGCCCTACACTTCCCTGCCACCCATAGTAGATGGACCTGGCACAGGACTCAACGTTCTCAATCTTCAAGCTTCGGCGACCGTTTCTTGACTAAACTACTGGACCACAGATGTTTTAACAGGCTTTAACCTACAAACCGTGGAAAGGTTGGCTGCCTTAGCACTGAATCACGAAGAAAAGACAATATCTAGTATCCAAACCAAACCAACTTTCGTATCAGGTATACTGTACTCCAAGAAATAGCAGAACTATATCGCTCTCATTGAATCAGTTCAGCCACTTGTTTCAAAAGTACTTCTTGCCTGTATGTCGACGCAAGCCAGCCCTTGTCGCTGAAAAGCCCAGTCACCATCCTCTTATTACATACATAGGTGGACACTGATTAGTATTCTTGTACCAAATGTCATCGTGTTGCGCAACACAACAAAGACCGTTTGAATCATTTCAACCCAATGGAGCGAAAGTCTATCTCGAGCCTCGTTTAGCGCATAGTAACGTCGTACTCAATTCTTCAGGCTGGTGACGGGAAGCGCTCCACCCAGAGCCAATATTTGATAGCAGGGGGTCCATCACAGTCTCTGCGGCATAATGTCCATTTGGATCGTTGGACCTCTTTTAGAAATTGACCTGTAGTCTACTTAATTTCAATCGCCGAGGGTTATCGATTTATCCTTGAACTTCAACACAAGGAGGAAAGAATGCACTGGCCAAGGTAAAATTTTGGTTTATATTTCTAGATTCAGCGTCTTATTCTTACGTGGACACTATCCTGCAGTCAGTTTATGATTTACATAAACCTTACCCCAGTGACGAGCTACTGTCGCTTCGTGACCAATGCTTTTGAGAACCCCCTAGTAGTCGACCCTATGACGGCGCATTTCGGACAAAATTCGTTCACGTGAATTGATGAAACGTTGAACATTCGCTGGTGGGTTGTTGGACATACACTGACATATCGTTGAATAGGCGGGTAGAAGTTGATCAGTTAGAACGTTAAAACCTCCCGAATTTATATATACCAGACTTGGATGCTGTCTGGGTTATTAGAGAATATAGTGTTGGAGTCTGGTAAAAAGTTCTGGAACCAGCCTGGTGAATGCATGTATTTTCAGGAGAATTAGCGCTGGTTATATCGTTGTGCGATTTCCGACCGGTTTCAAACGGATTATCATACGATTTCTGGCTGACGATTGTACTATTTTGGACTGGGAATTGTATGGTTATTTTGAACTGTGAATTGTATGGTCATTTTACTCCCATTTGTAAGACAATTTACAATTTGCGATTCGTGGTATTCTCGAAAAAACTGTTTCAGAAAGTCTCGGGCGATACCTGGCTAGTCCTAAGTGTTATAATATCTCTGAGAAGCGTTCTACTAGTTCCTGTTTCCCCCTCCTAACTTGAATTATTGCTCTATCAGATTATCTCTCCAATGGATCCACAACGCTTTTCCCAGATGTTCCAACAATTTCTAGAGTCACCGGCAGGGCAGGCTCTCGCCAACGAAGTCCAAGTGGCTACGCCAATTGCCCCACCAGCCGCTCCACCAACGACAGGTCCTACTAACACTCAGGCGAATCCAGAACCTGTAGTTCCTTCAGCTCCTGGACCTTTTCCTGCGGCACCAGTTTTGAATCTCCAGCTGCCCCCGGGAGGCTCTTCTAATTCTAGCTATCTTCCCCCTCCTTCGACTTGTCGCCCTTATAGTTCGCTTCAGATGCTATCCTCTGTAGCAGGTGGTAGCGATGGTATTGGGTCTGGAGGTGTGGCAAATCCAGGCCATCCTCGCGTTACTACAGCGTCTGGCTTTCCCGGATGTCTACTTTGATTCAACGCTCTAATCAAAATCGGTTAGATCATGCAGGAGCCTCATTGCCCAAGAAGGAAAAACCCAAGAAACACAGAGGCAAAGCCTTGCTTCCTCCCAGTCTTGCTGGTGAGGGAATAAAGCCGAAGATGGAAGACTGTGTGCTTATCGCAGAAGGTGGCGAGCATGTGGTAAACTTGGACGTTTCAGTATACCCTCCCATGCCTTCACGGGCAGATCAACAGGTACAAAGTATTTTATTTTCTCGGTTTGTTGATACTGACTTCTTTGCTTACAGGACTGTGGTCTTCCGAATCATCTGGTCCATTATGCTCGGAATCAAGAAGGTTTCCGTCGTGTTCTTTCAGCTCTGAATCTTTTTCACCAATTCTCTAATCTTCCGGTCACTACTCGTCTTGTTGACCTATTTGCTACAATCGCGGAAAAGATACAGGAGCAATACCATCTTTCATCTGCCTCAGCCCAGCCGTTACCTTTCCATGAGCGACTTCCTATTCAACTTCTTGCCTTCACGAACCGAGGCCGACCCAGTGGTGCACAACGCACGGCCAGGCTGACTACAGCTCCATGGTCAGAGAACACAAACCTGGCTGATCTTCTTAATAACTCGAATGAATATGCGATACCAAAATGGGCACTTACCCGTGACAATCATTTTCAAAATCTTTGCCAGTAAGTTTGAGTTCCTTCGATGATAAGGTTGTCATACTAATATTGGCTTGATGCAGTTCTCCGACGTTACCCTCTGGAAGCCACTATCAATCTTTCTAAGGTCTATTTAGGTACAGAAGATCGTCTTCGTCCTCATAGCTGCATTGCACAAAGGGTCTATGCTTTATTCGGTCATGATGTGGACTCCGTTGATATTTCGGACTTGAAAGAAGTGGACCTGGAGCAGTCGCAATCTTGTCAAGAGCCAGAGCCTCTTACTGAGGTTGAACAGGTATGCATATGTTTAAGATGAAATATATCAAACTAACAAAGCATCGACAGACAACCGGAATTATCGCTCAAGCATTGGCGGTCTCGATGCCTCTCAATGCTCCTGCCACTGCTCTTGCATCACCGGCTGTCACCACAGCCGCTTCATCCTCTTTACCACCTCCTCCTCTACGGGAAACCAATGCAAGTTTCTTTAATTTTCAGATAATCTGAATTGTTACCAACTAATTTTATTGGTAGCTTCTGATTCCTGCGACAGATAAACTATGGGAAAAACGATGGCTGAATCCAACTCCTTTGGACGACATTGGAGAATTCTTCAATTCAGACCGGACTTTTAGTATTTTCGAAACTGTCGGGGAACATTATCTTGCCAATCATGGTGCTATATGTCCTGGGATCAATATCGAAGGCTGCAATGACGCCGAGCTTGTTGGGCAGTTTGAGGCTTTGATGAAAGCAGCTATCAGTTCAGGTGACTGGAGTAGGGTATTATCTCCAAATTGCATCTTCTCGAGGTTAGTTTTCGTTTTCGGGATCTTTTATTTGCTTTCTTATCTTTAAATACAGGATACGTCTTGACGCTCGAGGTCGACGAGTGTTTGTGTCATCAGGCCCAGGTGTTGAACAGGAGGTTATGACTGCTCTGTTCAAAGCCTACTTCGACCGTGAGGATGAATTCTGTACGCCTCTCATAAATGAATACAAGACACTCTCGGCGTTTCCGAATACCAGATCCTCCGATCTTTCAGCTCTCAAACGGGAACAGTTAATTATGTTTGGCGCTGTGACCGCGCTGGCTTTAATCTATGGATCGTATCCTGCACATTTTAATCCTGTTCTTCTTATCTACTTTCTCAACCGTTGCCACTTGCCTTGCCTCCATCGTGACCTTATTTTTCTGTATTTTCCATCCCTTGGAGTAACCCTTGACAATTGGTTGGCACTGGACTATAACGAGCGGGTTACTGGATCACAATTTCTTCAACATTTTTCCACTTTTCATAATGTTAGCGAGGTAGGTTTATTGTTTCTTTTTTGTTTCTGTTTTGACGCAGTTCAATTGATAGCTTGGCACATTGAATGGTCGATCAAAGGAAAGACATCGAGTCCTTGCGTACGAAATGCTGCATAACGCGATAATTGGGCCAATCAGTGTTACAAACGCCTACTTTCAGCTATTTCTCGAAGGTTTCAACTTGTGTTGCTCACCAACGCTAGATTTTTGTGATGTGAGAATTCTCCGTCTATTCAATTTTTTTTTCAGGTGCTAAATGATTTTCCTAGATCGTTAAGAGCTTCCACGGTGGAGCAGAGGACTTCATCCAGACTGCCGAAGTATCAGTAATCAGGTGCTTTGACGATTTGAATCTTCGAGTCTTGGATGCTGTGAATGGCCCAGCCTGTGAAGATTTCACGAATGCATGTGCTGAAGCTGGACCTGATTTTGCTGATAAAACTTTCGAAACAATTTTTCAGGACTTTCTCGAAGGCACTGGAGCACCCTGCCCTTCCGTATTCGATGAAATCAAGGATCGATTTAACCCCGAGATTGATTTGGAGCGTATCGATTCTCCCACTTTTCGAATGCAGATTTTATGTTGGTCAGTCTCAGGAGCACCCAGAGTCATAGCAGAGGGTGAGCCATTAAGGGTTCGTACCTTTCTTCATTTGTATTGCCATAAAAACTAACTGGATATCCAGGTTGTACTGGTCACTGATGAAGACTCCACTTACATGTCTAGCTCTGCCCCCCGTGCGCGCCGTGCAGAGTATCTTGCAGCTGGTATTTGTTCCTTCAAAACTTGTAGTCGATCACTTCGAATTCCGGTCTCGTATTTGAAGAAACTTCTCCGTGATTCTTACGACAGGGATAGTCGTTTCCCGCACGCACAAGCTGCTGTGCATCACTGGCTGCTGGTTCAGATGTTAGAAGCAATTGGATCATATACCGTTCTCTGATTTGCTAGACTTTGGTTACACTTGCAGATGCTTTGCTTATACATGCTTGACGTCAAGTTTTATCACATAGTAGTCGACAAAAACCAACGACATTGAACTTTTACTATATTTTACTGTTTAATAGTATTCAAAATGGACTTATATATTTGCATTGAGAACTTAGGTTTATTACCAGCTTGGGACCAAGTGGTGATACGCCAGAATTTGAGAAGCTACCGATGTATCTATCTAACGTCATCATCTCAGAGAAATCAAGGACATTGTCAAAATAGCATGGAATCAGGCATGCCTATATATTTAGCACCCAAGCCACGCACACCAAACGCACACCTTCTTGGTTATCTTGAATGTTTTCCAGTTAAATACAATTCCCTTCTCACCCAACGGATATGTGCATATATTCCCCACGCACTGATCAGGAGTAGCTTTTTTGGCTTTATTCAAGTACGTCCGGCTAATCAGACTCTGTTCAGCTCATTCCTAATTAATGCATATATATATTTCTAGGGTATATAAGTATGTCAAACCGACTGCAATTTCAGCTCATTCCCTAGCCTTCACTAGCACACATGGCTTCACTGGAACACACTGTGACTTCCAAGTCGGTCCCCCCTCCTCCTTATCCAACTTTGGTGTCGGCTTCAATGCTTCCGCCTATGGCGGTTGCGCCTTCTACCAGCTTCGGCGGAGCTATCCAACTGCTTCGTGCACAAAACAGGGTCTTTTATCAGCCGCGACTCGACTGTCATTACGATAAGGCCACCACTTCACTCAAAGCAACTATTGAACTTCCAGGTGTACATAGAGAAAATCTTCACATTACTGTAAGTCTCAATACTATGCTGAGCTCAACTTATATTTATTCATCACTCCTCGTGGTAGCTTGTGGACTCTGCTATCAACCATGTCCGATCCTTGAGTATCTGGGGATTTATGCTTCCTCCTTATTCATCAATCTCAGGCGTCACTAACATCGAGGCCACTTCAAGCACTGATGAGTCTCAACCCTCTGCTAGCTCGCAATCCCATAGATTTGATATGCCATTCCAATATATGCTGCGAGAGCGGAAGTATGGAGAGTTTTACCGACTATTGCCAGTACCATCTGAGACTAAGGTACTTTTTTGTTTACATCTTTTTTTACTGGAATATTGTCTTATAAGCTCATAGAGTACGGATGTTCTGGTGGTTCTTGATGCTGGAGTTTTATACATAACCATCTCACTCCAAGAACCACTCACCCAGGAGGAAGTTGATGCGTCAAGAGAGGTTATTAGCTTGAGTTAGAAATTTGGTTATTATACCTAAGCTGGGTAGCTTGTGTAGTGTTTGTTGTAGACTCGAACCAGTCACCTCTGTTGACTCGCTACACTTTTGATGACAGTCGATTAAAGTGCCGACTGGTATATAATCACGCGTTTTAGGTCAGTCAGCTTAAGCGCCCATCCAGAATTTTTCAACTTGAAATTTTTCGATTTATGGCCAAAATTATCTTCGAGTATCATTAATTGTTAGAGGCCAATTTGACCGAAATTGCGATTTGAGTAATCTCGGATCCAGATGTATACGACGCGGACCGCTCTGCCGCAATAAATACAGACATAACCAACGTACAAACACAAAACAAACATCAGAGCTGTGTCAATCTGACCATAAGGGGGCCGAGCACAGCATAGCCACAGTGATGCGCCTGTGACACTGTGATTGATAAACGTATAGATATAGATAATGTCCGATCTAGTACTTTCCATGAGCGCACCATATCTCACAGATATTGAAGACAGCTCTGACGAAGAGCTGGATGATGTTTATCTATTGGATGAGCCTGATGACTGTTTAGGAAATGCTCTGGTTGTTTGTTTGTTTATTTGCTCAATGTTTATGTTTGTATTTATTGCGTACCGGTCCGCGTTTCCGTACATCTGGGTACGAGATTACGATTCGAGTATGCCCCCGATTTCCCTTTTGTAAAATATTTTGAAATGCAAAAGTTATTAACAAAATACTGTGAAACTCGATCACGACTATCATTGAAGTATCATCCGGGCCGTCAAAGCCGACTGGCTCAAGTCTATGTTTGTTGGGAACTGAGATTGATAAATACTCGAATGACTTCACATGATTGCAGTGCATAGGTGAATGAAAAAGTTATTCAAGTTAAGTAATGATAATATTTATTGATCAGTCCATGCCCGTTTGCGAAGATCATAATGGCCTCGAATTTCTTCATTGCGTGTAGCTCGCTTCTCATCTCGGCCCCGAATTGTAACATGTACTCCATCACTGGCAGTTCCACCGGCACCTCCTCGAAGATTTGAAATTGTTTTTTCTGAGGGTAGTACAGTCCCATGCAACAGCGATGAGTCAAAACTCCTACCAATACATTTAGCTGCATCCAAACCAGGAAGACTTGGGCTTAACTTACCATAAGGTATTTTCTGCAGAGTCAAAATAATATCCATACTGCAGAACACAGAAACCAAATTCACCCCATTTCTTCTCTGCACGTAGGGTAAATTGGGCAGAAAGAGAAGGACAGTGATCGGGATCTTTGTGTAGGGGTGCGGTGTACCCATGACAGTTGAAAAGATTGACACCTGACATACCAACCTTTTCACAGAACTTGGATTTCTCTTGGATTTTTTGTGCGAGTTGTGGGTGAATTGAACGCGCCGTCCGGAGGAGAATAGCTGACATCTGTGGTCTAGTTAATTTTTTTAAGTGGGTCTGACGTCCAACTGTACTTACCTTGGCTTGCTCAAAGAGAATTAAGATCCCTTCCACTGTCTCAGCTTCAATACCAGCATAGTAAGTGTAATGATCCGCACGCCAGCCACCAGTTGGTTCACGTGGTCCAAATGGTATCATCTGGCCACTAGTCCAAAAAGCAAATCTGGCCCCTCGACTTGCTGACTTAACCCCAGTTACAGTTTGGATATAATGCACCAAACGTTCATAGATGCCATCATGACCGTTTTCACCACGTGCAAAGGCTTCATACCAAAGAAAATCCTTCTATTTCCAGCCTTGTAAAATGGAGCCTGAGTATGGCACAGAGCACTTACTAATTCATCCCCTTGCTTAAACAGATAGATATGTCTACCACAACGTTTGACAGTGTTTTCGTTTCGCGTGAAATGTCGCAGTCCCTTGAGCTTGGTTTCACCAGGGTGTATAGTTTCAATCTTATCTGGGTGTACTAATCTCTCAATGGTATGAGCTTTCTTGGCCTAGTTTTTTTTAAAATTAAACAATGAGATAGATGTTTTATGACAAGCACTCACTGGACGTGGTTTCATTTGATCACTTTGAGGAACTTTGGTTACTCCAACACCTCTCCACTGGGCCACAAAAGCAGGATCCTGGTTTAAAACCACTTGGACTTCCTGGACACATTTTTGATCAGGTGTTTTATTAGCACATAGCTTACAGTCTTGTGGTTTTGGATTGCGGGCATGAGCATACTGATCAGTTTCACGCATGACCTTTCTCAGATCCAATGTTTCTTGAATTATCACCTGCAAGATTTCTGGCCAGCTCTCTTGGACATTTTTCCAGTTATGCTGGTTTTTCTGTAAATCTCCTAGATATGCCATGGTTTTGTTGTATAAGTCATGGGTTTCGATGCTGAAAACCTTGGTAATCTTAGTAAATCACAAAGTCACCCTAGAGCATACAGAGCACCTTATAACCTGCTTTGTCCAGATACCAAGATAACCAGTGGTTCCAAGCAAATGTAAAACTCTCCTCTGAGCTCAGAAAAAAAACTGAACCCGGGTTTGAGATGTTTGGGATTAAATTTGGATGTTCTTTGAGCGCTTTGAATAGCTGGGCTCCCGTCGATATGATTTTTCTATTATTCTAGATCAATAGATATTGAGAATCAAAAATCTTATATTGATTTAAACTCGTTACTTGATTATACTTTGGTGGTGGTGGCTTCATGTCCAAGGACTTTAAAGCTTCAGTTGACCATGCTTTTGGTGTCCACTTATCCAGTAGATCTCCCAATACCAGTCCAAATCCATGGAGGCGCAGGAGATAAGCATGGTGAGGGTTAGTCCCATGTACATAACTGTAAGCCGGTTCAGCGAGTTTAATAATAGTAGCTGCCAAGCCAGATTTCTGTCCCAAGTCTCAGAAACCCTGGTGAAGCTGAAAATAGTGAAATACACACCGCCACAGCATTGACAAAAGTTGAGCTTTCATAGACTGAATCAGGTATTTTCTTCAAAGTTTGGATGGTAGTGGCCACTAGTTGCTGTGAAGAAGTAAAATCCCATGAGGGATTTGCATTTGCCGGATCCTGATTTCCATATCTTGATATTAACCAAAAATTGGGTGTCTGGAATCTTCTCACCTTGAGTAAGAATGTTTGCAGGATCTCATTACAATTCTTCAAGTGAACCTCCAGATCTTTAGGGTTGGAATTGAATGGATTTTCTGAGGATGAGTCGATTGGGTCTAGCAAAGCTTCATCCAGTTCTTCTTCAACTTCATTGATTGCATCTGAGATAAAATTCCGTTGGCTGTCTGCCAACTGAAGAGTATTTCATATTCAAATCCTGGAAATCACTAGCTAAAAGAAAAGACTTGCCTTTAGGGCCAAATGCCGTTGATATTCCGAGAGCTCATGCAGAGCTAGTTGTGTTTCCCCATAGCATATCAGGATGTAAACACTGAGAAACAAATCAACAGAGTCGGTATGGGTGATCTCGTGGAAATCAGCAACTGGCAGAAAAAGTGTATCCGCTAGCCATTTTATAATGACATTGAACTAGTACCAAGGGTTATCTTAGTTTTGTCAAATTACTAGATTAAATTTCTTACTTTAACCGAATCTTGCATAAAGAGTTTAAGCCAAAACTCCCGCCATGGGCTTAATATATTCTGTTTTCTTTTTCTAGTGGTGGTTTTGGCTTCAAAGTCTTGAGTGAGTTTCCGGTGTTCTTGATAGCACTGATGTAAGTCTTCGGCGAGAATATCAGGAAAGGCAGGACACTTCTCCACCACTGGTAGTTGGAGATAGGTCATAGTGGGTCTCGCAAGGCCACCGCTGGACTGTAGGGGAGCGAAAGGATGAAAATCAAGATAAAAACAAATCCCTGATGCGTTTGATATATATAGGTGCGTTGGGCTTATGTTTGACCCGTGGTTTAACCACATGTGTTGAGCTCATGTGCTCCTCTCGAGATTAAGTTTGATAACTGCTGTTGGCTTGTGCTCTTGTTTGGCTCTCGAAATTAAGTTTGATAACAGTGTTGATATATTGGGTTCCTGATCTAAGATCCTGCTCAAAACTATTACTTGGCTATCTGGTGTAAAGCTCACTCTAGTTCTGTGGGCAGTCTCCTCAGAAGATAAAATAACTCCATAACAAGTCGGACCGGTCGGTGATATAGTATCCGTGTGACCTGATATCACATGACCCTTGTTGCTATCAATCATCATGTGTTTATGTATTTCCCTTTCTGAGTTCTTCTTCTTCTCTCACCCTCAGTTAGAACAAGTCGCCGATTGGTGATGGCTGTCACATGGCAGCCGCCGGGCTAACTGAGCGGAAATTTCAATGTTCCTCGTGTCTTGAATATACTTCCAGCCAATTCCGCGATAAAGGACTGGAAAGATTACAGAAATCAATGTGGATATTGCAGAAGGGAGAGTGTCCGAAGACTCGAGTTTGGATAGAGATTTGGAACATATCACGTCCTAGATGGAGAAAGTGAGTCTTTGTTCTTTACTTGATACTATGCAATTAATTATCTCTTTCAGAAAACTCTGTCACCAACGAAAATCCGCTGCACATTCTCTTCCAAGTCTCAAACTACCTTGTTCCTTTCGTCTACTTTGTTGCAAATACTCAAGGCACAAGCATACGCAAAGTTGCATCATCTTTTTCTATCCTAACGCCAGCAGCAGTAAAGTTTCCATGAAGGAAACTTCTTCGCCTCCAACATCGTCGCCGGAAGCGACTTTTCGCCTGGTTCAGTGCGTTCTTCTGCATGCACCAGACGAAGTCATAACGATGCTGGATACAAATTTGGAGAAGATGGACGGAATCGTGGGCAGCAGTGTTCTCACATCCGCGCCCTCTCATACCACAGCTCCGTCGATACGAAGCATTTTAGACGATAAACCTTCCCTTTACTCTCATGAATCTTCCATGGCCACGGCGAACGGCAATCCACACCTCAGCCTCATCAGACCCTCTGACTTCCAAAATCCCTTTTTGTTACCTGCATCGAACAGCAACAGTACACCGTTCTCTTTAGACAAGGGTATCCTCCCACCAGCCTCGACATCCTCTCGACCCTGCATTTCATCCCCGACGAACATTGAAAAAACCATTTCTCTTCGTATTGTCCTTGTTTATTGAAGTTCGTGTATAAAAGCCAGGCGTTTGGACCTGTGGCTCCCAATATCCGCTTTGCAATTTCCCTCACTCAGGACCTGAGCTCAAATAGGATTGGAAACCGAGTCGATGATGCGTATATCGACCATCCCAGGACTGAGGGTGTTGAAAGTGCAGCACAGCTGGATGGAGAAACTGCCGTGGCATCTACCTCGACTACGCAAGCTCACCAATTTGAACATTAACAACATGTTCAAAGTTCTTCCCGTCGTCGTGTCACCTCGAGTCCCTCTGTGACCTCGATATCTCCTTCAACAACACGGTCATTCTCTCCGCACTATTCCTGTGGATTTACACCAGCACGCAGTCGAAATCATCTCCCTCTCATGCAACCCCACACCTGATCTCCCTCTCGATTTCATTTAGTCCACCTCCTCATCCTTCACCGAACTCGTGATGGCAAATTTTGTGATTGTAGACAGCCACTAACACGCATCAAACGCCCATTTTGACGCTCAACCACTTTCCTTCTTACTACCAAAAGTTGTACAATGGACGGTCGTGCTCCTCGGTGCGTGTCAAACTAGCCATAATATCTATGTTATACTAACACTTTTCCAGTATCAAAAACCGCGCGCGGCGATCCAGGCATGTTCAACTTGTTACGTTCCAATTCTCCTGAAAATGGCTAGTATTGCTGAACAATTCTTACGAGAGGTTAGATTTTTATATCTTCTACTCTTGACTGATTCTAACCGGTCTGTTAGGCTCAAGAATGACAAGAAAGCGCTTTTCAGGCTCCGAAGCAGCGGGTAGAAGACTTTGAGGAGCTTCATGAATACCGTGGAAGGAAACAAAAGGAATTTGAGGAGCGTATAAGGAGGACACGGGGCAGCATGTGCGCTTTTATTTGACCTCAAATATTCCAGAAAAGAATGGCTACAGTACGCCAACTGGGAGGTACGCATTCGCTTCCTTTCTGTTTCTTGATCAAACCATGAACCACTCCCCCAGGCTTCGCAAAACGAATTCGCTCACTCGTAATCTCTTTGATCGAGCCGTTACTTTACTTCTGCGTGTGGACCAGCCGAGCAGTTACTTTACTTCCGCGTGCAGACCAGCTGTGGTACAAATACGTCTACCTGGAAGAACTATTGCAAAATGTACCTGGCGCATGACAGGTGTTTGAACGCTGGATGCAATGGGAGCCCGATGACAAGGTGTGGCAGGCGTATATCAAGATGGAGGAGCGGTATGGTGAACTCGACCGCGCGAGTGCTATATATGAGCGGTGGATTGCTGTACGTCCAGAGCCGAGAGTCTGGGTAAAGTGGGGAAAGTACGAGGAGGAGCGACAGAAGCTGGACAAGGCTCGCGAAGTGTTCCAAACCGCTTTGGACTTTTACAACGATGATGAAGAGCAGGTTGCAAAGATGGAAACACCACTGAAGGAATATGACCGGGCTCAGGTGATTTACAAGGTACGACACCTCTTGCTTTTTACTTTTGTCGGCTAACATTATCTTAGTTTGCTCTGGCACGTATACCCTGATCCAAATCTGCTGGATTATACACTTCGTACACAAAATTTGAAAAGCAACATGGCACTCGAACAGGCAAACGAAGAATCCAGTACGAGGAGGAACTGGTCGAAACTACGATGTATGGTTTGAACTATGCTCGATTAGAAGAGGGCGCTTATCGGGACACTTGGAGCGAGGGAGCTATGACAGAGGAAGAGGAGACCTCGTAGGATGGGTTAGAGAGGTGTACGAAGAGCAGTCGCTCAGGTTCCTCCGGAGGCGAAAACCGACATTGGAGAAGTATGTGCTTTCGAGGAGATTGAAACCAGGATATGTATGATTTGGTCTTCTGTGTTGTGGCAAAGGCACTCAATTGTGATTCTTAGGATTACGACCGGGCCCGCCAGATATACCAAACTGCAATCACACTCGTGCCACATAAAGTGTTCACATTCTCAAAACTCTGGATAATGTTTGCCAAACTCGAGATTCGTCATTTGGATCTTCCAGCCACAAGAAAAATATTGGGAAACGCAATTGGAATGTGTCCCAAAGAAAAACTCTTCAAAGGCTACGTTGAACTCGAGACTGATGTGGGTACTTTCACCTACGACTCTTGGATATTCACAAACTGCATTTTTTTCTAGCTACGCGAGTTCGACTGTGTTGGGGGGCTCTGTGAAGGGTATCTAGAGGTTGGTCTTCTTTCCCATTGATTAACTTTTCTTGGCTCAAATTGTCAATAGTTCAACCCCGCCAACTCTTCTGCCTGGATCAGATACGCGGAGATCAAATTGCTGGAAGACTTTGCCGTACTCGCGCCATCTTCGAACTTAGGGTCTCCCAGTCGCCTCTGTCCATGCCGGAGCTTCTTTGTAAGGCGTACATCGACTTACTTTTTCTTTTAAAGCGTGATGGAGCAATCTTGTGGCCATCATGTGTCATGTCCACAAATGTCCCTAAGATGCCACCGCAGGGAGATTTGCCCCCGCACCGTCCTGCAGCACAACCACCGCCCGCTCCATCGCTGGCCTCACTCATGCCTTTGGTAGTTTGTCTGCTGCTGAAGCTGTAATCCAGGTACCTTGTATGATAAAGGTAGTGTTGGCTGACAACGACAACGACAACAAGTGGGATGAGATGGAAACGGAACTGGATAGTGACTTCAATTCATTTCAACACTCAAAGAGAAGGCAAGTCATTACCTGTCATGTTTTGTACACCTATCTAACTGACCTGCATTGAATAGGTCTCCAAAAAGCGTAGAGACTGCGATTTAACAGTGTAGAGACTGCGATTTAACAGTGTAGAGACTGCGATTTAACAGTGTAGAGACTGGACTGGGATGTAAAAGAGTGTAAGGTAGTCTATTAATCTGGATTCTAGTCTAAGTACTGTATGGTTATGACCATAAGTTTGCGATATGTTACGCGTTACGCTGCGAACTCAATATTTCATAGTTCGCTGGCTGATGTTATGTGTTATGAAGTCCAAAGTCAGTTCGCCAAGGCCGCCAACGATATCGCAGTTCCAGGTACAACTGAAGCGGAAGTGGAGAAAAGGGAGGAACTAGGGCGCCGGAAAGCGAGTTCGGATAGCGACGAAAAGACTTCATGAAAAAGACTGGGCTGGAGGTTGGTGAAGGCAGAAGGAAAAAGTGGTGAACACTTATTTTAGTGTGGTTACACTTGAAAAATGACTAGTTTGGGTAATGCGTTATGGTTTCCAAAGTACCTTAGTTCGAGAGGGGGATAGCGTTATGCGTTACACAAACTTGTGGTCATAACTATACCGCAGTCAGAAAGAAAAATTCATTGGAGTAAGTGAAAAGATAATCTACTTAGTCTGAACCAAACGCGATGGAGATCGATGTAAAAGCGTAGAGAATGCAATGTAAAAGCATAGACTGCAATGTAAAAGCGTAGAGAATGTGATGTAAAAGCATAGACTGCAATGTAAAAGCGTAAAGACTCCGGGGATGTAAAAGAATGTAAGGTAGCCTATTAATCTGGATTCTAGTCTAGTCAGAAAGAAAAATGCATTGGAGTAAGTGAAAAGATAATCTACTTAGTCTGAACCAAATGCGATGGAGCTTGAAATTTCAGAACGGAAGTCAATCAAATGATTTTGGCGGAGTTCTGCGGCCCGTCTCTCAAACACATCTTCTGATCGTTCATCAGGAGAGCGGTCAATCCATCTAAGAGGTCCCCATAAATAGAGCATTCTCAACCAGACACCATGAGCGAGGTCGATGTCTACAGATCCTACCATTAGCCAGGAAAATATCTGAGACATGGTAACATACTATATGGGTCATCTGGAATTTGTTTCGCCCAACGTGAGCGTCCAATACTTTCTGCCAAACCAAAATTTCTGGCTTTTTCTTCAAAGGTCCTGTCACTGCAGCCTAAATAATGTTTGGTAATGGTCCCTAGCGTCTCATGATCTCCATTTAGATAGTAGACCTCACGACCTTTAAGTTTTTTTACGGTGTTGGAATATCCCAGAGGAATCAAGATATTCCGGATCATGATAAATGTGTGATAGAGATCCCTGAGAGTAGTCCCTTGTTTGCCTGCGAAGTAGTGGAGGTCGATGTTTCAAAGTTGGGCATAATGCCGAAAATTCATGGCTTGAACAAAACAGTTTGCACCATTTTGCCGTATAAGTGGATCCTGAGACAGTGAAGTGGATGCTGCCGAAGTAACGGAGAGTGAAGAGGGGGGTGGATCAGCTAATGTGTTTGGTGGCAAGGAAGAAGTGGGTGCTGCTGAAATGAAGGAAAGTGAAGAGGAAGAAGTCGAATCAGCTAACGCTGCTATGTTCTCCAATGGAGGAGGCGGGGTTGGATTGATAGGTGTATCGGCAAGTGGAAGGGTGGGTGCAAAAGACGACAAGGAAGTAGCCGGAGAACAGGATATGAAAGTATAAATTTGATCGGAACGAGAATTAGATAATGAAGAAGCAGCGTCCACAGCAGAATTTGAATCAAAAATATTGACCATCGAAGTGGATGGGTCATCTATCGTCGAAGAAGACGAAGCTAAAGACAAAGACTGGTTGGAATGTGGAGTGCAAAGGGCCGATGGAGTACTGGGCCGCGATGTGTATGGTTCAAAGCGTGAATGACGGCGCTTGGAAGACACCCTCAGTGAATGATTGGATTCTTGATCAGAATTAACAAGGACCACACAAAAGTGTCGACCTGAGGATTTATGGGGATTATTAGCCAAGATGAATGGGTGTTGTAGATAACCTTGATGAATATCAAGTTTCTCGTCGGCTCCCATAAAGAAAGACGGAATATCAAATGAAGTCTCCATCAAAGTTTGAATCTGATGTATCGTCCCAAAATGGAACAGATGATTGTCTTCGATAGGAGGTTTTGAAAAAGAAAGTAATGAAGATCCTAGTAATAGGGTCGAATTATCCTGGAGTGCACGAGAATAGGATGCCGGCAAAGACGCCCGATGATCCTGAAGAATTTTGAACATCGCTGGGACTGAAATTCCCCAAGTGTTATCAAAAACATGCATCGAATCTGAGACCACTTCGATATGCCACAAGATATGAGGTGAGGTTGGAAGAGTATGTATATTTGGCGAAGCCCACAGATGTACACAGATGGCTAGTCCAAGCAAGTTAGTAATTATTCGATAAGTAGCCAATTTGATGCCTTACTGAAGTTGTCGACTGATAGATTATTCACCGGAAAGAGCAAAGGCACTGGAAAGTTAGATAATTCCAATGAGCTCAAGGGTTCCTCCTCATTCGATGGGGGTTGGTTACTGCCAAAACCATGCGAAGATGGCATTGGTGTGGACAACGACTCGGTGACTTCTGGCTGAAACAATAATTGAGAGGCAAAAAGTCTCTCTATTGAGGCGTTAGTAACCAAAAACAACTCCCTAGCTTGAGAAAATTCACCGTCGAACGAGCTCTGAGAACTTGAGCTTAAAGAAAATGTCAAGTCTTCAGCCGTATAGTCAAGTGGGTCCGTGTTGGTAGTGTTCAAAGTGAAAAAGTCCATCCACTCCTCGGTGTCCATGATGGAGTAGTTGAAAGAGAACCAAAACGCTGCAAAAATAAAAGCTTGTGTTTATATAATTTGTTTTTGGTGTACGTTCCAAAATAGAAACCACCGGAAAAGTTCTCCGACTCTTGCTTCAATACTCAAATCATAATTACTTCAGCAAAACACGTCGGTTATACTACCACTACCACTTGAAAATTTGGTTCAACAAAAACTGGAGTTCAGATTTTTACCTACAGAGAATTTCTCTTAGATGCGAAGCTAACCACTAGATACTGGAGTGAGATTATCTCGTAAAAGCCGGACTTAAGCCAGCATTGTGGGTTCCTGATTATGTGATGACTAAAAGGCTTGCCGACATGCTTATAGTAAATTATACTCCTTGAACATATTCTTTTACGATGCGACCGTTGCTGTTTCTGAAATTTTGCTTACTGCTGTGGTTCTTGTTAAGTCAGCTTATAACGCTGGGGTGGGCCCCAAACGTGGCTGGCACTTCGAGTTTCAACGAGAATAGCAGTCTTCTGGATGCTTTTCGGGCTCATTATGAGCAATTCCAGGCCCTTCTTGTGAACGTATACACTGAAGAAACTGATACGTTTCTTCTGCGACTACTTGGTGAAGATCTGGAGGAGTTTGACCGTATAGCCGAACGAGTATGATTATATTTCTCGATTTGACAACACAACTCTAACTTAACATGATGTAGCATTCAAATATCTTTGAAGTTGAAGAACTTCAGATCCTACGCACAGGAGTACAATTGATGCTTGGAGATCTTCGAGCACTTTATGACCGGCAAATTGAAGGATCTCATAATGGACGACCTGCTGTGTTATTTTCAGAATATACAGGAAATCGTGGACGCCCTCGTACTGTTATTCATCCCGAGTTTCTGAGATGGGCTTATGGTCATGCTACAACATCAGGACTCAGTCATTTCCTTGGCATTTCACGTAGGACAGTCCGCCGTCGTCTTCTAGATGCTGGAATAACCCTTCCTGGTGTAAATCCCTTTCCAGCAGCTTCGGACTCCTTGGAAGACTGCGACAATCTTCCTGATCCAATTCTTGATGGTCAAGTTACAGAGCCTAGAGAGCTTCCTGAAGATATACATGCACAAGCAGCTTCAATTGCGTCAACATCTTCCGTCGGATATCTATCAACAATCACTGATGAGCAATTGGATGCTCTAATAAACCAGTTGCGTATTCATTACAGTCGAGCTGGTATTCGAATGATCGATGGTATGCTTCGTCGACTTGGCCATATTGTTCAATATAATCGAATACGTCAGTCTCTGCTCCGTATTGATCCTGTGGTCCGTGTTTTTGAGCGTATACGTATACGTCGTCGAGGATATTCAGTTCCTGGGCCAAATGCTCTCTGGCACCATGATGGACATCACCGTAAGCTGTTCGATTATCTGTTGTCTTCTTTCGTTGCTTATTGCTGTATCAGGTCTTATACGATGGGGCATCGTAATCCATGGTTTTATAGATGGATATTCTCGTTTAATTACTGGATTGAGAGCCAGTAACAACAATCGAGGGCAAACTGTCATGTCACTCTTTCTCTTGGCTGTTCAGAACTATGGTCTTCCATCACGCTTACGTGGAGATCATGGTGTTGAAAACGTCTGGGTTGCAGCGTTCATGGAGTTTGCATGTGGGGAAGGCCGAGGATCGTATATCTGGGGACGGTAAATACACGCTTTTCTTATAAATTATATCTGACTTTTTATTCTTAGGTCTGTCCACAATGTCCGTATCGAACGTCTTTGGGTTGATGTCAGCCACTATATCAGTCAAACTTGGAACGATCTTTTCACACAACTTGAGTTTCGCCATGGTCTGGAAGTTTCAAACATTAATCATATATGGTTACTTCAGCATCTTTTCCTTGGGTCTATTAATGATCAGCTAGCTTTCTGGGCTGAAGGATGGAATAACCATCGTGTTTCTCAGCGTAATGGCCCTGCACGAAGTCCTGAGGCCATGTTTGGGTTTGATATGTTGGTTTATGGTATGCGGGGCGATTCCTTAGACCAATTTACCATGTCAGATGAAGAGCTAGAGGTTTTTGGAGTGGACTGGGAAGGATTGCAGGATGAGACGATATTACGATCACTGCGTAAAAACTACCAGGATGATGGTTCAGGATCATGGCTTGGCCATAGAGGTCCGCCTCCAGAGCTGAGCGAAGTTATTGTAGATCCACCTGCTAATTCACTGACAACTGACCAAGTTGCTTATTTGGATCAGCAACTGACTGGCTTTGTCCGCGAGCCTCAAGAGGCAGCGGTCGCTCTTCTTTGGGCTAATGCGCTTGCAGTTGCTCGAACAATGCGCCCAGATATATTTTAATGTACTAGTCATGAATAGTAAATACAGCTATTGAAAAAAAAATGCTTTTGCGCTAGACCATATCATGATATTGAGATATACTTTTACAGGGAGCAAATATCTTTTGCACTTATCATTCAAGATAGCAAAGTAGGCAACCTTCGTCTATTGACACATAGAACTGTCTGACTCCCAGGAACCTTTACGAGGAATGAAAGTAAGTTCGATCATTGATGCCTTGGCCTCAGGCCCCTTCTCATAATTCCTGCCACCTGGTACCACACACATAGCAATGTACCGCACACCCATCTATATTTTGCAGTACACCCATCCGTAGTTTGTCGTACACATATTAGTAATTTGCCGTACACATATCCGTAATTTGCCGTACACATATCCGTAATTTGCCGTACACCGACCGTACGCATTTCTAACCCATCATACCCAAATCGTACTATTCCACACGCATTTCTATAATCCATAGTACCCATCCTGTAGGTCTCCATACACATTTTGTAAAATCAACAACGACCATCCAGACCATGCTGCTTGATCAGTCAACCCATGCTGAAAGCTAAGCTTGAACTGAAAACTTGCCTTTAAGTCAAGATTTAGCTCACACTCGAAGTCACACCACTACCTCAATCTCGCAGATCAACTTCAAAGAGAGTACAATACAAGGAAAGTGAAGCGAACATTACTTTGAGATTTATTCATGATAGTTACAGAACCACGTTTTGACCGAAATTTCAAGGTTCAATACCTGAAGACCAACCTTTTGGGATAGTCCAACGCCCAACAACCACAAAAATCGACCACGTTCAACGAAATTGTCCGAAATCCGCCGCCATACGACCCCCTGACATCTTCGAGAGCAACAATAGACTCAAAGCATTAACTCAGCCTATAGGTTCTAGGTGCTGGACTCGTGGACACATTGAAAGGGAAACATCGTGGATTGTGAAAGAAAATGATACATGTATTATGGTTAGCAACTTGGCGCACGCAGTGTTTGGCCAATCAAGGCATCTCGACTAACCTCATATGGTCAATCTAACATCCCCGATATCGATGACTCTGCATCCGACTTGAGGAGCCACGATGAAGTCGGATATTTGTACATTGTGAAGCTGCGGCAGAGTAGTTAAAGAGTCAAATTTTCTTCAATACATCTCGGAACATGCATGAACAGTTGGACTCGAAAGACATATAAAAGCATCGTTGTACGGCGCTTTCTGGACGATGTGTCAAAGTAATGATATCGGCAACGCGTTCAAGGGATAACAAGAGTTGAAGAGGTGTAATAAATGATGGACTGAAGGCGGCTTCATATGTAAAAAGATGTCAACCAAGCAGTTTTATCACCCCGCTTGGTAAAAACACAACGTTGCAGACTCATCACCTTAAAGAGATTGTTGATGGCTAGATGCTTCCGACGGTTGATGAAGTACTTAATCATCGTCTCGAAGAGCTAGATCAGGAAGAGCAGAATATTAATAGAGAGAAACCATGCCTGTTACGGTCAATGAATCATCACTCCATTGGATGGCATGCAGCAACACTTTCAGTAAATGTTCTCTATATTGTAAGTAGGGGAGGGGGGCAACGCAGTATCTATGAGATCGGAGATTGAGAGCCAGCTGCCATAGCGAGTCTTAGTCTGTCTTAGTGCCTCCTTGAAACTCATCAATCCCGTCCTTTCTTTTCCATTAGTAGGTAAAATGGCACGGCTTACATTAGTACATCAACAAGCTGAAACTCCCGCGTGCACATAAAGATACGCGCTGAAGATACGCACTTCCTCGCACTTCTCACTTAAACCAGAGATCAGGCCAAATTCGCTTGTTCAAACGTGACTTTCAAATCTGATCTCTCTGGGTCCTGGTGGGATTACGGGTTTTGGGTCAAGGCCCATCCAGGTACTTTGCACGAGAGGTCACTTAAAAGGTCTGTGAATGCGTATGAGAATTTCAGGGTGGGGCAATTCCAAACTCGAGCTCTGGACTTTCTTGAGATGATGATGGCAAACCGGTACCGAAAAACATCACAAATCTTCCTCGGTGTGATACCGTCTTCGAAACTCCCGGCGCTGTACACCATTAGATCCTATCATTCTTAACATGAGAGGAGTACCGGCAAATTGTAGAGGTAAAAATCCCCAAAGCGGGTCAGAAGTCAAGGAAAGATGGAGGAAAGATGGAGGGCGTACGGTGAAAGAGGAATAAAGCTGTGAGGTGAACCATATCAAAGACACTTCTAAGCGCCGTCAAGGCACTAACGCGTAGTGACTGGCAAGAGAGACTGGGTACAGAATGTTAGGCGCGCTACTTCACTTCACTACGCGGTTTGCAAAAAAAATTCTTTTTGCAAGGTAAAGGTTAAGTAATACAAGGGGAAGGTTGGTAGCTATTTGGGGGCGGGAGGTGGGTGAGTAATCACGACAGCAACAGATAACGGAAGTTAACGATACAGTTAGTAACAGTAAGTGTAGAGAAGAAACTAGGAAACATATGGAGCATTGATAGCAATACAGCGAAAGCAAAGCAACGATAGATATCAATAACGGTGGTGGACCACCTTGAGATGCATATGACAGACAACAAAAATCTATAAGTTAAAAGCAAAAATGAAGCATACTATACCATAGCGGTCGACAAACAGCGTAACACTAGAGCGCGTTTATCCCGAATGACGGGGGACAGTGAACAGGCAATGTAATCCTCTACTTGTAATAATAGCCCTGACCAGTCGCATTTCCGTTCCCAGTCGTACTCCAGTCCTGGTTGGCGTGATTGATATAAGCTTCATCAAAGGACTGCGACGATCCAGCAACTTGTGATTCTTCGACTTGTCCTGAGGATATGAGGCCAAGGTATTCACGGGGAGGCTGTTGCACAGGGGCACTCGGAAAGATGAGACCCTGACTGAGCTGGGGAGGGAGCTGGTTAGAACTCCCGTGATAAGCACTGTGTGCTTGAAGCTGAGGCGTCAGAGCAGGAACCCCTGCGACATTCCCCAATGAAATATCTAGATTCCCATATTCGAGCTGGTCCATCTGTATGGAAAGAAAGAAAAGCGACCGTCAGTTTCAAAAGGCATCACAGTTTAACTATCCAAAGTGAATATCTAATCGGTCGACCAAGTCCCGAAGATACAGAAAAACAGAGGAGACGAAAGACGTACATGAATGTAATCGTCGCCCGTCGCCTGGATAGCATGGTCTACACTGCGAAGAAAGTTCTCGTCCCAATTTGTGATGTCGGGTGGGTTCCACTGGGAATGGAGAGTAAAACAGTTAGTGCGAAGCTCGATAATTATTTAAAACGAATGAACAACTCACGCTTAGGTCTCCGACGTTTCCATTACTGTCTTGTGCGAAAGAATTGTAGGAATTGCCAAAAGGATCTTGCGACTGAGTCTGTTATGTTTTAGACAAGTGAAAACAAGGTGATGAAGAAACGACGTACATTGAAACCATTGTCATTAGGCCCGAGGCTAGGGATGTTTAACATCATAGATGGTGTAGGCACAGGAGGGTTGGCAAACGAAGCCACTGGCCGGGCGGAAAAGGTGTCGTTGAACGGCACAGGACCTTCGAATGTCTCGCGGTTCTCATGATCATAGCCATAAGCAGCGGGAGGAGGTCCTGAATAATATTCAGCACCATTGCCAAGATGCACAGGAGGGTTGGCAGACGAAGCCCCTGGCCCGGGGAAAAATGTGTCGTTAAACGGCGCAGGACTTTCGAATGTCTCGCAGTTCTCGTGATAACAGCCATAACCAGTAGGAGATCCTGAATGATGTTCGGTGCCATTGCCAGGGTGGACATTGAAGTCCGGGAAGTCGGTGGCTGATGGTGGTCGAGAGTCACTGGCGTGTGCTGAAGGAGGTGAGGATGATGAGCGATCCGTAATGCCGGATGCCCAACTATCAGAAGACAAGGTACTGAGTTCTCTTTCCCCTGGACTTTTTGTGGCTTTCAACACGCGTCGGGTAGGTTGATAACGATAATCCGGGAACTTCTTCTTATGAGCACGCTTTTCAGCTTCCGCTCGCTGGGCCCAAAGCTTCTTCATCTCAACAGTCATCGAGCTCCATTCTTCGGAGACGATCTTTGAGACCAGTTGCGCCGGAACCTTGCCCTCGTCGCGCTTTATGGCCTCTGATCGTTCTGATCGAAATATAATCCACGAATTCCGTGGACGAGGAACGTAGTTGGAGTCGCCTTTGCGAGGCTTTCGAGTGCGATCTTTAGGCATGACTGAGGATAATAAAATTGGGTGATATGAAGGTGGATAGAAGTGTGGTAGTTGGACAATTTGAAGCATCCCCTCTTAACTACTTATGCACGTGAAAAGGCAGTCACGTTATCGTCATGCTATCAGGTGACCACACTTGGCGTCGGCCCGCCGACCGCCGCCAAGTTTCAACTTACTATTGCAGTAGTATGACAACAAATCCAAGAGAAAATACTCACTGACGCCAGAGGAAGACACTTTCTTCTTTGGAACGCTAGCCTTCTATGTTTGTTCTCAGTCATGTTCATCTTGTACTAGAATTCGCGATGTGCCCATTTGCAGGAGAGATGAAGATATGCACGCACGCCTTCAGTTTCAACAAAAGTTTGACTACAGCTTCCAGGCTCATTTTTCGCCATTCAACTTGAACATTTCTAAAGCTCCAGATCTTTACAACAGTTGCACAGTAGCGGAGGATGGAGCCAACTGCAGTATTTGTCAAATAGTGTACCAGGGTCTTTTTCAACTTGGTGAATCTTCTATCGGACATTGAGCGAAGTCATCAAGCTTGCTTGTATCAAATGTGGAATAGACAGAGAGAGCCGTAGATTATGTTGTTGGTGGCATGATATACACGAAAGTGCGCAGTGAATAAGTTTGCCTGGATTCTATGCAGAGATGTAAGAAAGCGTATGTTATGCAGATCTTTCAAAGGACTACCAGTGAGAGGGGCTGAGCGACTGAGCGGTTCGGGAATTTGCGCAGTTTAGCACTACCTTGAGAATCAAGATATACGTAGTAAACGAAGCAACAATAATCTTATTGTATGCATGGATTCGAGAGATCCTTCCAGGAGAGTTCCATAACAACATCTTCGAAGCGAGCATCCCGAGAGTTGCTTTGTCGGCAGATGAGGGAGATATTGGCAATACCGCTAAATCTTCCGGGAAACGTTGAGTAGCCTGAGGGTACGCCAGCAACAACGAGTGTTTTTGACTTCTATCCTATATCCTTCAAGCAAAACATTTGGCAGCCTTTTGAGATGCTCCCTGTTTATTGTGCGTCCGACACGTTTGGATGTAGGAGCGGCTCCGTCCCGTGCTGCCTTGAAATCATAGAAACTTAAGCGCCGACAAACTGAAAAATAGAACGTTTCATCGATATCCATTCGTCATATGCGTTCTTTCGAGGGTAGTGCATGAAATATCCTGTTGCTACCATTTCCATCTAGAGTCAAGGAGACTGTTGATCTCAGAGTAAAAGTGATCGCACATTCGAGCGGGGAAGAGTGTAGTCGCTCGTATAAGCACCTCTTATTCTAGAGAGTCTCTGGATCACTACAGCAGCGGCTGAAATGAACTGTGACAACCTAGTGTCTCGTCTCGTCGGCCGACGTTACACCAAGGTACCAGAGTCGGGCGCCTGGTCGTTTATACTTGTGGCACAAAGTAAACTTCTCGGGGAAGCTATGTGTTCTTTTCTCAGGTCGACGATACTTTCTCAGGCTCGTTCCCTTCACTTTACGTTCTGCTTTGCCTAGTCCTGGACAACGGATGAGAAGAATCTGACGTGAATTCAAGTGGCAGGAGGTAGAATATCTTTGGATGGGGGATTCAGCGGGAGCAATACATATAATAGCTTGGTGTTCTTTTCTGTCCTATGGAATCTACTCGCTTCTCGTTCTATTTACCAGAACGAGAAGTGATGACGGCTCCTGACAAGATCATTACCATTTCCGACAGGGGGAATCGAACCCCCGCGCTATAGCAAAAGGCGTTTGGCATTCGCTTCCGTTCTACCTCCTGGTCCAGCGGTAGTGTTTAATTAACGTCGTTGAGCCTTTCCCTTCAGCCTTTCAAACGCTTTCGATTCTCTTGCTTTCAGTTTTCAATTTCAGTATTGACTTCGGAGGACTTGGCTGGGCCCGAGCCTCGAGGCCTGAAGGGGTGCAACTTATACGATGTCAACGGGACGCAATGTGTCCATTCTACTCGATTGTTAATTATCACATTTGCTACATACAAGCACAAGGCATGTCAAAAAAAAGGTATGCCGAACGCCCAAGCCACGACCTAATACTGCCCATGAATCGAATAGCTGAAAGCTCCCTGTAAGCCGTTCATACTGTTCATACTACTTATGTCAAATTTCTTTCTTTCGTTTGCTACGGTTACATACAGCGGCATTTCGGCTCTGCTCTTGACCATGAATATATGTAGCCTGAATACAGCTGCATTGCTTCAAAAACCACTGATCTCCTGCTCAGATGACTCGGACAGTCGACATTATTACACAAGTGACTCAAATAGAAACATAGAAAAAGGCCTTACCTCAAGGCCTCCAATCCGTCTCGCCTGGCACTCTTACTTACTTTAACGCTTCAACGTTCAACGCTCATTCCTTGGTACCGTAAGTCTTTTACGTGTGATCGTCGTTGCGATGCAATGTAGCTATCCCCAGACACTCAGAGCAATATACGTACTTAAGTACTTATAGCTTACCATCCATCTCCACTCAATCTCCGAGCTATCCGGCAGTCCACCGTTAATGAGCAGACCAATTATTAATTGCAGCTAAGGTGTAGCCCTCTGGCAAGTTCGTTGCCCCAGACCTATTGTAATTGTAGTCTATTGATGGATTCATGCTCGACTGGTTTTGAGTGGGGTCTCAGGAATGTAGGCTGCGCGCGTTTCAGGCTCCAGGGTATCCAGGGGAACTCGGGAGGAGCATGAGCATAATCAGTTTACGATTTCTGCCCTTTTCTGCCACGACGGCATGTACTGACAGCATAGCTAAGCGCTAAGCGCTAAGTACTTGATCTTCGATTTCCTATTTTGATGGTGAAGCCGTACCCGTGATAATCAATTTTAAACAGGCGACATGAAGTTGTCAACATGTTACTATTAGCGAATAGGGCAGTTGGACTTGGCTTTGCTTTTGTATTACGCACGTGATGATGGCGTCATGCCTTTGGACCAGACTTCCATCTATAATCCAACGCCGCCGAGTCACTTCACTCATAGTCTCTGGATGAACGATTTCTCTTCACTCTCGAGAATTCTAGCTTGCGAGACTAAAGTCTCCGAACTTGTCCTCAACCACAAATGAATATCAGCCGAAAGCAAATCCAAGCAAATCCAAGCAAATCTCCAGGCCCTCCTCACGGGACTACTTTCAGAACGCTAGACACGAGCCAGCAACCGTTATTATCTCCAGCCACGACTCTTGCGCTTATCTCCAGTTTTGTCGTCGCATCCCATCCAAACTCTAATATCGATAGATCCGATACGCCCTAGTCTGCATGGTGCTGTTGTAGGCCTGGTCTCTGGGTCTCTTTGACGCTCGGATCAACAGACATTAGTGCAACTCGACTGCTGTATTTTCCCGCTTCGGCAGCGTCAACCTACGTATAGATCACTTCTGATTTATGCGCCACTTCAACGAAACGGTTAAATCTCGGAAGTCTAAGTGGCTTGGGCACACTGGTGGCTCTGACAAAGAAGCAGAGAGAACTCTGACACTTATGCCCCAAAATATTGAACTTTTCCAGTTCAATGCACGGTCTCTTTCACCTTCCCTCGCTCGCTCTCAAGTTTTCTGGGTTCAGTCCTTATTGCCGCACTTATCCCCATGCCAGCAGCCACCGACGGCATTGGTCTTACATAGTAAAATGGATCAATTAGTTTCTTCATGTCGCACTTACTTAGCCCAACCGTCCCAAGTTATGAATTTTGACGTTGTGGCGTCCTTGTTGTGCCACTCTGGTCCATTGACATTGAGGCTGCACTTTCTTTTCGTGCATGAAGAATTTGCGACCACCATCTGGGACTTTGTTCCGTCCTGCTTGACAGAACTGCTGTTTAAGCACTGACCCCGACCAATCTGACATTTTTTAACCAACAGAATCCTGAACGGCATAGGCTTGGCGAAAAGTCAGGGTGGCCGAGGTCGTGTCCGAGATAATTCCATACAATCGATTTATGTAGAATGTTCTGAACGCCATTACTACCAAGATGGGTCCTAAGTACAAAGATGTACCAGTCAAACGGAAGATCGCTTGGTGAGGTGATAGCATCTTCTTCAGCTGGACGATCTCCACATGTAATGGAAAGTAGACGGTAAGCTGTATTGTTCGGAATCATGTTCATCTGCACAATTTACACGGTGAAACGTCGACGCCGAAGAAAATCACTACCCATTATCGATGAACAGTTTTACTTTTGGTTATACTCATCCTTGCACGCATAAGTCACAGCGCGACATGGGGTCGGCTGTTTTCCCCTTCCTTCTTCCTCCTTGAAGTTTAAATATTTGAATCCTCGCAGCCGAGATCCAAACTGCGCTAATTTTGCGTAACGTTTGGGCGTTCATCTTCTCCACAGCAGGAGGTTTAGTGACACTACTTTTAGACCGATTGACTCAACATGCCTCCCCCTACGTCCAGCGTCCAATGAGGCAGTTCAGTTCTTACGAAGCCGCACAATCAACGGAATAAATATATCATGGTACATACGTATGGAACTCCCAAGTTGACTGTTTGGCTCTCGTCAACTGAATACACCTTCCACCATTTTAGGACAACAACTCCCGAATTTAAACTATGTTTACCCGCGTACATCTTTTGTGGCTTGGCACACAATTTTCGGCAAAGACAAGGGAAACCGAAAGTAAACTCAGACAAAGTTCAAACTCACAGCAATTGAATCAGAGGGTCATTCTGCCGTACCGATTTCCGAAGTATTCACGAAGGCTAGAGCAAGGGACCTCGAGGTGAGGGGAAGATGGGAAGGAAAACCGGCCAGATTTAAGGGACAGCCGAGAGGGCTGCCTGCTAGATCCTTCGATTGCCAGCGGGCGCAGATAATCTAAAACAAGTCCGTGAGTCGCAACAGTGTCGTAACCGGTGGGATGGCGAAGTGATCAATGCTATCGACACCTCAACCAGTCTTGAACGAGGTGATAATGTGTTAGCAAGGTAAGTAGGGAAAGTAGATAACTTTTGATCGTTCAATCGTCCCCATCGATACTACCGCCCTCAAGTTTAACACGCAGCTGCCAGTGTCATAGAATTTAACCCATGTCCAGGATCGATATCTGTTAAAATGATTTCGCCTCTTTGATCGCGCTCGCAGTTCAGCGTTGAAGTTTATATATAGCGGTTCCGTTCCGCATGAATGTGGCCTTGTCAAGCCTTGAAACCAAGATTGTAAAAATAGGCGAAATGAGGAATGGGGTAGGTGAGACAGACCTTCAAACTAGAGATTTCAAGTATCCGTATTGAAAGGAATGTTTTTGAAAATAGGACATAGAGCGATTGATTCAGAGCCGGACTTGACGGACCTTGAAATGGGAGAATCGGCCGAAAGCAACATCGAAGTTGCCGGCGGTAAGATGGCTTGTACGGCTTGTACTTACTATGTATATCGATGATCATGACTCCAGAACAGGTGCAGGTCTCCCTTATCTATTCATCGAATGAATTCTGCAAAACTGTAGCACATTCCGAGAAACAAGGTACTAAGGTTTACCGGCGCGGTCCCATTTAGAAACAGGTTGCTAGTCGGCTTAAGGCCGCTGTAGATGATCGGGTACCCTAGACCATGAACCGGGGAGTTTACCCCGTCCGATCAATTTCCAACATATCTAGGAACAGACGCCTACAGAGGACCGACTAATAGTGCGCTTCATATATTGTTCATATCAAGCCTTATTAGGTCGATTTCATACACTATCCGGTAATGGAGATATAAAGCTGTCTGTTTTTCCCTCCTCCACTCTTCCCCCTCCCCTATCCCCCTTTCCTCTTTCCTTCTCCTCCGTTACTGCTCCAACCTAATATGCAGCTTCCAGTCAACTTTGGCCGTGGTCGCGGAGTCTCATCGAGGATATTCGTAGTTTCACTCGGATGTCTACTTGTTAATGCTGCTGCTTTAGACCGTACTACGGAGCAGGGAGAGGCCTCTATCGCTGGTGAGTTCCCCCTAATTTTTTTTAAACTTCCCTCGCTGGGTTTCCCATTGCAACAATCTTATTCTAATCTGCGCACCGGCTATTTACTAACTTACCGAGTCAGATCCTGACCAGGAGTGTGCACCTTACGACTATCCTCCTGTTTCGAGCCAGACAAACTCTTTTCCCCCTGGCTGGATGACGGCTTCAATTCTGTCTAGCGACTCCGCAGCCTCCGCAAAGTGGAACTCGATTTCGGCTAATATACCCACAAACATTGATCCACAGGTATGATTTTTGAGCTCGAGTTGCCTGATTTCGCATACTTTTACTCATTTCATTACGTGACAGACGCAACCTCCATCTTCCAGTTATCCTTCCGATGACCGTGAGCATCTTTCCCTGTACTCGATACACTCATACTGACATTGAAAAAAAGCTGCGTGCTGGTGGACTTACAGTACGTCTCTACTCTGTTTTAATGACTGCTCTTCATTAATCAAACTATCAACCACAGACCAGTGCACGACCCCAAAATTGGCGGGCCTTCCCCCTGATGTTGCGACTGTTCCAGAGGTATGAACTTGCCCCCTCCCAGATCGAAAGACACTGACCTTTGTTTACAAGCCCTCCACTCTTGGCTACGGTTTCGACGATGGACCAAATTGTTCGCACAACGTGTTCTACGATTTTCTTGCGAGTCAAAATCAGAAAGCTAGTAAGTACCCAGTTCGCAATCTTAAGTATTGTTAGTTGATCCAATATTTGGCAGCATTCTACTTTATCGGTTCTAATGTCCAAGATTATCCACTAGAAGCTCAACGTGCCCTTGCCGATGGTATGTGTCATCTGATTATGTCCCATTGACGCATCTCTGAGACCGATATCTTCTCCCTTCTCCTTAGGCCACGAGATCTGTGCTCGTAAGTTAAAACTTGCCTCTCCTCGATGCTTAAACTGACGCTCTGTACTTAGACACTTGGTCCCATCCTTATAGTATGTCTTTAGCCTCTTCCCCGTTTAATATCAAGTAATGAACTGGATTGTTCAGTGACAACTCTCTCCAGCGAAGCAGCTTTTGCGGAAATATGGTACTGTAAGTTGAATTCGCTCGAGCCCGAGCCGTCACTGATATTAACGTATATGTAGCTGTGCGCGATTTCTTTTATTTAACCCAAATCCTTTACGAACCTTTCACCAGATGCAAATGATCAAACTCGCAGTGGGCGTCACAGTCACCTGTTGGAGGGTGAGCACAAAAAAATTAGCATGTATCATCATATCTTACCGCAATTGACAGCCCCCTTTTGGCGATGTCGACGATCGTATCAGATCCATTGCTAACGCGTTGGGATTGCAAACTATCATGTGGGAATACGACACTGAGGATGCCAGTGTCGATGGTAAGACAATTACAGACCAAACCGTGGTGGACAACTACAACAACTTTATATCAACGGCTGGTAATGGGACGTTCAACTCGGTCGGTTCATGTGTTCCTTTGTGCAGAATTGACCTCTGAATCTGCTCATCTTTAGACTGGAGTCATTCTTTTAACCCACGAACTGAACAACTTTACCATGTCAGAGGCAATCACATACTACCCTCAGCTCACAAGTGTAATTCAACACTTGGTACCCGTCGGTGTTGCCTTGAACAAGACTCAGCCTTATGTAGAGACCAACTTCTCACTCCCTACATTCGCGCAGTGTATGTCTTGTTAAGACCTGAAATCTGACTGCTGACTGATGCGTTGTCATTAGATATTGCGGGAACACGGACCACAACAGGTTCAAGGCTTTCTAACGCTACCACTACCTCCAGCACAGCACCCTCGACATCTGCCTCAGAATCCCCATCTTCATCGTCTTCACCCTCACCCGCTGCTTCCTCAAATGCCGCTTTCAAAGTGACGGAATTCAGCTACGGACCTCATCTCCTGTTCCTGCTCTTGACGTTGTGTATCTTTGGATTCTGAACATTTACGGACTATTGAAGGACTATTATTTACCTTACTGCATATGCTCAAGGACTTTTACTATGATGTGGAAACATGCGTTTCACAAGACGTTCATTTATCCAGTACTATAGACGCATTTTAGTTTCCAAATATTTTTCAATCACATTTCATCACTTAGTTCAATTGCAGCACTGACCTTGATCGAGACAAGTTCGCAGAGGACAAGCAGCGCAAAGAATGACCGGTAACGAAAGGAAGACCGAAAACATGTGGAGGATGAGTAGCAAAGATGCAGCAGCAACATGGATCGACAGCGACCTGGAAGTTGTCTGGATTAATCGAAGCTCTCTTTGTGTGCTCGGAATCGAGCAAGTGCTGTATGCCGCAATAGCCTGATCAGGCTTCGGCCCGTTTGGCCGGCTTCAGCTTTCTCTTGAACGCCTCGATATATCAGAATAGATCGCAGTCGCGTCAGCTCGCTCCCGATTTGAACACATATCGAACTCTGTATAATCGTGATGAATATCGAGCAGTGAGTGGTTTTGGATTGCATCATATATATCGCATCTTTCTGATCATTTTGTGATCTATAGGTTCAGAAAAGCTGGGTATAACTATTTCTGTGCCAACCATGAGCCGGGATCCTGAAAATCCTGTATAGCTATCAAGCAATAGATCGCATCTGCGACTACTACTACGCCTTGGAACAATCCAAATTTACGGTTCTTCCTGATGTAGAGCCAGGTTATTTGAGGCCTTTGCTACCTTGTGAGCTCCTTCGTCCAGTATCCTCCTCGACTGATTTATCGCATGATTTCAAACCTATGCCGATTCTCAGCCACCGCTCCTGAAACTGGTGAAGAATTCTCTCGAATCGCAGATGACTATGAAAAGTTCATCGTACCAGGTGCGGATCTGCATAACGGTCTTGTAGCGCTTTACTTCTCATAGATCTCATCACTCGATTTTCACCTTGAAAGGATACACGCACTGGCAGCATCCCTCTTTCCTGGCGTATTTCCCTATGGTAAGATAGCGATTACATGAAGTTCAATATACTGACTTGATATCTGGTCGTCTATATCAAGGGTTTCAGTTTTGAAGGTATTTTAGGCGACCTATACGCTAGTAGTGTCAGCAACCCTGGCTTCAATGTATATTTCTCTACCTACGAACCGTATCTTATTTTCTGATTGCATTGCGGTAGTGGCTCGCAAGTCCATCTTGTACAGAACTGGAATCTATTGTTCTGGATTGGGCCTCTCAGATGCTTGGATTAAGCGCATCTTTCCTTAATTCTTCGGGAGTAGGCGGTGGCTGCTTCCAGGTGTGTAGTTTATCAAACCTCATTGAAATCGACACTCCATATGACATTATCATGCAGAACACGGCCTCCGAAGCAGCTCTGGTTGTCATTATTGCCGCTCGATCTACATACAAAGCCGCCTTTCCGAACACAAAATTAGAGGATATGAGGATCTACACTACTACTCAAACGCATTCCCTTGGCTTGAAAGCTGGAATGATTCTGGGAATATCGGTCCGCGCACTGGAGGTGGAGGAGAGAGATAATTTTGCACTGAGAGGAAAAACCTTGAGGACGGCGATTGAGGAGGATAAAAGCAATGGATTACATCCGTTTATTTTAAGTGAGTCATGTATAGACTTGTCGCATCTGCTCCCTGATTATTACGCAGTAGCGACGGTTGGCACCACATCTTCTGGCGCGATAGACAATCTTGCTGAGATTAAAACAGTTGGTATGTCTCTTTAAGAAGAAGTGCTAGTCAATTGGTGATAACGTCGGTTTCAAAAGTTAAAGATTACCCTGAAATCAAGATACATATCGATGCTGCTTGGGCAGGTATGGCTTTGGTCTGTCCCGAGTATCGAGAAATATGTTACTTGAAGGAGATCAACGATTTTGCCGACTCTTTCAGTACTAATTTCCATAAATGGGGCCTCACAAATTTTGATGCATGTCCTCTATGGGTCCGTGACAGAAAGTCTCTGGTTGATGCTTTGGATATTACACCTCCTTTCTTACGCACAGCCCAAGGAGATGCGGGTGCGTATATATTGCATTGAATGAGGTTATGGCTCATTATTCTATATCTTGTGTACGTAGGAACCGTCATTGACTACCGCAACTGGCATCTAGGTTTAGGGCGCCGTTATCGCTCCGTGAAATTGTGGTTCGTACTACGTGGGTATGGCGTTGAAGGTTTCCAGAAGCATATTCGAAGGGTGGGTCTTGACGTGACTAGTTCATTGTGCATGTTTCCTCAAGCATAATTATTCCTGCTTTGTAGGCTATCGAGCTAAATCAGGTTTTCGTCAACATGGTCTCATCTTCAGACCTACTTTCATTTGTCACACCACCCTTTCTCTCTCTCTCTGTCTTTCGCATCAGTCCCAATGTTTCTCCGTCTACCAGCACATCTAACCACGGTCACTCAACCTTTCCAGCAGACACTCTGAATGATATCAACAAAATTCTTTTCGGGCGAATCAGTGCTCGGAAAGACATCCTACTCACACAGACCATCCTCAACGGAAAATTCTGTATTAGGCTTGCCGTTGGGTCTGCCCGTACACAGGAGAGTCATATACGAGAGGCGTATGAGATTGTGACACATGAGGCTAAGTTAACGATGGAGGCTTGGGAACAGATGCGGATTGGAGCTTAAATTCATTACCACGTGGTTGATATTTACAGCTTTGACCTCCATAAAATATCTACATCAGCGTAGATCTATTCCCTACACCAGTATGATCTGAAGGACCGGACGGGACATCACCGCGGTCAAACATAAATGCACGATATCTTTGAAACCACGATCAGACAGGTATCAGGCGTACAGCAAGCATCTCTTACATTTTGTCCAGCCTCTTGCGCTCTTCTGCAGACACAGATGGTCTTGTCGTTTTCAGTACATGACGAATGTGATCCTGAGTAATCTCCTGGAATTGGTGTTAGAGGGCCAGGTGATAAAATAAAGGATTGAATGACCTTTTGTAGCACAGTATTAACCTTGGTAAAAGCCCTATCTTGCTTAGGGTGTACCGAGGATTGTATTTGTTGAAGCTGTCAGGCACCCTGAGTCAGGCGAGTCGGTCGAACGGGATGAGATCCTACTGACCTTTGTTTGCAGTGCAGATTCTTCGGCCTTGCTTTTGATCGTTCGTGAGCGTCCGCCAATAGCAGTGTATCGTATAGTTGGAGCTTTTTCCTTTGGAAGATGGTCTTTCTCTGAAGAGGAGGCAATCGAAGTATTGATGACCTCAAGATGGGCGTTGTATATGAGGGCTTGTAAATCCGCGCCAGAAAATCCTTCAGTGGCTTGGGCGACCTCACTGAGATCTACTGAAGCAGCAAGAGAAACTTTACGACTGACGGCTTCCAGTATCTTTTCAACGTGGTTAGTGAGTGTACCACACAATATTCGCCACCTACGTCTTTGCGTTCCTCGACATCGGGCATGTTGCAGAGAAGCGATTTATCTAATCTACCAGGACGAAGAAGGGCGGAATCAATCAAATCTGGACGACTATTCATCATCAGAATCATGATCACGGGGCCAAGACTCATGCATACCTAGTTGCAGCGAGGACATAAACACCATCAAGGCCCTCTGCCCCATCCATTTGCGTTAACATCTGATTAACCACTCTGTCTGTAACTCCAGTGCTGTCATGGCCTCTTTTGGGAGCAATGGAATCAAATTCGTCGAAAAAGAGGACGCAGGGTTTTGCAGAACTAGCGCGTTCAAAGATATCTCTAACCTGTGATGTATAGCTTGGTTATTTGGCCAGATGAGAATTATTGGGGATCTCACTGTCTTTTCGCTGGCACCAATATACTTATTTAGAATCTCAGGCCCTTTTACACCAATGAAATTAAGACCGCACTCTTTGGCTACCGCAGAAGCGAGGAGCGTTTTCCCGCAACCAGGATAACCAAAAAGGAGAAGTCTGTCCGTTCAGGTTCATGAGTGTGAATTTTACAGGTACAGGCGGTACGAACCCCGAACGAAGTCGCAAAGGAGATTGAGCAAATATAGGGCCATACTTTGTAGGCCATTCTAAGGTTTCACGAAGAACACGTCGAGTTTCGTGTAAACCTACAGATAAAAGCCAACTTTAACTGCCGAACAACTAGAAATAGACAGATCTTACCACCAATATCTGCCCACGATATGTCAGACTTTTCTAATTTGATATCTCTCAACGAAAGAGGGACAAAATCTGCTCGTGCGGTTTCGAAATCCGCCATCGTAAGAACGGGCTGGAGGGAACATGGGGATGGACGACACGACAACGAAGTACAGTTACACACCATCTTATTCTCGTTCGCCATTCTCATCGCGACCTGATGTATGGCTCGAGAAACCAAATCTTGTAAATCTGTCGCAGAGTACCCTTCTGTTTGAGTGGCTAAATATGTGAAGTTTATCGGTGACTCTGTTGCTTGATTGAGGTCAGTTGCAGTGTCAAGACGATTCTGGATGATCTTTGAAAGAATCTAAAGGGGACTAGTTCGAATAAGTTATAGAGAAAATATCGAGCAAAGCTTACATCTCTGCGTGCATCCTTGTTAGGAGGGGTCACATTTACCACTTCTTCGAAAATGTGTGCAGTGTTGATTAACGGATGTAAAGCAGCCGAAGAGGGTGCTGTAGCCAGTAAGATTACGCCCCTGCAGTTCATCGACGAGGATCTTGCTGACGAGGAGAACAATGACAGAAACAGCTCAGTGATATGGCGTATCCGAAATGAATCAGATTGCTATCGAAAAAATTGAAGCAGGCTCCGGTAGATATACAGACAGCATACCTCTGACTCCGTACCAAGTAGTTCATGAAGATTATCGAGGATTAGAATAGTTGGTTTGTGCCAAATGGCAGTCTCCAACCAGTACTTGAATAATCCTTTTATGACAGGTACAGGTTTGTCAGCGTAAGGAGCAACATCAACATAAAGGGAGTCTGTAGACGACGTATAAACCCTCAAGTTAAGAAGATATCAGGCAACAACAGCTTACAGGCAAAAGTCTTAGAGTTTTGTCGTAGGTCATTTGCCACGGTTTTGACTATAGAAGTCTTACCCACACCGGTTCGCCCAGTTATAAGAAGCGACGATACTAAAATGAATCAGTGACCCTTCTTACCATGGATGATGGAATGCATACCTCCTTGTACAGAAATTTTGGTGCTGTGTATAGCAATTTTCCTTATGCAGAAATCGGAACACCGTTTGAGAATATCGGCCACTCCTGCAAGGAAATCGGCCGATCTACAAGCGCATATAAGTTTTGGTGATCATTATAGCAGAGCGTAAACCTACTTTGGCAGTGGCGTTGAGATTTCGGTACCAGAGATCGTGAGGGTTTCAACGGAACCATCCGCGACTATTCTAAGATGGAGTGCATGAGTTATTGTCGAATACCACGGATTGATAGATGTACCTGATCAAATCCCAATTCTCTACGCTCAAAGGGAGACTGGGGAATAGAACATGACCGTCGACGAGTCCATCTCTCCCACACAGGTAAATAACATCTGACCTCTCTGGGTCTTGAGCGGATTTTTGCTGGTTTTTTTCCCCAGGGTTTAACACTTTAGTTTCAGGTAGTGGCTCCGAACTTTGAGTGGATGAGTCCGTGGGGTTCACAGGAGGTTCGAGGCGTTTAAAGGAGGCTTTGTAGAAAGTATTGGGCTGGATTTGAGTGATTGAATACAGCCGAGTAAAAGTGGAGGGCGACAGGTATCCAACCACTTCAGGTCCATCGTACGGAACCAACGATTGCGACAAGAGGTGCGCTGGAAGTATTCTAATGATCTGGGGAAAGTATTTCGGCGCTTTGGACTTCACTGCATCAGCTGGAACTGGCCCGTTAACCACCGTTGATGCTCTGGGATGAGTATGTTTGTTGGTATGCAATTTGGGTGATATAGAGACTTCGGTGTTTGTACTCAGAAGAAGCGCGTCATTTTTGGCTGAGGGTTCAAGAGACACTGTATCAAAAGTTCAATGTTTCGTGAAATGAACCACCAATCAAACGTGCCTATCTTCAGACGAACCCGTGTCCTACCCAATACCCATACATTGATTTCTTGCCCCACTTTTGCGATGCGCACTTGAGAAAGAAGAGTTGATTCTACGTGAGACGCGTGAATCTCCTGCGTAATCAATGAATACACAGCCAGTATAAAATTTGAACTAGCATACAATGATATCCCAGTCGTCTGATGTCAACGGTTCAGTAAAAACCGACTTTGCCACAGCCATGTCGTGTATTAGGCCGATTTCGACCTTAAATAGCTTCAATTTTACGTCGTAAAACAAGATATGCTGACGCACGATGTCTCCTTGAGTTAATCCTAAACTCTGCGCATACTGAGGATCAATTTCCACTGTTTCAAGCCCCTTTTCTCCAGGCTCCGATACGTTGAACTGCGCCAAAGATGACGCAGAAGCTAATCCGGTCCACCCAACATAAAACTCCTTCTTGGTAAGACCAGCGACCAGGGTTAACTGAACTGCAAGATTTTGAGGACGCTACGGAAAGCTGAGTTTCATTTGTTGTATTAAAGGGAAAACCTACAATGCTACGCTCGAGTAATGGGCCATAAATCGATATGGGAAGATTAACCAGAGAAGAATGAAGAGAAACAAAGTGGATCCGGGCTTTCCGTGGCATCGCCAAACGAGCTGTAAGCAGAAATGCTTCGAGTGCGTGTTAACATTTGTTAACAACTTGCCAGTACTTTCTTTCCATCACGTCTTTCCAGCTGTATGTAATTGGATCATGATCAGATTTCACGATTTTTATTACAGAAACAACACAGCAGTATATACAGGATAGATACACAGATATTACAGCACGATAAGTAAATAAGGGACGAAAGCATAAAGAAACTACACAGCGAGATGAACAGCAGACAAACTACAACCAAGGAAGGGGCGACGAGGTAAACACCTCATTGTCAAGCCACATTGAAAAAAACGACATAGAAAGACCGAAATAGAAGCCAAAGCATATGCCTTCTCCGCAGAGATGTCGGTTCTAAGAAGTTCCGGTGATAAAGAGCTGTAAGCCCTGTGGGTTCGCGATGGGGAAAATTTCAAAGGAACCGCCCAATACGGAAGTTAGGGCATCATATTCTCCTTCAGTGCATCCATTCCCGCAAATGGCCAACTGCATGAATCAATCAAATAGAATCATCAATAAGGACCGAGTTGGTTCTGTTAAAATCTTAGCGTACCGTGTCTGTTCGCCATCTTTTACCCCCTAACCCGCACTTTTAACCCATAGCGAACCCAAGCGGATATGCACTCTCCGAAGACCCAGGACTACTAAACCTCTCTCTCGCATGATCTGGCATGTCATTAAACAAGGAGTTGCTGCCAAAAGACCCTAGACCGTGGTCATGGTCCTCGCTGGGGACGTGTGGAGGAGACAGAGACGGTGGCGAAACAGGAAGAAACCACGAGTCAGTTTCCATTGTAGGGAACCCTATCCCCATCCCCATCCCCATCCCGAAACCCATTCCAATCATGTCGAATCTCCCCATGCCAAATCCAACACTAACCCCAACGTTGAGATTCATCCCAATACCATGGATCCCCGATTCAGAAGAAAAGGTAGTAAGACTAGTTTCCGCGAATGATCGATTTGCGCTCAAGGGCATTTCAACTTGAGGCGCATGCACACCAATATCATGGAAATCACTGCTACCAACGTTACATCCATAGATGGCTACTCGGGTGCCGTCACGGAAGTCAGAGCCACCAAAACTGACGGCCCCATGCGAGTTGGTATGTCCTGGCGAGCGTTGAGTGCTGTACGACTCAGGCTCATGCACCGTTGTGAGTAGCCTTCCTTGCGCCTCACCAACTGTCAATGAACTGGAACTAGAAGGGGCTGTAGTGGAAGAGGCATGAAGCCCGATGGGCTGGGCGACATCAGGATCAATATCACCCTCTGCATCTTCATCCGATAGATTATCATCTATGGCTATTTCGGGATTAAATCTCGATGACGCAAAGGCACTATTGTTCGATGTGCTGCTACCCCGATCGCCTACTGTCTGGCGGTACGGGTACTGAGAATGATTCGCACCATCATCACAGCTGGATCCTCGCTGAAAGTGGACGTCTATTCAATAGATTTAGTAAAGTCTTTCAAGGTTAAAAGGAACTCACTCTGCAAATCGGCCGGGGCTAGCGATCCACCCTCAAAGTAAGACTTGGTCTCCATTGTCCATCTTTGACTGCTAAACCTTTCTAGATCGGATGGCTCAACGGTCAAAGGAGGCCAATTGTGTGCACCAAAAGATGCCTGTTCTCCAGTAGAATCAGATGATGATACAGGAACAGCTGATTGAGGGACTGTCGAGCTAAGAACAGGAGGGGTGTCGAGTGTCGAAGGAAAACGAGTTGCATACCATGCCGCAGAGCCGAGAGGGGGAGCCCGTACGTCGCTTTGTTCCCCGCGCGCAGAGGGTTCTGCAGCGGCGCAAAGATTGACAAGTTTTCGATCTTCAAGCCACGCAACCACGTTCCTCCTTCGCTTTGGATCAATAGGTGTTCCATAGCCAATTGAACCTAGCCTCTTCGAAGCGTAATTCAAAACCCGCGTGTATGGTCTATGAAGACGACTATGGGCTTGTCGGCGAATCTCATCGATGACCAAAGACGGAGAACTCAATGAAAAGGTTGTTGGACTGTCACTTTGGAACAACGATTTTACCCGGGCCACCGCGTACGGGGGTAAGATTTCCTGTTGGAACATCGCACTAAGTTGATCTGAGTCGTGTAGTCTAGTCTCTTCAGGAACAATAGTCGCAAGTGCTGGAGGAGGAAGAGATAGAGGGGGAGGAGACCGCGGTTCTTCTTCTTTAGGAGGAACTCTGGTGATGAACGGTGGCGGAGGAGGTGTGGGTGGCTCCGGAATCTTGGGTGGTGGGGGAACCGGCAAGGCAAAAACTGCAGTGGCAGAACTTTGCTGTATGTCGGATTGTATTAGAGGTGTCAATGCTTCAGCCAATGATGAGGGTGTCGGTGTATACATGGGCATCGATAATTCCATCTCGCTCTCACCCTGGACTGGAGGTGGTGAGGAAAGATCTTCACTCTCTTCAGATCCATCACTTTCCGTATCTTCTTGTTCTTCCCCGACGGCTCCTGTACCACTGGCCCCTCCATCATCAGGAGAAGACATGCATCCTCCGCGCTCCTCTTCTTCCTCGTCACTTTCTGCCAGTTCGAAAGGGAAACAATCTTCGGTCCGAAAGTCCAAGTCTCCGTCGAGCATCTCGGTCCAAGCAGCACCACTGTCATTGTCGGAGGAAAGGGTGAACATGGAGGGAGGTAAACCTGAAGGCGACGCTGGAGGGGAAGGAGGATGCATAGCATGAATACGTCCATCCCAATCACCCGCATTGTGTACACGATCCTGCCAGTGAGACACAAAATTCCAGGTGGGAGGAGACTGAGGTCGGACGAAAAGAGAAGTAGAGGGAGTAGGCTGGGTGGCGATGGAGGAATGATCCTCCAGCGAAGCTTTACCTGAGATACGAGTAAAAAATGCGAAGGCCTGATCAGCCTCGTAATCCTGAAGTTGTCCCAAATAATAGAATTTTCTGTTCAGAGCAAGTTTAGCTGATTATGCGGATACACGTTTATGTTACTCACAAATAATCCACTCTCTCGCGACAGGCAAGTTTGAAAAGGGACTCTGGAGGCCTGTCAGTTACTCGGTTGATCACTCCCCTTTTGATACGTCTCCCTCGTGAGAGTCCAGATGGCGGACGACCAGGAGTAGCCTCTGAAACAGGGTAAGATGCTAGTGCAGTGTCCAACGCAGGACATTCGGCTGGCAAGACAGGTTGGGTACCAAGAGGCCATTCCCATTCACCAGCTGACTGAGAGATTATAGGAAGCTCAGGGTTGCACTCGGGAAAAGGGGAGGAAGGAGGTGAAGGAGGGGTGATGGTCAAGGTAGGAATGGGGTTCGGAAGAGACATGGGATAAGGAATAGTGATATCAGCCGTGTCGTCAGTTTTGACCTTTTTACATGCCGAGTCAGCAGTGGTCAATGCTCTTTTCCTCTTTTTCGACAGAGCCCTCACTGGAATCTTGCTAGGGCTTGAACTGCGAAGGCGACGGCCACTGGACCCACTCGGCATTTCGGAAGCTGAGTCCGACTTCGTCGGCGTTTCATCAAGAGCAGCCGAAGGGGCGGGTAAAGACTTGCTGCTACGAGTACGACTGCGAGTAGTGCGGTCCAATGGGTCATCGGAAGGATGTGGGTAAGCTCTTTCTTTGCCTTTCAAGGTAGATGAGCCCTGATTGTGAGGAGAGAAGGTTAGACAGAAAACATGGGAACAAGCAAGAAAACTCACCAAGTTTTCCTTCTTCCGGGTTCTTCTTGGACTATCTGGAGGAAGGTAGGATGTTGATGCACTGCTTGGCTCTACATCCAAGTCATCTTCATCGAACACACTGGGATGACGACGCCTGTGGCGCTGGGATCGCGTTGAGGGCAGATACAAAGACGGCGCAGGGGAAATATCAGTGAAATGAGAGCGTTTCGAAGCTCGAGATCGCTCTGTAGATGTAGATAGGGCACGTTTTCGCTTGTTGGAAGCGAATTGAGATGGCGCTAAACCTGCAGTGGCAGTGGGCAAACGACCAAGTCTAGTGCTGCGTCGCAAATTACTAGCTTCTGGAGCATCTGTAACCCGTGGCGGAGATGCAGGATAGCGTTTAGGATGTCTAAGGGAATTTTCCATGTCTAGAGCAGCCGTTAGTGGCTTGACCGTTAATGTTTAAAAGTTAATGCAAGGGCATAAAGTGTAGCTCGGTATTCCGTCCGGTGTATGTCGTCTGTATCCACACGACAGAGAATGAAGGCTTATTGTTAGTTGGCCTTGTATTTCCGTGGTGATACGGTGCTGCAAAGGTGGCAGATGAATTATAATAAAACAACTAACGAACAGCAAATTGAAGCAAAATTGGATGAAATTTTTAGTGCGCGTACCGTTTACCGCGTTCTATCCCACTGAGTAATAAAAGCTTGAAAGTTCGCACTAGGTGTGCCGACGGGGGAAGCTTGAAGGGGGTACAGCTCGAAGCTGTGAGAAAGCTGACTGATGCCGGAGCGGCACCTCTGCCGTTGAGAGCACGTGGCTACAAGTGCAATAAACGCCAGTAATTTAAACCATTCCAAACATTGGCTCTTTATCGCGTCAAGACTCAATGCACACAATTTCCCAAGTCGATACTCGGATAATCACGGAAATTCGCCGCTGTCTGGAAGAAACCACAGATAGGGGCCTGTTAGCTGCTTCAAAATGGTTTGAATTCACCTCTTTGAACAGTGCGGATATTCACGAAAGACAGACTACAGGTTGTCCGAGTTGTTGTTGTCTGTTCCTGCATCCAAACGGAATACAGGCATCTCGCTGGCCGATGACCTGAAGGAAACCAAATGGTTTAGCAAAGGCCAACGCGAAGCAGAAGAACTGGATGCAGATGTTCTCAATGTAGCTAGAAAATGCATGGAATCACGACAGTATCATCGAGCCGGCCACTTTCTACGTAACTGCGCCAGCGCAAAAGCGCGTTTTGTTGCGGTGTATTGTCAGTTTATTGTGCGTCCACCGTGTCTCCCCAGGACAAGTCGTTGATTAGCAGATAGACAAGTGAAAAGAAGGCTCTGCACGAGTGGCACAAAACAGACAGTGAGGTTTTTGTTACCTCATTGCATCTTTTGCTCATTACGATGCAGATACGCGAAATCAACTCCCTCTTCCCGTCAACAATGCGATTAACGATCTGTTAGAATCTGTTGAAAAATCAGATGATCCATGGCTTCAGTTTCTGTGTGTCTTTGATATGTTTGTCTGCCTCCGCTCAACTATTCATTCTAGTGAAGCGCTATTTCTTCATCGTCTGTCACGGATACCTGAGGCTCTAGACGTTCTCTATCGCTCTCTCTCAATCTGCCCTTGGAATTGGTCTGCATGGTCGCTATTAGGACAATGTCTCGACACCCCAACTGCAGTACGTAACGAATCCAAAACACTACCTACTTGCACTCATATCTATCGTCAGCTGACCGATGCCCTTACCAGCATTGACCTCCCTCTTGATCACCCACTACCTCAAATGTTCCAAATCAAAATTATGAACGAACTCCATACAGCCACAAACGTCGAAATTCAGCTCTGCGACAGGCTGCTCGGAGCAGATTACTTTCCCAGAAGTTTATGGTTAATGGGCCAAAGAGGAAGAGCGCTATATGACACACTCGGTACATTTTCTTGTCGCGCGACCCAATGACATCAATGATGATTTTTCCCCCAGCATTTACGCGGGCCCAAGGCCAATTCGAAACGATGTTCGCAATAGATCCCAATCGGATTGAAGATGTCGACATCTATTCCAATATCCTACATCTTCTCGAAGACCGCAAAAAACTGTCATCTCTCGCTGAAAAGTTTCTTCTTATCGATCAGAATCGACCGGAAGTTTGCTGTGTAGTTGGTATGCTCTCTAATTCGTCGTTTTTGAATTTGGCTCAGGTTGATTGTTTTTAGGAAATCATTATTCCCTTCGAGTTGAACGAGATAAAGCCGTCAAATATTTTCGACGAGCCACACAGCTGGATAGGACATGCCTAACAGCCTGGACATTGATGGGCTTCGAATACAATGAAATGGGTAATTTCCCTGCTGCTATCGAGTCTTTTAGGAAAGCTTTAGGTAAGCATACATATCTTTTTAACATCGTGTCTTGTCCGACGTTTCGGAAAGATATTAACAAAAAAGATTCGCGGCCATGGGGCGGACTTGGAGCAGCGTACGACTCAATGGGGATGCCCCAGTATGGGCTTTTCTACTATCAACAAGCTGTGAAACTAAGGTCAGTTGCACTGTTCACTGATTATGATGTAATTTCCATACCATACTCTAGACCATCTGAAGCCTCTATCTGGGAAGGCCTTGGCATTTGTTATGAAAAAATTTCGAAGTGAGATCTCGCTGCTTGTGTGGATTTCATCATGCTCAAGATGCCTTTTTCAGAACTTTCGACAGCATGACTTGCTACAAACGCGCGCTGGAACTTTTGGACTCGAGCACCCTGTCACCGTTGAAACGTAGAGTGGACCTCCGTGCCAGGACCGCCAAACTCGTTAAAGTCGGAGAGTTTCAAGATTTGCAAGAAGCTCTCGAGCACGAAACCAAGATTATACAAATGTGTGATAATGAGCGTGAGTGCTTGCTTATGGTGCAAACAGATCGAGTCTACATCATCAGTGTAGTATTCAACGTAAACCTCAAAGCAAACCCTCCATCTCGCGACGGTCTCGTGGAACAATACCTTGATGCTGTCTACAACGTGGCCGAATTCCACGAATCGAACAACGGTAACCTGAAACTTGCTTATGACTATTACTCCTGGTTAATCGCAGTGGGATATTCTCATGCCCCAAGGCTGAAGGCGCCATTGTTGGAGCTGATTCAGACTAAAGCTGGATGTTCCTTGTCAAAAACAGACCCACCGGAGTTTCAGTACTCTTTGGACTATAAAGAGGGTCGCTGCTTACTGTTGGAATTTCTTAGGCAGCAGGGAATGGAGGTTGATTAACATCGGTTACGGGACGTTTTTACAATGTAGAGCGAAATGAATCAAACGATGTCTAGTGACACCAGAATGACACTCTTCACTGATGTTCACTCAGTACCCTGGGTTAGACCTCGGCAGTATATATAAAGCCCCCAGCTGGAAGGGCCGCCCGATCTCTCCCCAGGTACTCGAATATTCTATAGGTACCACTAAACCTGCTATCCGGCGTCGAACACGAGCAAAAACATAAGATTGGCCTCATGCTACCACTCCTCAGTCACCTAACCAACATCGAAGATGCAGCTTCTCGCTTCCCCGCTAGAGTTGCATTCAAAATTCCCAACGTCAATCCCCAAACTGACGAGATCGAGTATTGGACGGATATCACTTTCCACCAGTTCTTTCTTGATATTCAACATCTTGCTCGGTACTGGTACCACGCTTTGAGAGAAACCAGTAAGATTCCTCAGAGGTCTGTCATTGCTTTATGGTAAGTTGGATGTGTCGGATTAGAGTGCCATCGAGAAATGGACTGACTTTTTAACCCAGTCTCGTGGGATACAAGTACCTCGACCTCGTGCACGTATACGCAATCTCACGAGCTGGCTATATCCCCCAGCTCATCAATTTATTTCAAAATGCCGACTATAGTGTCATCCAAGGCCCCATCGAACAGGCAAACACCCGTGCTTTGATTTATGAGTCAATATACAGCCATACCGTCCGCGACATACCTATTCCCAGCTTTACTACAGTCACTCTTGCGTGTCCGACGAGCGACTACCTACTCCCCGACCTACCTGATGTCACAGGCTCCGACCTCGCGATCATTTTTCAGACCAGTGGATCGACTTCGGGAAAATCCAAGATTGTCCCCTGCAACTATAGCTGGTTAGATGGTGTTGTTCGTAAAGCAACAATAGGTCCCCGTAGTTCTGGAAAGCTGGATGTCGTATGTTGGCGGTGAGACTCTCACTCGACTCGTAATTAATTTCCGCTAACGACGAGACTGGTAACAGGGGGAGCATTGGCTATATAGCTCAATTCGCGTGTATGTTTCCATCTAGACTCTAGATCTACTTGAAATGTTGACCCTTTTCACCGCTGCAGCTCTCATCGCAACAGTATATCATACATCATGCATGGTCCAATACAAACGCGGTCAACCCTCCACTTCTGAAGTAGTCGATATCATCAACAGGTGCAAGATGAATAAACTCTTCATGTTCCCACATTTTCTTGAGAAACATATTCGCGCTTCACGTACGGATCCTGAGACTTTACGTGCTCTCTCGTCAATGGATGAGATTATATTCACTGGAGCCAGCTTTGGCAGCCCAGAAGATGAAGAGTGGGCATGGAAAAATGGTATGAATATCGTGGTAAATTCACCCTTCTAACCAGTTGCTTCTCTCCATGTTTATTTAATTTTGTTCAGAATGCATTCGGAACCACTGAATGCGGTGGGCTTGTCCTTGTTTCAGAGGGACTTCGGAAGTCTCGCCAAAATTTCCTTAGACGGTTTCCGGGTTCCCCTCTGGTCAAGTTCGTTCCTATCTCGGACGATTCAGATCTGATGGAACTAGTCATTCCCGCTGATGCCCCCGAATGCCCTGATGTATCGCTTAGATCGTCCGACGGTGAATTCTAGTATCTCCTATACCTACCCTTGAACTAATCCTCGAGGTTCCTAGGTAACTTTCACACCAACGACCTCTTCCGCGAGGTTGAGCCAGGACAATACGTATTTTGTGGTCGGAATGACGATTGGTTCAATATGCAAAATTGTAGTTTGTGTGATACCAAGTAAGTTCTTCAGTCATTCACTCGTCTAACCTCATCGTTTGCCTTCCTAGAGCCATCGAAGATAACGTTCGAACTCTTTGCGGTGATATCATCTCAGACTGTGTAGTAGTAGGCAATGGTCGTCCGTCACCGGTTCTGGTTGTGGAAGCATCCTCCACTTCCACTACTGCAACACACACTGCGCCAGTAAGCACTGAAATTGAACTGAAAAACGAAATCTACCGCCGAATACATCCCTTCAACGCCAGTCGGTATCTACACGAACGTATCGCTTCTCCAGATATGATATTCATCGTACCTTTGGGGACCTTACCGCGGACAATGTCAAAGGGGACAGTGAGGAGGAGGATTGTGGAAGATATGGTCAAGGAAAAGCTGGATCAATTGTTTGCAAACAACTCAATATAAACTCCCTTGACTGAAAAATGTTCTGTTGCACTTTGGGTGGAAGGAGGGAGTATCAAGATTGCTATTTACGCGGGAATACTACAGTAATTTCATTAGTGTTTTCTTGAACATGAGCCATTGACCCAAGCTCCTGTAAATAGTAATACGACCATACACTAGAGTGCAATTTGGTGTGGGCCCCCGGCCGATGTAAATTTTGTATAAATTATGATTTATCCATGTTTATATCCAGCATCGTATTTGTGAAACTCAGGCTCAAGCCGCCCAGTTCGGGTCCTATGCCTTGAGGTTGTCCTGCTCCAAGCGTCCATGCATTATCTCGGCCGTGCTACATGTTTTAGGAAGGAAGGAAGGAGGGGGTGACGGAGTGGCTAATCCATTCAATAAAATGACGCCCAGTATATGTTAGCGCTTAGCATTATTGGTGCTCATTTACCAACAACGATGGAATACGTCCACACGTTCGTAACCTCAAGCATTCAGCTTGGTAAGTCTTCATCATAGTCGTTTTAAAGGAAAAAGGTCAAACCTTTGCAGTAAACGCGTATCCCGTCGCGGCTTCTTTGCTTCTCGGTTTAGGTGCAACGACCATAGCCAGATTTTGCTACAGGACGATTTCCGTTTTTTTGCAAATATTTGTTCTTCCTGGTCAAAACGTGAGTGTATCTGCTCTTACGCTTATATAGTATACTAATAATCCACCTAGCTTAAAAATTACGGTGCAAAGAAGGGAGCATGGGCTGTTATAACAGGAGCATCTGATGGCATTGGGAAGGAATTCGCATTCCAGTTGGCTAAAGCCGGCTTCAACGTCTATCTAGTCGCTAGAAATACTGAGCTCCTGGAAGCTGCCGCCGCCGAAATTGGTACGTGTCTGTCTCTTTATATCTTGTATGCGCTGACATTTGCCCACAGCTAGTAAACATTCTGTATCCACTAAAACTGCTTCGATCGATTTTGCAAAGGCTGACGACGCCGCTTACGAAGCCCTCAGCACCAAATTCCAAGGACTGGATATCGGTGTCCTAGGTTCGGGTTCTTTGTTCATACAACGTTCGTATAGTTCAATGAGCTACTACAGTCAACAATGTTGGAAAATCCCACGCGATGCCCGCCTACCTCGTTGATACTCCCAAAGACGAGATAGCCGACATCGTATCTATCAATGTTAACGCTACACTGAGGGTCACGTATTCCATCCTACCTGGTATGATTCAGAGGTATGTAATCTCTCATATATGCACCCCAAACCACCTTTCTTACATCCGTATACAGGAAGCGCGGACTCATCCTGAACATTGGGTCCTTTGCCGGGGCCATTCCGTCCCCCATGTTGGCTACTTACTCAGGAACCAAAGCTTTCCTGGCAACCTTCACAAGTGCTCTCGCAGAAGAAGTACAGCAGTTTGGTATCACTGTCGAGCACGTCAATACATATTTCGTGGTATGTGCACACAATGTTGTATCTCTGGGGCATTTCCCTCTCTGACTTAAAACCAGGTTTCCAAACTTTCCAAGATTCGGAAAGCTTCAGCATTGATTCCCCGTCCTGCTCCTTACGTTCGTTCTGTTTTATCAAAAATTGGCCTTCCTTGTGGTGCAGCCTACAGCCGACGACCCAACACTTCGACTCCTTACTGGTCACACGCGCTCATTGACTATGCCATGACAGTCATAGATATTCCAAGTCTATTCATCAGTTACACTCATGGATTGCACAAGGACATTCGCAAGCGTGCGCTAAGGAAGATGGAGCGGGAGTCGAAAGCACAGTAGTTTTACCACCTAGGGCCACAATAATAATAAAAAGAGTGCGTTGGGAACGCGTAAACTAGGACTATCGAAACCCTCGGTTAATTAAATACTTATCGTGAATATTGAGTTTAGAAATGATTCGTTCAAGTAGGGCAAGGATCTAGTGATAGTAAGCAATTCTCGTGATGTGGTAGAGAAAGGTTCTCACTTCTAGTGACGACCTGGTAGAGATACTCGGGATATGAAGAGTACTTGTCAGTGGGTGACGTCAATAAGCGGAATCTAAGCGGAAAGACGTCATGATGTTTTTTGTCCGAATCAATGCTTCAATTTTGCTTCATGACATCTTCCTCAACTTCCTTGTCAGTTGTGTGCTCGTCGAGAGAACGCTGGCAAATCCTTGCCTCGTCGAGTGAACAAAACAATCTGGTCAAAGTAATTTGGGGGGTGGCCCCTACCAGATTATTCGGGCGATAACGACAACCACTCCGACCACTGCGAATGGCCTATGTTCAAGCACGCAAGCTACCCGCTGAATCCTGATTCAGATCAGTCGACTTCCTTCCACGTGGTTCAGGACTTGTGTTCTCAACTGTGTTTAATTCACATATCGAAAGACTCAAGAGAATATCCAAGCATTTCCTACCTCATTCTCCAAGTTACTTATAAGATATTCTCGGGGGATTTCGAACTGGGCCTTTTCTGCAAATCAAAGAGCTTTCTATGGGACACAGGAACGGTGTACCTCGATGGGGTGAAATCTTCCAGGTTCACGCTGTCCATGCAAACTCATGACGTCCATGAAAGAGGCTCTCGTTCCTGACTCTGACTAGATCGGACCGTCGCATTGCTCCGTTCCTCCACAAGAGACGAAAAGTTCCTTGCGCTTGCTATGACCCTCGTGAATAAGCAGCTTGACCCGATGTTGGTCCGCTTGGTGTTTTATAAAAAGAAACTGCGATCGTACTCTGACAAATAGCCCCATCATGGTCTCCAGACTCTTCTCTGTTCTTTCGGTTATTTCTTTAGTCTCTGCTGCTGTCATTGTTCCAGGAGCTACTTGGACTGATACTACAGGAACTCCTATCCAAGGTCATGGTGCCGGGTTTCTGAAGGTAGCTTCAGTAGATCGTTGATTGCCTTCTGCTGACTCGTTGTCCCCTTCCTCTCTTTACCTGGTATCGCTTTAGGTTGGCTCCACCTATTACTGGTTCGGCGAAGACAAGGTCCTAAACAGCATCCTATTCCACTCCATCACATGTTATACGGTGCGTATCTTTACCTTTCCTAACGTTTAGCCATAATTCAAACCACTATGGTCAGTCCACCGATCTCGAGACCTGGACTCGCCAGAACGATGCTCTCACGCCAATTAGCGGAACCATGATCTCTACCTCAAACGTCGTGGAACGGCCCAAAGGTATTTATTTTATCCAAAATTAACGCCGAAGCTGGGTTTGACCCGTCGCAGTACTCTTTAACGCAAAGGTGTTGACCTTATGTCGATGGATACCAACGCTTGCTAATGACAAAACCTCAGAACCAAGAATATGTTATGTGGTTCCACTCTGATACATCTAAGTAAGTGGTCTGTATCACTCTAGCGGCATTGGTATTTAAAGCTTCCAGTTACGGTGCAGCCATGGTCGGTGTTGCCACTGCAAGCACGCCCTGTGGGCCATATACCTACCAAGGTAGCTGGAAGCCACTCGGAGCTGATTCGCGCGACGAGGGCATCTTCCTTGACGGTAAACCGCTCACCTAACCCGTGTGAGCACTTATTGAAATTACCCTCACTAGATAACAGTAAGAAAACTCTCGTCTTCCAGTCTTCTGGGTTTTGAGCACAATCCCTCAGGCACCGCGTACCTTCTTTATGCATCTGACAATAATCAGAACTTCAAGATTAGCATGTTGGATAGCAACTATCTGAATGTAACGGAAGAAGTAAGCATTTTTACAGGCAAGTGAAACAACACTTCTTTGAGACAGAACAATCCTTATATATCATCAGGAGCAACACTGGAGGCGCCAGGAATTGTAAAACGCAACAGCGTACGTTACACCTGGTCGATTTCCGTCTTTAATGACTTTTTCTCCTCATTCTAGATCTACTATCTCATTGCATCCCACACAAGCGGGTGGGACCCTAAGTGCGTAAACTGTGATTGTTTTGTGGTAAACCCTCGAAATAAATTTCTGTGATAGCCCCAACAAGGTGTTCACGGCAACGGTTCGTTTGCGCACTCATTGCTAGCATGTAACGCTCATTCCTTTTTCTAGTCACTGGCTGGTCCCTGGTCCGCGCAAGTTGACATCGCTCCCGAAGCTACCAACACTTACTACTCCCAGAACGCGTATGACATGCTGCTCGGTACTAGTGGCATCTACATGGGTGACCGATGGAACGTGGGCCTCTTGGGTAGCAGCACGTATATATGGTTCCCTCTATCATGGTCCACTGGTCTTCCCACCATCGTGCAGGCCGACGTTTGGACTTTGAATCTCGAAGCAGGCATGTGCTCCCTTTTCAAATTTTAGATATTCGCTCATTATATGCTGCAGGAACGTATACTGTGGCGACGGGTACCTCTTACGAAGCTGAAAAGGGTACTTTGGGGGGTTCTGCAGTCATAATGTCCAATTCCGCTTATTCAGGTGGTGAAGCGGTCGGGTTTTTAGGAAATGGAGGTACACTCACTTTCAACAATGTCGAAGGAATTGGCGAGGCTCAATGGGTGGCGCTTTACTATGCCAATGGTATGCTGTTTGGATGCTAAAGGGTGTTCCATTTACTCACGCCTTTTCAGGTGATTCTACTTGGAGAAACACCACGCTGTCAGTGAACGGAGCACCAAATGTGGTGGTACAACAACCTAGCTCTGGTGGTGGTCATGTTATCCAGTCGGTTCCGGTCAAAGTGAACTTGAAGAGTGGTGCCAACACACTTGTGTTTGCCAGTGGTGAGACTAGTTTTGCTGGAGATCTTGATAGAATTATTGTATACACAACATCATGAGGATGGTTGAAGGAGATGTATTGAATCAATTATAATGCTTTTGTGAATCCAAGTCATGTCCCCCATAGCCAGAAAACAAGGTAAACTCGAACAACTCATGCGATCCCTTTGTTTCTTTGACCGCCTTATCCATTCCTTTGTTCCAATATGCTCCTTTGAACTTCATTGTAATGTCTGATGTGACATCACTAAATGCGGGAAAATCTTGCCAGGGATTACACCTCTCACCAGGTGTAATAAAGATTTTACAGGGTGGTAATGGATTATAGCGTGGTTAGCGGCTATATAAAATGATTTTTCTTTGATTATAAGTGATTATGGGCGGAACCTAATGATTATACCGAGCATACCGACAGCGGTAATCCTGAGAGCTGCCTAAAACTGATTGCCATTGCCAGGTAATTCTTCCTCCCAGATGATCTTGCTATATGAGATTCACATCCTCATTATGTTGACCTTATATTTCTTTCCAAAGCTGGAGAAAGTCTTCTGGGTAAAATGTAATCATATGTATTTTCCTCGTCATGACACACTAGTACTGGTAAAGTTCATAAACTTTGAGTAAGGCTGGATTTCGAGAATTTTGCAACTCGAGCTCGTTATTTTTACTTGCAAAATGATCCACTTCCTTGAATCCTTTCTTTCCCTACAGTAAATTCACCTCTAGGCTCTAACCTCCTCTCTGGCAAGTACCGTTTCTCTCCGTTTCTTCGCCACAAGCAAGAGCAAGCAAGCCGCTTTTAATTCGAAACTCGGACCCAACTTAAATCAACCCTGTACGGGTGAGCCAGCCTGTTCCACCATCATCCGTGTCAAGCTGTCGCAGCCCGAAACCACCTGGAGGCTCAAGCTCCTGCTCATGACTTTGACCTAGTTGCAGTATGAGTGTGTTCATGCACTGTGAGCATGAGTCAGTTTAAGAGCTTCTGCACCGTGACTATACGGTACAGCTTTTACAGTAGTAGTAGTAGTATTTCATACTCGGCTCCGTTACAATGGGGGTACAGTACTCCACATCAGGGACAACTTTGGGTGCATCAAGATCTGGTTGTCATTCGCTTGTTCTACTTAGTCGTTCCCTCTTGTCCCAGCTTATCCCTCACGGGTAACAGCAACCGCATCAATTATTACCGGCACTAAGTGATATTTAAACTAGCTTTTACATGCTCACACCCGTTCGCATCTTTCTTCCCCCACTTTATTGTCAACGGTTCTGTCCCAAGTCGACTCAAGATATTCAAGCCCCAAGCCATGACACCCCTCAAAACTTACTCGAAGCTCATTCCATGCTACAACCCCAACTCCTGCTGAGCAATCCAATGTATTTCCCTCAACGTTCAAGTCTTCTGCCGGTCCAAGCCAATGCGGGTCAAGCTTCTTCACTGGGTTGATTGATTTCAACTTTCAAGCGCTGCAGCCTCATACGGTTATTCCTTCGGGCCCCTTCCTTCCTTTAGCCCCTTCGTTATGTCCCCATACATACATAGTAGTCTCATGTAATAGCTTATATGTATTCATGTTTGGAATAAAATGCGTTATTACTGCTCTAATTCGTGCATGGTTCAATACCAGTTAATGTGATGAAGGCTACCAGAAAAAGCTGCTTGGCTCCAACCTGATAATTCGTTTCAATCGCATATAAATATTTTCTCGCATTACAATGTAGTATAAGTATTCTTACCCACTACAATGCAGACAGAAGGGTGGTGCATGTATGGCAAATGAGGGACGTAGTTATCATCTTTTGATAATACGACAATAATCATTTTCCAATTTGGGCTAAGCGTTTAATGCATTATAATCAATTTTCGGATGCTTAGCAGCATTATCAGGACATTACCTCGGTTACGGCTGACCGCCAGTGAGTTCTCCAGATCATAATCAAATATGATAACTCTCGAGATTTAGTGATGGATACACTCCTTTCAGTACACAAATTATCCAAGAGCTTGCCGGATATTCTGCGGTGTCTCGAAACCCAGATAGCTGGCAGATGCAATCCTGGCGTAATTTTGAATTGGAAGAAACACCTTGCATTTGTGTTTAGGCAGCCGTTATATCGGCGTTTTGGAGCATCAGACTGGAGGGAGAGGGAGATACGACAACAGTATTCAAACAGCGTGTAAGTAACGGCCTAACCAAATTATTCATGCGCTTTTCCAAGAACGATGTTCGTTGCCATATTGATAGACCAGTTATCTACTGAGATCGTTCTCAGCACCTTGGGGATTTCGAAGATCTGTGTATCGATGGTAGATACTTTTCCCAGGACATCTGTTAAACTTGACGGTGTTTACTGAAGCACATGCTGCGAAAGATCAAACAATCTGCTGAGTAGAAGGCCAGATACCAGCAAAATTTGGCGATGACTTGTAGGGAAGACTCAAAACTTACAGCGTTAGAGAATACATACTGCGAATTGCACCAAGAGTGATAAAGCTGACTTGAAACACACTCGCCATACGAGTCAGCGGAAGTCCAAGCCTAACTGATACTTGCACTTGTCGAGCAGAGGATGAAGATTTAAACAGGATGGCTGCATTGCCATTGAGGGACAACTGGGCCATGTGTGGCACAGATGTAAAAAAACTTAAAAAATCCTAAAAACTATAAGATTAGAATTAGGAACATCTAAATACGGAATGCATAGTAAGTGTTCCACAAAGCAGAGATGCAGATTGCAAGTAGAGTAACGACGAAACAGAAAGCGTAGGACAAAGTACACAGAAAGGCAAAGGCATACATATACTAATCAGCAAAACGTTAGTGAGCTGGAGCTATTGTCCGGCACTATACAATTCCATTTCCAGCAGCTACTAGCGCTGTACAGTACCGGAAAGTGGCTTCCAGTCCACTCATGTTTTACTGATGGGCTACGAGACAACAGCTAGTATAATATCGAGCGCAACCGACTCACTCGAGTTTCATCAGTCCTTTCATCGCATTTGCGATAGCAAAACTCGACTTTGCCATGACCTGACGTGATTCCTTGGTGACGTCAGGTAGTGCCTGCATCTCGCTGAGTTTGTTTGCATGGTCACTGAGCTCTCGTAAGATCTCATTGCCCTGCGCAGCAGAAGTGGGTGGAAAGTTATCCTTGCAGACAGCGACGATACTGGATACAATTGTTATGATTTGTGTCACATTCTCGTTGAGCGTTGGAGACGGTGTCGGGCTCCGAACTCCGGATAGGACACTCTGAATGGCGTAGACAATGGACTCAGTTTGAGCCTCCAGGTAAGGCTGTACACACATTAGTGAGCATCTCAGGAAGAGCAGCCAACTATCCCACCTTGAGCTCAGCCCAGTTATCCTCGCCATCGCTGCCACTCGTGTTCGGTGGTTGGTCAAATATTGGGGGCGGAGAGTTAGTCTTCTCGGAGCTGGAAATATCAGACGGAGTCCGGCGAGCGTATTCATCAGAGGAACGACCTGGTGGATACATCGACGGATTATCATACCGCGAACCATTGCCAAACACAGAGGAGGCAGAGCTGCCCTTGCGTTGATGATCCTTCTCGTTAACGGAGCGGAGGCTTGGCGAAAAACCCATTCGTGGCTGATACACTCGGAGAGTAAGTGGAGGAGGTGAACTGTTCTTGCTCTGATTTGGTTGCCTTGCGAATAAAGATCATCTTGCCAATGTCGGTGACCGTGGCAGCTACATGACTGGCTGCAGCATCCAGTAGACTGACAGGAGACATTCCCGAACTCGTGGCGTGAGTTTTGGAAGCGGTGACGAGGTTGCTGAGAGTAGCTTCAGCTCGCTCGCGCAATAAGCGCAGTGCATCCATGTCAACGTCCGAACGTGAGGACCGTCTCTCGTAGGTCCGAACGTCATCGATTATATTCGTAACGGCATTGACGACAGATTTCATGGGAGAGAGGACTCTCGTAGGTGCATTTGAACGGCCTGCAGTCAAAAGGCCATCAACTGCAGAGAGGAAAGCGGTGACATGGATATCGAGAACACCACCATCGGGGCTGACAGGTAATTGGTCTTCAAGTTTGTCGATCTTTGGTGCTTGCAAGAACAATTGAGATGTAGCTGTAGTTGTCCTTGAGCGGACTGAAAAAGAAGACTGGATAATGTACTCGTACCTTTGACACTCCGTAGTTCGGTTTTAGCCTGTTCGTACTTGCGTTTGTACTCTTTGAGCTGATTGTCCAGATCTCGTATTACGACGAGGTCTGAATCTTTGGCCGTCATAAGTTCATCATTGCGTCGAGATAGGTCACCAACTTCAACGAGAAGGTTCTGCATATCGGCTCGGAGCTGCTCAACTACTTCTACGTCAGCCTGAAGAAAAATGTCAACGATAGTAGCAAAGAAAAAGTAGGGATAAAAACTTACCCCGCTGCCTCGTGAATTAGCCCTTTCCTCCTCGAGGCGTTCTAGTCTGTCACGTAAGATCTGGTTTTCCTCCTCATCTTCTCGAGCGCGCCGGGTCTCTCGTTCCTTTTCCCGCTGTCGTATCTCTCGAAGTTCATCAAGTTCCTTCTGCAATGCACGCATTGCAGAACTTTGTTCTTCTGCTTTCTATAAGTGAACATTATTTCACAATTATCACTTCAGTAACAGCTTGTTCACCTACCCGTCGTACAGTGGCAAGCTCCTCTTCCAATTGTTGAACTCTCGCCTCAGAGTCTTCCAACTTGGTTTCGTTCCTTCTCGAATCCCCAAGATCTCGCTGTAGATTTGAAATCTGAGTCTGCATGGTCGCTATCCTAAACTCGTAATCCCGCTTCATCTTTTCATTGTCTTCAGCGACGCTGGCGCGCCCTCCCATTCGATTCGAGTAGGATCGATCAGAATTGGCTGAATTTCGTCCAAAAGACGGCTTGTCGTAAAAGTCGTCGCCTTCTGCTCGGAAAGGTGGCTCGTCATCATCAGCCTGAAGCCTCGCGCTCAATCCACTGAGACCAACAGCAGGACTGTTCGGAGTCAATGGGCTAGGATACTGGCTCGCGCTGTCAGGTTCGTCATCAGTAAAGCCTGGTGAGAACGAATCAGGGCCTCGGTCGCGACTTTGTTCCCTCTCGTCGTTTATGGAGCTACCACTCTCTCGGGCATCTCGTCCATACGGTACCTCAATATACTCTTCTTCCATAGTACTCGTGTTGGGAATAATCATTCCGGAAGTTGCCATAGTACTCTGAGCACCGGTCATCGTACTATCACTGTTGCCACTCACGCTGGCAGCACTAGGCCTTCGATTGTATTCCCGTTCCTTATCTTCTGACCTCCTGGTAGTTGTATCCTGCGACCCCTTTCGTCGAGAATTTCCAGCATAACTGTCATCGCTCATCCTTCCGCCATACAAGTCCTCACTGGGACGCCGGCGATCTTGGATGGTCGACGACTGGATACGCTGCCACCATAGCCGCTATCAGAAGGACGGTCAGCTGAGGTCCGGCCAGAAGTCCGCGAATTGTTGGTAGCACGAGGAGGCGTTGTCGATGGATAACCAGGGGCTGGATAGTCATCATAATTGGAGCCTACAGAGCTCCTACCTGCAGTGTCGCGAAACGGCTGCGTGCGAAAAAAAAAATAATCAGAATCATTGTGAATTGAACAATAAAAGCAGACGCACATCTTCCTTGAATTCTGGATATCGTCTCGACAACTCAAAGTAGACATCGCTTGAAAGGTCCTCAAATCTCGAAGTCGGAAGCGTCGCAAGCTTTTGTCGAGCCTGATTACGTTTGGGATGAAAGTCCTCTCTGACCGGAAGAAAGGGTACTGCTGAGACGTAAAGGAAGAATAAGAATCAAAGTTGCCTCTGAACTTTATACTTGACTTGCCATCCCTTTCGTTCTTTCTGCGAATAAGTTCGTCATAAACATCAGTTGATAATTCGTGAAATTGTTGGATGGTAAGTCGAGTAAGCTTTTGTCTTGCTGTCGAGCGGGAATTGGGGGCAGCTATGGAGGAATACTGAGCTTTGAGTCACGGTAAGAACAAAATGCGCACCTCTGGCAAGGTATGCGGCGAGATATTTGTTCAGTTCTTCGAAATGGATCTTGGATACGGCGCGATAGTCAATTTGAGGCACAGGAGGAGCATTTTTGCTGATCGGCCGGTACGAATCTGTACGATAGTTTGAGATACCTGAGAAGGCTGTTGGTGTCGGTGACGGAGCTCTAGACTGTGAACGTTTCATTCTGGTCGACAGAAAGTTTCGTGGCGGGTGGGGATGGAGGGAGGAAAACAAGGATTCGGTCTGGTCCACAACATGCAGCGCCACGTGTTTACCACTCTACAATAATGACTTAAAACTTCACTTGTCAACCAAGATGATCTTCAATTGGGTTACCAAAAAAGCTGTTGGAAATACAGGTATGTACATACATACAGGGTACAGCATGGAAAATAATGTGGAAGTATACAAATGAACAAAGAGCAAGATAGAAATAATGAAAGCGATAACAATGCAGTTCAAAGCAGGATAAGATAGTACAAAGCGAATCGGGTATCATTTAACGTTGCTTACTTGCTACCCTTCAGCGACTGCATCAACGATTTGAGTCCGAAGCGTTTCGGCGGTGCACGCCCAATCTCGTTCGGAGAAAACCCCATCCGGGCTAATTTAGTGTTACTAGCGAATTCTCGTTCTCGTTTATCGCGAGCGGAATGACCAGAATTAGGCGCTGTTGAAACACGATACAACGAAGGTCCCAACTCAGTATCGGCGTCGAACGCTTCTAAAGAGCTGATGCGGCTCAGATCGTTATCGGGGTCAGGTGTTCGCGAGCGAGGACGTCTGTCAAAGAATTTGGACTGGATGGCGGGACTTTCGGCATCTGAGTCAAACGCTGGCGAAGCGGTTTCAACCAGAGACGCAGATAATGAAGGCTGGTGAGTGGGCTTCGTTCGTTCCAATGACGAGATATCTGGGCCTGAAAGACAGTTAAGCAAACAAAATACAGCATAAAAACATTAGGATTCACCAGTCGAGCCTCCGATACGCGAGGCCTCGCTATTTGCATGAGGTCTTCGAATAGCTGTAGAGACTGGAATAGATCCTGTTAGGTCATCAAGACTAGACTGACGAAGGACTTCAGTCCGTGTTGTTGAGCTGGTGTCTTCCGATAAATCCACCGATGCTTCCCTGACTTTACGTTCTTCCAGTTGTTTTTGCTCCCTCAGCCGCCTCTCCAGCTCCAAGCTTTCACCCAAAGCAGCTAGCCTAGCGCTCAGCGGCATCGAGTCACTAATGCTTGAGTTTTGCCCAACAGCATGAGCAGAAAGAATATCCTGTTGGGTACGTTGCACAAGTGCCTCCGCCTGAGCATGCGACGATATCAAATCCACATCGAGAAGTTTCAACGCGGTGTGTGAACGACGTTCATTTATTCCGACTACAGCGATGCCATGCGCTGAGCCAGCTTCCAACCCATCGCGATAGTCGTCCTGTAGCATTTCGGTCACACTAACCTTTTCTCTATGATTTCTCGACCTCGAAAATTCAGGCAGATTCAGGTATGAACCGCCATTGGGGAGACCATAGGCGTCTGTATTGCACCACTTGTACCACTTCCACTGGTTGTACTGGCACTCAAAGCTTGGGTTCAGCCCACTATCGGCAGTACTTGTGCTGCTGACAGAATTGCCTCTCAACCGAGAGTCAACGGGAGATATTTGTGGCGGATACACTTGAAGTTGAACTGCCACTACGTTATCCGGGTCATCCATAGGAGGAGGTGCGTTAATACTGAAAGGGAATTCAGTGTTCAGCGCACTTGTCGCCGTTGATCCCTCGTCTGGTGAGAGAGCAGGAGACAGAGATGATTCTGAGGAAGTAAATGACAACCCCCGTTGCGCGTCTGAATGTCAAGACGCGGTTTCACCGTAAGAGATGGGATAGGTTGACCATACTCGGGTTCTTCTGCAGCTTTCACTTCAAAATCACCGATGTTAGGAGGAGCTGATTCTGGTACACGGTCAATCCATTGGCGGCTATCTTCGCCATCAAGAGCCATTGGCTGAAGTCTAGGAGATCCATTTCGCTCATCTCGAAAACGATTAAGTGACCCAGCACTTATACAGCCCCGGAGAGGTATAGTGACCATCTTCGGGGTTGCGCATCACTTTCCCGGCGTCCTACCAAACTGGTTCCACTGGCCGAGGAATCGAATCTCAATGCACGTTGCTGACCCGATGAGGAAGTCCTGTTATGTCCCCGTAGTATGCTAGGTCGGGAATTATTTCTGCTCGATGCTCCCATGACGCTTTCGGACGTGGACACATTCCTGAACTGCCGTTGGTTGGTGCACCAGCTATGATGACTGTATCATCAAAGATGGCAGCATTGCGATTACTCGAGTTAGAGCCTGACCGATCGCGGAATGATTGATGCCAGAAGGTCGAAATCGTCGAACCGGGAGCCTATGCACAGAACTCTGAGAGATATCGCTGTCACCTTCGTCAAAAGAGATTCCTAGTCCCATTGGTGGTTCGACAGCTTCCGACGAACGAGAACGATTGGGAATTCGTTGATGAGCCGCTATGGCATTGTGTAGATCAACTGCCAAAGGACGAGAAGTGTAGTATGGGCTTGCTGGTGATGTAACGATGACGTTGACGGCGAGGTACGTGTGTGAGAAGGCGAGCGAGCCACACCGAATCTATATCCTACTGCAGAAGCGGACCGGTATCGGTTAATGTCGATACGGCCTGCTTGGGAGAATTCTGAATAGGGGAGTCATATGGATGGACGTAGAACTTTGATGCGATGTAGTTCTTTCGAGTGGAACACCTCCAGTTTCGTTTCCCTTCTTGAAAAGATTCAACAGGGAATACTTAGTTCCCAGCTTCTTTGCTGAACCTGGTTGGCCAACTGCACCATGGTTATCAACTTCAGGCTCGCGTTCTGCATCGGTGCCAGCGGAACGAGGTCTGCGTGGACTTCTCGTCTTCGTGAGCGTGGCAGGTTTTTGCGCGCGTTGCGATATCTGCGGGGAACTAGAGGTCGTTTGGAAGATGTGCGGAAGTGACGGTCGCGAGAACCGGCTCAACTGGACTCGGACTTGGACTAAACCGTCCGTCTACTGATGGCGAGGATGAGAAATCATGGCGAGTCCGGGTTGGAGAAGTAGAGGGCGAAAAAGTGGTCAGATTATTGGTAGAAGATGTAGAGTTTATGGCTAGCTTCGACTGTGGGGTGGAAGATGAACCCGACTTGAACATGTTGAGAGCCGTATCAATTGAACGTTTGACCTGTACATGCTTCATGTTCCTTGTGCTCGGCCTGACGTCATCTTCGTTACCAGTGGAAGCATATACTGCAGTAGAAGCAGAAGTCGAAGCCCCCTCATCCAACTGACTGCGTTCTCTTAGGTCTCGGTCCTTGTCCTTGACCCAATTATTGAGAACCTCAACGCATTCTAGCCAGCCGTACTGTTCGGCTAGCATAACGGGAGTCATTCCATGTTTATCTCGACGATCCGCATGCGCCCCTCGAAGCAGTAATGTGACAATGACATTTTTGTTGCCACGGGCAGCTGCAAAATGGAGAGGAGTAGAGCCAGTGGTTCCAACAATTGGTGCAGAAGCATCTCGATTCTTTTCATTTGAAAATCGTCGCGGTAACCTACAGGCACACAACGGATGCAAAAAATGAACGATAGACAGATACAGTACTAAATGAAACTCACCTGGCGGCGTTCACATCTGCCCCATGGTCAATCAACAGTTTGACCACCTGTTCATGACCGCCAGCACAAGCCGCGTGAAGGGGTAAAACACCGTCAAGCACGGAATTGACCGGTTGACCTCGGTTCAAAGCATACTCGACGAGACCTTGATTCCCGTTAGCTGCAGCTGAGTGCAATTCGTAGTTCGGGACTATGTAAACGAGCCGGGAATAGAATGTCGGTCAAACGATAGATAGAAACCAAGAGAACAGGAATGCCTACATTCAGTGACAACATTGTACTTGGCCTCTGCCCGAAGACTCGCGTTGGCCCGTAAAGGAACGGGCATTCTGTTGGTTTTGGCCAGGAAATTGTGGACGTTTTAGTACAAGAGAGGCCAGCAAAGTTGACGCCGCCGAGGTGAGACTGGAAGCCTGAACAAACGGCGGATACAACGAAATATGCAGACAAAGACTCAAGTGCGCCAAGGGAACTAATGAACAACAAAGAAGATGAAAGAAAGAAAGGAAAGATCCAAAAGCTCTGTAGTCTTAACCGAATTGAGCGAAGTCTGTCACATGAGAACTTGATTCAGTACTGCCATCTTGTTCGGAAACATAGCTTTCTTTCTTTGTGTACTGCACACACATATATCCACGCCATTTCCTCGATATTTTCTATTCGGAGACCAACATTCTTCCCCTCATTCCCAGTCTCTGGCTGAGCTCTTAATTTCTCTCTTGGCTCTCGCCATACGTGAAAACCGGAAACCCCCTAGATGGCCAATCACTAGTTTCATCGTCTTTATGTTTTGACTGTTGCGTTGACACGATGTTGACAACAGAACATGTGTCTCAGCCAAGTTCCAAATATCCACCTCTCTTTTGAACTTTATCGTTTGCCGCATACCCATTCAGCTTGTTCTTGCCGGGTATTGGCTTCGGACTGGCGCTAGCCAATCGTAACCTTTGAACAAATCTATCAAGCAATACAAATAAACAAAGAACTCTGATATTTCGATGTTCTCCCTCGAGTCTTCTTTTCGCGCGCTAAGTATAAGTAATTTAAAGCATGTAAATCATCGGTCTCCGAGTCAATGTTCCTGATATACTTTTTCTAGACATGGTGGCGTCGAACTATGTAGATACATACTGTCAAAAGTATGCAAAGTCTCCAGCTTATTAAAATTGGCTCTTTAATTTGGACGTTCTCCATCTGTTCATGGCGAATTTTGATCTTCAAACTCGTAAGTTCGGGGCTGCATCGACTCTAAGTCCCGGGATTTTATCCTCTCGGACACTAGCGCTCAAAGGTTCAATCGAATTTGGAGATATCCTGTGGAATGGTTTTCGTCTGTATGAGATCATTAATATTGGCTTAATGACTTATTGGGGATGCATGATTAAGTACTATTGAAGGGCTTGCTTCAATGATGGCTCAGTTCGGGACAACTCCAATGTTATCCAACTAATGCTAAATTGGGCACAGTAACAGTGAACTTATGCAAACATGGGACGTTGAATATGGCAACACGATTCATTCGATTTCTTCAGCGCCCCAATGTCAGTCTTTGCTCAATCTTCCTTTTTCAATCCTTGTTACTGGCCGACAAACAGGTTCTTTCTAATTCCCCCGTGTCCGAAATTCATCACCTGAGCAAGATATGCAATTATTCAATCAGCACAAAAATCATTGGTGGAGACATTCGCCGTACTTACGAGGATTTGTTGAGCTCAGATGGCCGCTGTCGAGGCCGTTAGTCTGTCTGTCAGCTGTTACTTACTTATTGCAACTGTCTTTTTACAACAGCTTACAACCTGATTATATGCGGTCCGCAGAGCGTTTCACTGTCTATAAATCTAATCAGTCCTTCAGAACCATCCAATTTTCCATTGAACCAAAGAGCAACGACCTCCGTTTTCTCCCAAAGCATTCCCACATAAAAGGAGTACTTATTCATATTTGGCGGAATCCGTAAGATTTTTCGTCTGATATACATATCATTGACAACTCAAATAATATAGAGTCATAAGTAGACAGGGTCAGCTTCTGTCAGCTTTCGCCAAGTCTCGATGCCGTATAGTCTCACTGATAAGTAGTCTTGCCGTTGCTTGGTCCCAATCTGATAAGCTCTGGCTCAAGCTGAAGGTTTCTTTGCTTCCCTCCACTTTCATTTACTTACCTACCAAAAGGTAACAATTCACCTTGTTATCCTCGGGATTTTAACTGAGTCGAGATGGTGTTGATCGATGACGCATCAAGGAACCTTCAACGGCAAAACGGAGAGCAATACTAGAGCAATGGAACTATAAAATCGGTCTCCATCTACAAACAGCAAGTTCACGGTTACTAGTTAACTCTAGGCATTTTTGCAACTTCTGGAAACTTCTCGTGGGCGCTGGACCGTGAATTAAGGGAATACTGGAATGCTTTTCTAACAATCTACTCTGTCGCCTTGGTGAATCAAATCGAGGTTACCCCAAGGGTATACTCTGTTATTGTCCAAATTTGGCACTCGTTGTAAGGTCAGCTTTGGCATCGACATCAAGGCACCAGCGCTTACGGCAGCGAACGAGGGAGAAGCAGCTCCATGAGATCAACAAGTTTCAAACGAAGATAAGTAACAAGTACAAGCCGAGCAATAAGTAGAATATACAAATACAAGCCGACGGGTCATGGGTGTGGGCAAACCTTGAATACTTGACTGTTGATACACGGTAAAGCAGATGATGATACATCGAGTCGGGTCTACAGAGCGGTTCAAAGTGCAGAGTCCAAGATAGAGTAACGAATAATCCTAATACTATGCACGGCCTAACGCTTCCTTTTGAGGATATTCTTGTTAATGTTGGCGCATATAGGGCTTCGTTCGAGAACAGCGTGTTCAGGGGTGTCCAATTCAATTCCTAGGTCTTCTGCCAGTATCAGAGCATCCTGAGGGGACAAAGCATCGGTTGCAAGATGCCAGAGACTACATAGATGTAAGAAAGTCAGATCGGGTGGGATTGGAGGAAATATGCCTGACGAGTTGAATATCTTCTTTCGTTGAACCCATTCTGCCCTCCACTTCACCCAGTCCGCATCGATTTGAGCAATTTCCGCGGTCGACATTGGCGGTGCCCCGGAGCGTAAAGGTTGGAGTAGAACGACGCGTTTGGTAATCTGATATAGTGCCTATTTTGAGAAAAGATCGCAGCGTCCAAAGATCCAGGCATACCGCATCCTCTACAGACGTAACTTGTTCTTCTAGATCTAAATCTGAAGGTGTATTCTTGACCTTGTTGAGTTCTAGTAGATAAAAACCGTCACAGACTGGAAATGTCGAGCTTGAGATATATAGGACTACCATTGGTGGCTGATTTTATCTGGGCCGCAAGATTTTTGTTATCTTCGTCCAGCTCCCTGAATTCTTCGTCGAGAGTAGATAGTTGTTCAGGTCCAAGGCTAGCGATCTTCGCTTGGTTTGCAACAAAGAAGGTGGTTTTTCCTAGGGAAAATTCAGCTGTAGTTACTATAAATTCACGAGAAGAACGCGCCGTAAGTCTTCTGCACTAGTTCTCCCTTTTCGGCTAAAGCCAATAATATTTTCTGCGTGGTGGCCTTTGGAACCGCGCCTTTCAGATTTGCAGCCACATCTACAGCACCGTAAGGTCGATTCATCTGATATGAAGATGCGCATTAGTGCGCTTGACAAGAAATGATGTAAGTAAACGAGCTCAACGCATTTAACGTATTCTAAAACTTTGTCTTCGGCTTGGGGGAAGTAAGGCATAGGGGTCACTCAAGATGCTCTGGGAGCCTACCTTCCTGCCCTTTGAGTACTTTGACGTCGGATTTTGACTTGGTCATCGCAGGAAGTGGTGATGGCGCTAATTTTGAATAACTAGCGCTCGCCGAAGTCAAACGTTCAGCGTCTAATGAAAACAGGTTATAGTACCCACACTAAGAGGAACTTCGAACATGGCACCTTCAGTGGCCTCACCCAAAATTTTTGAACTTCACAGGCCTCGACCACACTAGGACCACATCTAGGCTCACCACCCTCCTTCTTGCCCTTTTTCTTTCCTCTCCTTGGGTTCCACTGACAGTGCATTTCACCGCCATCTAACGCAGATTATTGGCGAACACCTCTACATAGTGATTATTCTGTGGATCATGATAATTTGTTAATGCGAATCAGCAAGAATTGCGGTGAACTGCGGTGTTCCCTCGAGAGACAGCATATGTAAGACTAGTAAACCATCGTCCTGCTCCGAGTCAGTCTACAGAGCAAGCTCCTGAGCAATGAGCCTCTTGATATTAGGGAGGAATTTGACTTTTTTGTGTGTGGCATACCAATGAGTTATTAGGGTATCGTAAAAACCAGAGAGCTTGGAAGGTAAAAACAACGCACTGGGACAAACACTGTAAGCTGGTAGATTGATTTAAGCAGACTACTGAGCGCAAGTTACTACTCCGGTGTTCAACAGCGTTCAACTCGAGCGACTTTGATCAGCCGTGTCGGTGAAACAGGAGTGATTTCACATCAGATCCACAGTTCTATGTAGTAAGTGATTTGAGTGCGCCCCGGTGTCGTTCCTATCAGTTTCCGCCTGTCCGTGTGTGTCCACGATCTCGGTCTGTAAATGGCCAGATCTGTAGGGAGAAGGAATATACATACCAGCAATTGTCGAACACTGCATCGAAGCGAGTAGGCGCCTTTTGTCTTATAAAATGCGACCACGTCTCGATCGGATTGCGAGTTGAGGTGGAACACTCCAAAACGTCAAAGTTACCGAAACTTGAACAGCATTAGCAAATACTAGGTAACTGTCCTCTTGCAGCCCGCTATGAATTCGTTACCGCTAATGCCAGCCTCTCCTTTTCTCCTTTGCATTGAGTTTCTCATCATTAGCTCTCGCCACGGCCATTTCAGCTATTGCTCTTCGTCCTCTTCGTCCTCATCGAGTGTACAGTAGTACACTCCACATCGCTGACGCTGACGCAGGCATCGGGGGATCTGCCAAGTCCCGAATTTAATTTGTGTCGGCCTGTCCACCCGTGTCCACCCCAGTAGAAGCTCGAATTTATCATCAAAAACAAATGGCAGAGGAAGGACTGTCTAAAACCACCACTTGATGAGGCCAGAGTTCAGACACTGATAAATTTGCCTCTCATCCCGTGTTCCATGCAGATAGTGGTGAGAAAATGGCATAGTTCGAGTTGGAGTTCTCGTAAAGTGAGGCCCGAGAAAGAGATACTGCCACTTAAAATGATAGACTGTTAGTACGTAACTATAGTCATTTTATTATGTAAGTAAATTCCAAAATCTTGCCACGTGGAATCCCTAACTTCGGCGCTAAACGCACGATTTCGGATTGGCACTGAAGCAAGCAGCTGGATCTCTTTTCCTCAACTTGATTTGCCTCAAATCTCCAAAGTATCATCGGACTTTCCTTTAGAAGTCGTATGAAACGTAGCAGCCTCGCTGCAAATGAGTTCAGATGTCTCCGCTAAAACCAAACGAGATACACGGAGCTTACACTACGTCGTTCGTTCTGGTCTTGCTGGTGGGGTTGCTGGTTGCTTTGTGCGTCTCCTTCACTGCTTTCTTTCACTTTCAGACTCATGATGGTATCCTCAGGCAAAAACTGTAGTCGCACCCCTAGACCGAGTTAAGATTTTGTTTCAAGCTTCAAATCCGGATTTTCAAAAATATGCCGGTGCGTCAGTTGCTACGGTCGTCAAGCTAGTACCCATTACACTACCTAGGGACCTGGAGTGGTGCCTTTCGTGCTGGCTCTGAGATATACAAGTCTTCCGGGACACGCGGGCTCTTCCGAGGTCATTCAGTAACTTTGCTTCGTATATTTCCCTACGCTGCTATCAGATATATGGCCTATGATCAAGTTCATGATGTTAGTAAAATTGCCTTTGATGTACCGAAGTGCTCAAAATTGACTTTACACGTGAATAGATCTTGATGCCTACTAGAGAGCAGGAAACCAATTTTCGCAGATTCTCCGCAGGCTCGATATCAGGTATGTGGTGATGGCACTTACTTTTCTAACGCTACGCTCAAGAGATTCTGCTCTAGGAATGATTTCAGTCTTCTTCACCTACCCGTTAGAGGTTTTTCGGGTCCGACTGGCCTTCCACACGAAGTTCTTCGACCATTCAAATATATCTCTCTACGGTTCATTTAAACAGATCTATCATGAACACGCTGATAGTAAACAATCTGTTCGTCCCGGCGTTCTCGCCCCCAACCCAAATCTCTACTTTGAAAAGTACCCTATACTCAAATTTTATCGAGGATTTTCTGCGACAATGATCGGGATGATCCCTTATGCCGGTGTTTCCTTTCTGAGTTGGGGCTTTCTGCGAGCGCACTTCCTTCCTCCACCTAACGGCCTGAAGTCAAAACCGACGCCTGTTGCTGATCTTACAATCGGTGCTGTGTCAGGTGCTGTGGCACAGACCGCTTCTTATCCTTTCGAAGTAATCAGACGAAGGATGCAAGTAGGAGGGATTACGAGTCCTGATAGATGGTTACGATGGGGAGAGACGATCTGCAATATATGGCACAAGTCTGGATGGAGGGGATTCTATGTCGGGCTAAGCATAGGTTATCTCAAAGTCGTCCCGATGACGGCTGTGAGTTTCACCGTATGGCAGAGTGGGAAACGTCTGCTTGGTGTTTAGAGTTACGGTTTGGGTTGTACGTTATTCGGTTGTGCAAAGCACTCTATCCTATTTTACTGTATTCCTCATTTTCACATGCAGCACCGGCACAGTATCACCCTTCTTAGTGTAATCTGGGACATATACTTGTAACAATGGAATTTTTACAACAGCTTATAAAAGAACCATCGGCTATGTTTCTCGACTTGTAATCATGAACCAAGATTCGGCCAACGCGGTGAAGGCGAAGAAGACTAGACGACGTCTACGACTAAGTTGCATCGAGTGCACAAAGCGGCGCCAGGTTCGTTACCTTGTTTCGTTTGTAGTGTTATGAAAAAAGTACGAAACCCGACTGACTTTCATCTTACAGAAATGCGATCGTGCTAGTCCCTGTGGTCTCTGCGCTTCAAGAGGCATTCCACACCTTTGTCGATGGGCCACAACCCCTTTCGCTCGGCCGACACCAGCGAAACCACCCGCTCATGCCAAGGGGCAGTCAGCCGAGTTAGAGGACAAAACGAACATACAAAAACTCTCAGATCGCATCTGCCTCCTCGAACGGCAACTTGAACAGTATCGTAACCCAAATGCGGACTATTCCGATCATTTCGACTCCAGAAGTAGCTCGCCTTACCTTTCCACCCCAAGCCTCTATTCAAGGCCCTCCTCTCCAGACTCTGCTTATTGGACTGATGGAACAGGTCAGAGGCCTCCTCCCTCGCAACTCAGCCTTAATTCCATTGCCCTCGCATCCATTGTACCCTCTTTCAGGCTGCTCATGGGATGTCAAGATGAATATCTAGGGCCAGCTTCTTCTTTACATCAGGTAAAGACACCTTCTCGTACAATAGTTTGTTCCTAACCAGGTCCCACAGGTGGTAGTGCCTAGCCTTACCCCTCAAGCTAATGCTCCCCTGACAAACGAACACTTTCACATATTCATGAGAACTAGCAGTCTCAGCCACGACGCCCTAAATCTAGCTTCAATTGTCGAAAAAATCCCACCAGCTGCAGAAACTGAACGACTGCTGACAGCGTATTTCAACTTCCCTAACTGGAATTTCGGACTTCCAGAGGGATGGATAAGAACTGCGGTGTTTCGCACGTGGGACTTTCTTCACCAGCCCGCCTCCTTTCCTGACGCATATCTTAATCCGAATTGGCTTTGTCTGCTTTTTGCGATACTGGCTTCCGCTCCTTTGCATGCCCTCGTCACAGACTACACCCACAATAGCGAGCATTTTCTAATGTGTTCCTCCGCTGCACTGCGTATCGCCGATAATACGTCCACTGCAGGCGGAAATATACTAGCCTGTGTCGCTATGCCCTTACTTGCCAAGAGATACGCCTCATCGGGAAAGCTGAGCGAGGCGTGGAATCTTCTAGGACGTGGAATCCGGGTTGCAGAAGCACTGGGACTACGGCATGATTCTGAATGTGGGCAACAGGGGGCGGAGGATGAAAAGTATATACGCAAGTTGGCTTGGGACAATTTGGCCATCTGGGATAGGTACGTATACCCGGTATAACCAAGTGTGAAAATGATTCTCAGCCAGGAGCTGTAGGTTTTATTCACTACTGCTCGGTCGGGCTTCTATGTCTTTCCAGAGATTCAAAAACGCTTGTCCTCCTGCATGCAACTTGGAGGGGGCAAGCTCCACCTATCTATCGGCGGTTCATGAACTCAGTCTGCTTGCTGAAGACATCAATGAATTGGTAACTTTACTCTTGTTTTACCAGACTCCGTACTGATTCGTCATACTTAGTATCTAAGCCCGGACTCCTTCCATGTACAGACATACCTGACGCTTGACTACAAACTGCATACTTGGGAAAAGACATTCAATGTCGGAGACGAGACGGTCCCCGGCCAGAAATTTAGTCTTTCTTCCTGGTCCTTGTTTTTGAAAATGAAGCTGCATGCCAGTCTACCTATCGTGGATGCCAAATCGGCCACTTCCTTTGCTGATACAAAGTCGTGCGTGGACGCCTGCATCGAACTGATAGAAATGCAGTGTGCTGCACACGACTGGTCCCCCGCCGGGGCAGTGCTCGACACTTCACAGTCATTCAATTCCTGCCCCGAAACCCTGCCCATACTGCTGGAGTCTTCTCTGACATTGGCTCTACAGCCTATCGACCGTCCTGAGCAACAAACCAACATCGTAGACCTTATGTATCGGGTGTATAGAATTTTTCATGGACTATATTCCCAACAAAACAAGATCGGAGCTGGAAATATTCCCTATGCTGGTCTGACGATCATGCAAGTTCTCATTCAGACATGGCTCGGAGGAGATGATTCTACCCAAAGCTCTCGTGTTTGCAGTCCCTCGACGCTGGTCGAAGAGAGCATGGCGGATACGATACCTTTTATCAGCAAGGTGAAGGCCAACTTGACGAACTTGACCCTTTCCTCCGATGCATGGTCTTTGACAAATGGTTCGTATGAAGATACCACTCCGACTGTCGGAGGTATCAAATTCAACAGCCAGTCGCTTAGCGGAAGTGACGGTATAGCGTTGGAGGGGATGGTATATCGTTCAAAATAGCGTCTTCGCATTTATTTTACTAAAACAATCTCTTCCTTAATATGTATACATTCAGCAGCTAGTCGCTTAGCGGAAGTGACGGTATAGCGTTGGAGGGGATGGTATATCGTTCAAAATAGCGTCTTCGCATTTATTTTACTAAAACAATCTCTTCCTTAATATGTATACATTCAGCAGCTAGTCGCTTAGCGGAAGTGACGGTATAGCGTTGGAGGGGATGGTATATCGTTCAAAATAGCGTCTTCGCATTCACTTTACTAAAACGGTCTCTTCCTTAATATGTATACATTCAGAAGCTAGTCGCTTAGCGGAAGTGACGGTATAGCGTTGGAGGGGATGGTATATCGTTCAAAATAGCGTCTTCACATTTACTTTACTAAAACAGTCTCTTCCCCAAATATGTATACATTCAAGTATGCTTTATCGTTATTGTATTGTACAGCTAGTAAAATATGTGCGTGGCGGTCTCTTGTTTGTTGACGGCTTGTATATATGCAATGTTCTATGCGGCCCATGCAGTCCGAGTCATTTAACAATGGTGAATTCTGTAGCCTATAAGAGAGCTGAGCCAAGTTGACTGCAATGTATACATACCTTTTCAAGCCTCTGATTCAGGCAAACGTTTGGGAAGCGGTACTTCCTCTTCTATAGTTTCGAAAGTCTCCTCCGAAATTAAATTTTCTTTCACCATCGCCAATAAGAGATTTCTCATCCAGGCTCGACATCCATTAACTACTGAACGCTTGTCATACTCCACATTATCGGCAAGTTGCAAAAGCAACTGTCGCTCTGCACGTGTGAAGCTTCCCAGAAAATACTGCTTATGAGAATCCATCGTGGCAGGATTCCGGAGCTTTGCGACGAGTGACTCATAAACGAATTTTCCTGGAATGCCACTGAGTTGAATAATTTGAGTAACTGGACTATCAGCTAGCTTTCCGTTAAACCAATGAATAACGACGTGTCTCTCTCGGCCATCGAAATTATGACCATGCGCTAGCATTGAGATCAGAGTTGGCTGATACACATCAAAATGCTGTACCACCTTGTAAATAGACCTCCTTTTCTGAGTCGTCATCTGGCGCATGAGCATAATAGTTCACGTTCAGTTGTTTTCGTCCCATACTGTAGATCGCGTAAAAAGTCTGTGGAAGAGAAAGTCAGACTAAATCGCGTCTATAGATATTGAACGTCTAAGCAACTAAACTGTTGAGGGCTAGATTTTTTTCGATTAGATCAAGAGTACGAGAAGGATAGGCATGAAAAGATTGTCTAGTATGAAATGGGCATCACAGCCAGGCAAGAGCGCGCTGGTGGTGATTAAAAGGAAACCACAAACTTAAGTAGAATTGGAAGGAGGGATTACATCATATCAGGTGATGCACGTCATTTGATACTATGACGTAGCTTCGACGGAAACTACAAGCTCTCGCTTCCAAATTTCATAAGTTGTATAGCAAAGTTCCCATTAGACGATGCAGAGAAGCGATTTCATTATCGCGTCGAGGACCAGGAAAAACTATGTCCAAAACTTTGGCCCAACCCGTGGACTGCTCGCTTTCTTCGTGCATCCGACAATACTCCCAGAATTCTGGGTAAAAGCCAGCCATCGACCAATCGACAATTCCAGTGATAGTCGAACCGTCCACCAAAATGTTACGAGGAACGAGATCCCCATGTGTGAAGCGTATGGGAGAATCCCTAGGAAAATTGGCAAGAGCTTCATCTGCATATTCCTCAGTGCCAAAAATCATCAACAAGTGGTGATAATGGTTGATGAATTCTGAGACGCTGGTCCACGAACGCTGGGGCGAAACAGCATGGGGAAAAAAGTATGAATTCCGAAAAGGTCCTCCGGAAACGGAGCCAAGATGAGTGGCACGTACAGAGCGCATGTCGGCAAGGATAGCCTTTATCTGAAGTGCGACGTGCTCTAACTGCTGAAGATCAAAGGTCTCAATAACCTCTTTTAGCTGGACCCCTGGGATTTCCTCCATGCAGATGTACCATACTTGAGGTACTTGTTCTGTACGAGGATCCCACAATGTTGATCGATGGGGATCGCCTGGATGATAAAGTACTAGCGGGACGCGGATCGAAAGTTTTTCCTGTGCATACTTCAAACAGAGGACTTCTTCCGCCAAGTCTCCTCTATATTTTACAACCACATCGCGCGCAGTGCGAACGACTTTGCTGCCTCCCAACTTGGGCTCGTAAACAATGGCTTCTGCAGGTAGATTGTTCAAATCCTGATACGAAGTTGGTAACCAAAGCGACGGTTTCGTCGATGTTAAACTATCCGACATATCCTGGATGTTGCAAAGTCAGAAGAGAACCCTCAGCCAAAGAAGACGAAGCATGACAAACATTTCACAGAACTAATGCACTCTGTTCGGTATCGAGTGCAGATAATTATGAATATTTAGATCTTGAAAATTTGGGTGAAGCTTCGAGAGATAGAAAGTGGGGTATAAGAAGGAAAAGTACGACGCATAGTACGACGCATAGTTGAGCTTGAGCGCTTATGCAGAGCGCTTATATCAGTCTCTCACTTCAGTTTGATCCTTGATCCTGTCGATGGACGTTCTTAGTTCTAAGAACAGAAAGCCTGCCCACCAATGGCACCTCTTGAGATTTTTTCTCTCATTCCTTGCAATTGGTGCCTTCTTTGCAGTTATGACTCTTGACATTTCATACTGGAGTCTGGTGTTACCTGGGGACTCGTGATAGCTTTGCCTAGAAACTGGTGGCCTTGAAAAGCTTCTCGGCGACTCATACTTAGAGCTTAGGGTCTCCTATCTGTTACACCGGTATCCGAATCATTTCTTCTGTCAGTAATAAAAGGTAATGAAAGGTAGGTTTCATTCACAGCGCTCTCGGTATCACCTGCTATACCCGGCGCTTGCCTGGAGGCAAGATGTACGGAGGATTTTGAATGATTGGCCTGGCTGGAAGGCATTACTAGGACGACTAAACTCAAATCTTCTTTCATCTGCGGTCAATAAACACCGACATCGGACACTCCAATTCCGCAAGTTTGTGGCTTCATCGGAAGTCTACAACACCCGTGGTGTCTCCGCCTGCCTTGTAGTACCGTAACTTTCTATACTACACAGATCTGTAGTAAGTACTAGTAGTAGAAACACGAAATATGAGTCTAAGCCTGTGAACATGCCGTAAGCTGGTTAAACACAGATGATTGCAGAGCCACAGATCTCTTCTTCAATAAACCCATTCTCTGCCTAAGGCGTTTCTTCACCGTCGTTAATCCTATTATCTTCTTTATATTCTTTCTATTTCTTATAGCGGATTCTTATACTTCTATCTCTTGCTTTCTTCGCCACCAGAGGTCTCTCTTGTTTCCTATACGACATGACCTCACAAAATCCAGTATGTCTTGTCCTCAATGCACTCGACATTCGCAGCTGTGTTTGCTTGCTGGCTTACGTCCTAATATTCATGCTAGATCCGACGAAAACTGGTTATAGTAGGCGATGGCACGTAATATTCTTCAACATTTACCTTTCGCTGATTTTCTCACTAGGTGCTTGTGGAAAGACGTCCTTGTTGTGTTCGTTTGCATTGGGAGAGTTTCCTAAAGAATATGTATGTTACTTGCTGTTCCTTTTTCGCGGTACTAAATTTATCCTTTCAGCAACCCAGTGCGCAGTCAACACACATACGTTCTTGCCGCGCTATTCTGACTCTTGTCTCTAGCTGTCTTCGACAATTATGTCGCCGAGATACGACTTGACGAGAAACCTGTTCAGTTGGCACTGTGGGATACTGCGTGCGTCATTTCGTTCTTGCATCAATTCTGCTGATTCAAACAATTCAACAGTGGCCAGGAGGAATATGAAGCGAGTTTCTTCGCAGCCGTTGCTCCCCGTGTCATTGCTTCTAACATGGTCTCTTGCAGCGTTTACGACCCATGTCATACTCAAAGTCTCATGTTATCCTTATCGCATTCGCACTTGACACCCCCGATTCTTTGGAGAACGTAGAAACCAAGGTATATATTCCGGTTCATCAATGTTCCAACTTCATTCATCATTTTCGCTTTGCAGTGGATAGAGGAAGTTCGTTCTATTTGCGGCCCCACAATTCCTGTCATCTTAGTCGGTTGCAAAGCCGATCTTCGCCCAAGTCCCACCCATCCGAATACACCTGATAACCCCGCACCCTATGTAACCCGCGACATGGGTGAACGCGTGGCTCAAGCGATAGGTGCTCGCGCCTACAAAGAATGCTCGGCGCTCAAAATCGAAGGTGTTGACGATGTCTTCGAAACTGCTACCCGCGCCAGCATGTTAATGCGCGATGGTGCGCAGTCAAATTCTCAGGATAGGCATCACCGACGGAAAAGCAGTACCAAGAATGCTGTGAATGAGGAGACTGGGAAGGGATGGAAATGCTGCGTTGTGTGCTAAAATGTCCTTCTTTGTTCGACGTTGGACGGACTGGACTCATTCAATATATCGACCTCATTTCCATTTTCTTTCAATTCTCCCGCTCACGCGTTTTGTTAATCAAGTCTCCATGACTCCTTTTATGGACTTATGGTGCTTCTTTGATGTTTCAATGAGCCCATTCACTTTCTTCATCATGTTCTTTTCGTTTTCGTTGTCTTGCTTTCGTCTATCCCCCCTTGCTGACTTTAAACGTATACTCTGTCCATTCTAGACTCTAATTGTTGCATAGTATTTTTTCACGATCTTCAATCTCTTTTTGAGTTTACATACTGGAAAATCAGCACTCAGAATCGGCGATCGCGTTGTAAGGATGGTGAGGATTTATTCTGTGTCTTCTTTGTAAAACACTTTCTCTGAAGGATTATTTTTTTACAGCGTGTTAATTTCTTGGTCGTCAGACTTAATTTCAGCTTTTCTTCGTTGTGAAAGGACTTGCTTCATCTGGTCTATACGTGAAGATGCTGCATGTATAACGCGAGTTACAGACAAGTTCCGGATCGTATCCTTGTCTTGGTTTATTTCCTGTGCAACATGCACTCTGATTTTTTCTCGGCTTAGTAGAACATACCCTTTCACGCTTTAAACACGTTGAAGACGTCAAAAACGGAATACCGATACATGTCAGCGGGAGCTACGCGTCTTTCGGTGTTGTATATCGGTGCTTTCCAACTTATCGACTACGCGATATCTACGGCAAGTGACGCGTTTGCATTTACAAGGTTAGATCTTATGTCTAGCGAAGAATCGAGACTTAGCTTTTATTTAAAAGACTCTTTTATCTGATCCCAGTGATTTGGCACATTGGTCATGAACAGTCCTCAATCGGGCTAGGCAAAAATTGGACTATACCCGAACGCAATCGGCCCGGAGGATATTGCGAACATATGTTCGGTTAGCTGACTGTTGACTTGCGTCTCTCGCCATGGACAAGCAGGCCAGTCATGATCAACTATTGGGGTCCAGTGTTCCAGGGAAGACAGCCGACTCGATGAACCAACTTGATTGCAGCACGAGAAAACGTGATTGCGCAACCACGATAAACACGTCCTAGTTTGTGTAGTATCGTAATTTACAAAAAACATACGATGCTAGACTCTTATCCGTAAACATTCGAACGGACTTTGGGCGGGCTCATGCGACCACTCAATCTACGTTATCGATTCATGTTACTTCCCCACGTCCTGAGATCAAGTACGTTCCTAAGTGCCTGTAAGTATGCGGAGTCCCCCCCCCCCCTGGATCGCCAGTCCACATAGACAGAATATCGCTCACTAGTTCAAACTTAGGAAAGTCGATCGCTTAGGTGAGCCAATGTACTCAATAATTCGTTCGGTAACTCACTGAACGAGGATTTCCCTGTGGTGCGTATTTCATACCATTGGGCACCAACTTGAATGCTCTAGTCCAGATATAACATTGCATCGATGTCAAAGAGTGGGGTTTCTTCAAAGAAAGGTGCCAGTAAAATACATTAATTATGCCATCTAGACAAGTAAATCTATCTTCTCAGTATCATGTTTTCAATTCCCAGCTGACTCCACATCCACATCCACTGCCCTTGGAATGTGGATTATCAGTTACTCGAAAGCTGCTACCGATGAGTTCAGTAGCGAAGTCGATGGTTGAACCGTTCAGTAAGGTGAGGGAGACAGCATCTACAATGATGTTTGATGGTTTTATAGTTGGATGGGAGAAGTGACTGTAGATATGATGAAGTACGCTATGAGGAAGTAGGAATATTCAGATTCGGAACACACTTACTAATCATCTGGCCGACTCTTTGCCAGCTCCATCTTGTACTGGTATCCGTGACACCCACCTGATTCAACAGCGACTCGTATACCAGCTAATGGGTCTTTTTCTCGTTTGGATATTGTTACTAGTTGCTGTAACGTAATTTCAGTGTTACAGTATTAGAATAGGAGATTAGTTCGTACCTCAGCAGCTCTGTCAGTAATCATCACCTTGGCATCATCAGGCGGTAGTAGCTCCACGTCAATTTCTTCTTGCTCTAGATATTCTGTTGAAGGTAGAGATAAAAGGATAGTCGGTGAAGCAGGAAGATGTTGGGTGATGGTCGCGTTCCGCCGAGGTGCAGAGACTGAATAAGCGCAGGGTCGTGTAGCACTCATTATTCGAAATTTGTTTCTGGTTAGAGAGTGAGATATTTGTCTAAGTGACAGTCTAGCAGCCATGGTGGTGAAAGGCAAGTGCAAGTGGCCGGCGCTTAATGTTGGAAATGCCGGCCCTGTAATGTAGCACAGCCACTACGACTCGTTCTTTCCTTTACCCATGTCCGCTGAAAAGGTTTCATTCACAATCCGCAGACCGACCCCAACCCCAATATCTAGAGCTGCTTCATCCGGTCCAGAATCTGACAGCTCATCGTTCAAAGTCCCAGCTATACCCCGTCACCTGACAAATAATTCCAGTACTCCCGGAAGTCCCCTCGCTAGAAGCGGAGATTCATCACCATACTATTCAGAAGACAGAGACTCTGACAGTGACCAGGATGACGATGCTCAGGACGAACTCGTAACTGGCTTTGATAAATTTGTTGGAATCCAACGGTGTGTCTTTTGTATCTTGTTCTTTGTTCAGCCATTTCAACTCACAAAAGTTGTGCTAATCAGATTACATGAGCGGAAGAAACCTCAAGGGCCACTTGTTATTCCTGCGCTGAAGAACCGAGACTGGCAAGAAGCTGCTCGTAGGAGAAGAACTCTTAACCAGTATGTCCCAGAGTCTGCTCGTGCGCAGACAGGCGCCGACGGCAGCGTTGGTGGACTCGGCACAAAGGACACTTTTAACGGTGGCCCTGTCGTCTCGGGTTTGCAATATAGGAAAAAAGCATCGGACGGCATAAAACGCGAGGATGATGTCGAGGATGATGTCGAGATGACTCCGTCTGAAGCGCCTATAGTAAAAGAGAATGAAGAAGACTCTGAAGACAAAGCCGCACTCAGAGCCCTTCTCGCCGGTGTAGATGGCGAATATTCTGGTCCTCGTGTCGATATTATCCCTACTCCCGTCTCTGAACAGGACGCCTACAAACAAGATGTCGAGGAACTTCCCGAACCTTCCTCCCTTGCCGACTACGAGCGGATACCTGTGTCCCAGTTCGGCGCTGCTATGCTCCGAGGTATGGGTTGGAAAGAGGGCACTGCTGCGTCGCGGAAAGGAAATGGTATCGTGCAACCGTACATTCCCGAATCACGACCTGCGTTGTTGGGTATTGGAGCAAAAGAGATGGAAACCTTTGACGATGGGTCCAAGAAGAATAAAAGTCGACGTCCGGAGAAGCGGTATATACCCGTTGTGAAAAAGGATCGGGATGGGAATATTATTTCAGAAGGGGATAGTCGGCCCAGGAGGGATGTGGATAAAGAGAGACGCCGTGAGCGTTCAGAAGGGGATAGCCGACCCAAGAGGGATGTGGATAAAGAGAGACGTCGTGAACGCTCAAGCTCGCCTCGACGTGAATCGAGGGTTTCCTCTCGACGGGCATCGCCGGATACACGCTCTTATGACGACCGTAGCAAGAAGGACGATAGAGATAGAAGGGATAGGGAAAATGGTCGCAGGGATAGAGATCGTGAACGTGGTGACCGCCGAGATCGCTCCAGAGAGTCAGAGAAGCGAAGGCGTTGATAAACTGTCCATCGCTTATGAGTCTCGCTATATTATTCTACTAAATGTAATACACGGAATGACTATGGTGTATCCGGTCATGTACCACTTTGACTACATCTCCGGATGCAGAGAAACAAAACAGAACAGTACGGTCATTAACCGCATCTTCGGATGAGATAGAAGGCGCCAAGATACCGCTGATTAACGGCGCTAAGTCGCGTGTGCGTTTGGCGCTCGATGCTCGTCACTCTACGCCGTCATTGTGTCTCGTCGCGTTGTGCAAGGCTTTCGACATTATCCAGAAATACTATGGCTAAACGCAAACTTGACGAAGGAAACGAACAAGGAGAAGCAAGTGGTTCAACTGTACGCCGGTCAACTAGAGTGACCAAGAAGGCAAAAGTGGTCATTTTGGAGAACCAAATTGTTGAAAAGATGGGGGGTACGCCAATGCATTTTGGCACTCATGCACTCATGCGATAATTTGCTTAATGAAACTTAGAGGAAGTCGAGATTGAAAAGACCCAAACGAAGAAGAAAGGGAAAGCCTCTACACAAGCTATCGATCTTTCATCCTTCCCCGAACGCGTCGAAAGTCCCTGGAAAGTAGGGGCACATGTCTCTGCTGCAGGCGGTGTTGAAAACGCGGTATTAAACGCTTCGAAAATTGGGTAAATGCTCGTCTTGCTACCCCTCAAAAATCGTGGGCTGATTCTGGCAGAGCAAATGCATTCGCGCTTTTCGTTAAATCGCAAAGGAAATGGACATCTCCACCTCTAACAGAATTAAATATATCTTCATTTAAATCGCGCATGAAGGAGCTTTCATACAATCCAAAATATGTCCTTCCCCATGGGAGTTATTTGATAAATCTAGGGAATCCAGACAAGTGAGAATTTTTTGTGGACTAAAGACTAACATGGTAACAACGATTCCTCCCGCCTTTAGCGAGAAGAGAGAAAAGTCGTATCAATGCTTTTTAGATGACTTGAAACGATGTGATGCGCTTGGTTTGGAATTGTACAATTTCCAGTCAGTCAACTAGTCATCATTTGGCTGGACGACGTTTAAAATATTTTCTTTTAAGTCCAGGTTCAACCCTTGGTATCGTAGAGCCCTCGGTTTCTATGACCCACATTGCTGATTGCATAAACCGATCACATCGAGACACTCCAGGTTCGAAGGTTGTCGTCGTCTTGGAGAACATGGTATGTTTTCCACCCATACGTTTTCTTGCGAGCCCTCTTCTCAGCAGTCTTGAAACATTTCATCAAGGAAGGCTGGCTCTGGAAACATCATTGGTTCAGACTTCGCTCAGCTGGGTGAAATCATACGACAAGTAGAAGAAAAGTCGCGCGTTGGTGTTTGTTTGGATACCTGTATGTCATGGATCTGGGTTCTATCTGTTTCAAGTTTGATCTTGTTCTAAAAGGCCATATGTTTGCTGCTGTATGTCCTGGATTTGTTGAAAAATGTCGCCACTAACTCACCACCTCAACACAGGGATACGATATTCGTTCGAAGGAAGGGTGGAAGTACGTTCCTCGATTGCCATCTTCATTCTTCATTCCCACCTTTTAACTCTTTTTTTAGTTCAACAGGTGATTGGGCTAGGATCCTTCTTACGATCTATCTCTGAGTACATTCCACTTCCTTCGCAGTCAAATCATTCGATACGCATGTCGGGTTAAAATACCTTCGGGGAATGCACTTGAATGATTCTAAGACTGAATGCGGTTCAAAGAAGGATCGGCATGATAATATCGGAGTGTGCGTAATGTACTGTTTTACGCTTCTACTTAAGATTAAATGTTATTACCCAGTGGTCATATCTCAATCCAAGCCTTTGCTCATATCCTCGCGGACCCTCGGATGCAAGATATTCCTCTCATTCTTGAAACTCCGAGTCATGAGGAGACGAGTAAAAATTGGAATGTGTGGGCAAAAGAGATCGAGGTGCTTAATGTGTTGTCATCTTCGACGTTGGAAATTCTGGAGCCTTCTGAACCTACGGACGTGGTAGGCGCTCGATTTGATTCGTTGATGCAAGATATCCGGGAAGTGATCAAGGCTGCAGGAGGTGGTAAAGCAAAAACTGGGACTGGTGCTTCTGTGCAGAGAGGTTTGAAGAAGGATAGTAAAAAAGAAGGTCAGGAATGAAGAGGAGGATGAAGAGGAAGGTGGTGGTAGAGAATATCACTGAAGTCCCAACCTCTGAGCAAGGATATTTCATCACTGGTCTCTTATGTATGTTGACGATAATTCGTTCTAACTGGTAACAAGGGCTAGAGTAAGCAAAATAAGCTATCATCACTCCCGCAAAACCCAAAACACGGTAATCTACAGTAAACCTGACAGGGACAGAAAAAATCGCCCTCCGTAGCTATTGGCCAACGTGGGGGTCGAACCCAAGACCTTCGCGTTATCAAGTATTAACACACGCTCTAACCAACTGAGCTAGTCGGCCATGCAGGTCCAAGGCATTTAGATTCCTCAGAAGGCTCATAATATAATGACGATGCAAACACTTGCTGCAGGCCCTTCTTATCAAGCTTCAGAAGCTTCAATAGAACTAACCCAGGTAACTGACGACCAGCTAGCAAAAAAAACGCGTCGAACACGTGCATCAAACGCGTTTATTTTGGGATCATTTTTTATCCCATACGTCCATACGTCCTCAAGATGGACATATGTAAACTCGTGGCCCGGTGGCCGTGGTCGCTTGACTTGTTTAAATTTCCACTCGCGCGTTATCCGGTTCACCAGTTTCTCCTAAGACGTTTAGGGGCCCGCAAAACCATCGAATTCACATAATCGCCCCACAACGTACAGCAGCATACGGCAAGCACTTGGCAATGCATTCAGATCCTCTACCAGGGCTTGACATGTCTCTCCTCAGTCTGGATCAAGACGTAAATGTGCTTGGTTGTCCGCTTTCTCTCTCTCCTGAACGAATGGAGGCTCCAGGACAATTTCATCGACGAAATTCTTCAGGCTCGGGCACCGAAATTGGCGGCGACAGTGATAGCGAAGGTACAATTGATATTGACGATTTAGACGACGAAGAACAGCTTATTGGATTTCCATTGCGGAGGATGGATGGCGATCCAGAAGACGACAACGAGGACGACAGATTGACTGCTTTATATGAAGCTTGTATGACTGCTCGCCTGGAAAGTAATCATGATAGCGAGGACACTAGTAGCGACACTACAGACACTAGCAGTGTTGCTTGGGATGAAATGTAGGTTCCAAGTTGTATACCCGTGCTTGTTCTCATATAGTTGCTCCAGTGATTTCGAGCGTCTTGTTGATTCCCTTCCTCAACTGTACGCAAAGCATTGCCAACAGAATTACGTGCGTGGTCATCCCTACTTTGTCGATGATTCATTCTAACTGTTGACTACTTAGGTTCCAGTGTACGCATCGTCGCAGGTTTCTGCCCCTCTTTCCTTACGCACGCTTAGTCTCCCTGCAAACCCGAATCCATTACAGAATATATCTGCACCGCAAGACGACAGCTCAGTCCTGCTCATCCTCCTTGCTCTCAACATTCCGGAACTGCGTTCAGACCCATGGAATCCCGTGCCAAGGATCTTGAGAGCCGTTGAGCGGATACGCGAATTAGACGAAGAAGGCTCAGTGGTGTATCTATTTCACCCACCTCTGGTTCCGCTTACACAAGACTCAGAGCACGACGCGGAACAGGGAACCGTTGCGCAATGGATTGATTTCTTTCGTCAGGTTCTTGAGGGTCTGACTTTCTTGCACGAGAACGACATTGTCTGGGGTGGGTTCGACGAGATCGAGCCGCTTTCCAGGAGTCCTTCTCGTCCTCCAGGTCTTGAAAACGAATCCTACTCTACAGTAGTGAAACCAGCGGAAATGTTCATGATGGATATTTCTTCTGACCCATATGCGTTTACGCCGACTACTCCCGTATCTGGAAGAAAGTCTATACAGTGGTCATTTGACCGCTCGAAATATCCGGTCAAGTACTATTTTACGGATTTCTGCAGGTCGAGGAAGATATCCCCTGAATCCTCTTTCACCAGCGACGTTCAATCGTGCGGTAGTTGGCTTGAATCTCTCATAACGCAGGACATTCCCCTCCTCTATAGTCACTTCCTTCCACTCACCCAATCAATGAAAAGCGGACGCTTTACGGCTGATGGAGCGAGGAAATTGTTTGAGGCCCGCGCAAGGAGCTTGAGTTTGTGCAGGGACAAGGATGGACAGAGGAATAAGCCTGAACTGTGGGATGAGAGGATTGCCTCTGTAAAGTGGAGGCCATCAGCAGCAAGGGCTGACAAACAACCCATTCGTGTAAGGAAAGCCAACACGATTGGCGTTGCTGCCTCATCTGGACGCGACGGATTCTTAAAGCCATCGTGGAACCGACCAGGAATGGTAGCGGGCGGTACCAACATGCAGGTTGCCGCAGACACTGTTGGAGAACTCCAGGTCCCCTTTTCCTTGGCCCGCTCAAAGTCGAACCCTAATCCCAACCCCATACCGTCTGAAAATACGAGGAGAGACGTGTTCGGGGATCTGAGTTTCGTCAAAAGTCTCGGTATTGGTAGCAAGCGCCCCAGCGCTATATCTCTACCCACTTCTGCATCGGACCCAGTATGCTTTGTTCACTCACCCAAATCACCAAATTCTTTAGAATTCGAAACATCAATCTTGGTTCGCTCACCTAAATCCCCCGAGTTTGAGCATTTCGATTCGTCGCCTCTGCCATTATCACCGACTCGAAATTCGACGAATTCAAAAGGGAAACAGGCTTTACCTACAGCGCCAGTATTCACTATTCCTTCCTTCGTTGCATTTCCCAGCTCCGAATCGATACCAGAAACGCCTTCTTCATTGAACTCTTCACCCCTACAAACTTCAAGTTTAATGCTGCGAGGGAGACGGAAGACGCTTGCGCTGGGTACAGGCATATTTAGTCGCAAGTCGGTGTTGTTGGGATCAGGTGGGGGTGTAAGTGGGAATGTCATTCCGGATTCGATACCAGAGGACTCTTCGACGTTGACTACTCCAGTGGTCGATCGACCAACTATGCTAGTGAGGATTGGTCGCTCGATATCGATGCCGGTGACTACGTCTGAGGCATGGGGGAGGTCATCGTAGACGCTCATTTGTGCTATCATTGCGTAGTCAGTTTTCGCTGAGTACGCTGTGGGTCACCCCCACCTGATGTGAACTTGGGCGGGATTCAGGCTCTGTGAAGAGGGAAGAATGTTCAATATTCAACTATACCCATTTTAATCGTGCTCGGGTAGCCGTTTAGATCTAGAGTTACATAGATTTTTTTTCGTTTATCATAACACCACTATGTCAGGTAAGTAGAGGTACATAGTGTAGAGGTTGAGCTTCCCCCTGCTGTGTACCAGGCTGCTTAAGAGAAAGCATGGATACATAGATTTCTTTTTCTGGTGATACCACTATTCTGTTATCAGACGGCACGAACGATTACGCAGGGCCCATTCCGCCGACATAAATGATTTATATCGAGCTGATCATACTCTGGACTTCGACAAATTAGTTTATCTTTTCTATTTGCACTTGTAGAGAGGGGTTGTGTCACACTGAGACTCGTCATCGTGTGGGACCAGTGGCAGTAAAGACACAAATAGGGGAGGACCATAGCTAGGTGAACGATCTCTGAATCGGGGCCATGGTTGTCCTCGCGAGGCATTAAGCTTGATACTTCACCTCCCGGCTGTTGCACCTAACCCGCCTTGTACATAGAGACCAATTGGTAGTACAATGAAACAGAGTCCAAATTACGCGTCCAAAATTATGCAAGGTGTACCATTGTTGGATGGTTTCGTGGTTTGAAGTGAGCTCCAAGAATTAGCGTCTTCAGACAGCGTCACTCCGGTGATACTTTTTGTTTAAATCTCGCGTAGTTTCTGTCGAGGAAAGAAATCTCACCTCTACCTATGTAGGCAAAGTGATTAGAGTTATCGATCATTCAAATTGGATCCGGTCCAGAATGGCGCTTAAAACGTCGCGTGATAAGGCGTCAACTCGACCTTACTTTGACCCAGGTCCCGTCCAAATTACATGGATCGCCTCCTTCTTTTCTCTCGCCTCCATGTCTCATGATTATGGTGCCACCGGGAGCTTGTCCCAAGACCACGATGCAGAAGACTCTTCAGGAGCAAGCCCGGATAAAACTCTCGGAAAGCTTCACCGAGGACTTTCCGCTCGTCAGGTCCAAATGATTGCTATTGCTGGTACTATCGGAACTGGCCTATTTCTTGGTGAATTTTATTTTCCAAAGGTATCAAATAATTTATTAACTCGTTCCGTAGGTACCGGTAAATCTCTTGCGGAAGGCGGTCCAGCTAGTATTCTAATTTGCTATGCTGTCGTCGGATTCATCGTTTATGTGACTTTACTCCTTCTTGGGGAAATGGCTACCCAGTACCCTGTAGCCGGTTCCTTCAACGCATACACGACACGATTTTTTTCTCCGTCTTATGGATTTGCATTGTCTTGGAACTATTGGTTCAATATACTTTCTATTATCTGTAGCTTATACTCACTTGGTCTAATAGGTTCAACGATGCTGTTTCTGTCGCGTCGGATCTGACTGCCGCTCAATTGGTACTCCAGTTCTGGGACGTGAAACATTCCTGGATCGTCAGTTTAGTGTTTTGGGTCTTTTTGGTGGGGATCAATGCAATCCATGTAAAGGCATACGGAGAGCTTGGTGAGTGTAGGTGCTCCCCACTCTATATCTGACTCACAGCGCACCAGAATACTGGCTATCTTTCCTCAAAGTTGCCACAATTATCGTTTTTATCATCCTTGGTGTCCTGGTCAACGTCGGTGTAAACCAAAATCATGAATACATTGGAGCGCGGTACTGGCATATCCCTGGCGCGCCTTTTGTTGGAGGATTCGGTGGATTCGCCACGGTTTTTGTTACAGCAAGCTTTGCGTACGGTGGGACAGAGAGCCTGGGAATTACCGCTGGGGAGACAAAGAATCCAAGTAAAAATATGCCAAGGGTGGTCAAATTTGTGTTTTGGAGGTAAGATTTGAATTGTAGTGTATACGAAAAAGTCCTCTCACGACTTCGCTTTCAGAATCCTGTTGTTCTACCTCTTGAGTATATTACTCATAGGACTAAATGGTAGGTAATGTTTCCTGCTGGCGTTCGTCTTTTCTGACTATGACCAGTTCCCTGGGACTACCCTAACCTTTCCAACAAGATAACGACCACGTCTCCATTCACCCTTGTATTCCAGCAAGCAGGATCCAGTGCGTATTTTCCTAAATGACGTCTAAGCTTTTTATACATTCTCGTTCATAGACGTCGCTGCTTCATTTATGAACACAGTCATCCTCACCTCTGTTTTATCTGCTGGGAACCACGCGCTTTTCGCCGGTACGCGCGTGTTATACGGTATGTGACTACTGCAAGTTACAATGTCTACGATGTAATCATACCTTGTGCCTCCTTGCACTAGGCCTGTCCGTTACCTCCCCTCGTCAGGCACCTGCCATCTTCTCGTGGACCTCGGGCAAAGGAGTACCCATTCCCGCTCTGCTGGTCACTAGTAGCATCAGCGCGCTGTGTTTTGGAAGCAGCTTCATTGGAAGTGGAAACCTGTGGGGATGGTTGCAAAACATTGTTGGGGTGTCTAATCAGGTATAGTTGTTAAAGAGTACTCTGAACTCAAGTTTACGAAACTCAACAACGTTTAGATTGCATGGTTATCTATCGGTATTGCCAGTTTACGTTTCCGCAAAGCATGGATTGCTCAAGGGCGTTCGATCGACGAGCTCAAATTCTGCGCGAGATGGACGTGGCGTTGGGGACCTCCTTTCGTGATTGTGACGGTAGCTGCCATAATCATAAGTATGCCACCTCTTCTACTTATTCTGATACGCAGGATTAACTTTTTTTTTCCAGTCCAAGGCTGGTCCTCTGTCATCCCAACATTCTCCCCCGTCGATTTTGTGTCGCTTTACATCGAGATCCCTGTGATGGTAGTTATGTATGTTGTCTGGCTGATTCTAAAACGGTCAGTGCGCGCAGGACGCTCCGAGCTTCCGAGAGCAGAAGCTAGTTCCGAATCGTCTGTTGAGCCAGATACCCGGTCTCCGTCGCAGAGACCCCTTGTTCAAGGAAACAGACGTTCCTCCTCAAAGAATAATCGCGGGGCTCGATCGGCCAGCCAGAGATGGTACAATGATTGGTTCGATGTCGTTGACATACATACCGTAGATCTGTACCGAGACGAGTACGAAGCGGGAGAAGAAGATCTGGTTGAGGACGAAGAAAGGCAAAAACGGCTAAAGAACACAAATATGGCGCAAAGGACGCTGTGGAGGCTGTACTATCTGTTTGCTTGAATGGAACTGTATAATATTAATATTTTTGAGTCTCATCATGGTTGTAGCGAACGCTGACGTTTCTATACCTGAACTCTACAGCTGAGCTCTGACTAATACTTGAGGAGACTCCAGATTTCTTTCTTTGTCAACGATTCAACAACCGGGATGTCACCTGAGTGCATTCTGGGGTAGGGTCACTGTCTCAACAAAAGGACGTAGATGTATCATTTGCTGTTCAGATTGGAGTAGTTTAGGCTCGATAAGATTAATTGAGCGGTTACAGGCGTCTAATTGAGCGCGCTTCTACCGAACAGCTCTATTCTCGACCACTGGCATCTTGAATTCTTGGATCTTCCTTTAAATATTCTATAGCTGTTGTTTAACCTTCATCCTTCCCATGAAAATCTCCCCTCAAACTCCGTTTCCAGGACTTGCAGTTTTACTTCTTGCGGGAACTGTACCTACCAAAGTTTTCGCCAAGGGTGGCGGAGCTCATTCCAGCGGAGAATCGAGCTCATCCTCTAAATCCGGTAGCTCGTCCAAGTCTAGCAGCTCGTCAAAAAATTCAGGCTCATCGTCATCGTCAGGTTCAACTTCAGGCTCTTCAGCAGCCTATCGACCACCAGTGATTATACATACTAGCCAAACGACATGTATAGATCAGAATACGTGCGTTAACGAAATCGCTGTTTTCTATGCACCAACATCTCTCTTGATTTGTAGGGGACAGTTTGTCCAGTGTCCGAGTGTTTTCAGTAAGGCCTCTATAGCAGGAATAGTCATTGGATCCAGTGCGACTTTTGATCTTATCTCACCTCCGCCGATACTAATGCTGTTCCAGTTGCGGGTGCTATACTCGTCGGCTTTCTCCTGTGGTACGTTGTGTACCGCTACCTTCCTCGACGTCGTGAACGGAAATTTGGTGGCCCGAGTGCCAATGAAATTTTAACGGAGAAAAGTCCATACCAGCCATTAGATGGGCACGTTCATCCGGAAGGCATGACACACACTGTAGGGCATGGAGGAGATGCAGATTCTATGTACACCACTGCATATACCCCTTCCGTATCAGATTCGTCTACAATATATGGCTATGACACAGAGAATGACAAGAAAATCACTGCGATGCCGGAGCCGGGCAAAGAATATCTTCATGTTTGATCTTGAGTAGAGGCTTGGGTTGTCTTTTTTTGTGCGTAACTTATTTCCTTCACATGTATGTACTTCTATTCTTTGACTGCAATAAATCTCTGCGTTGCGTTGGTCCGAGTGACACCGAGTCGGCTTGCCTGCCTGTCGGCCCCTGGACACTCGGAAATTTCTACAGTTTCTTTGGTCGGTTCAAGTGAGGTGCTGGAAATTTATCAAATAACATATTCATCAAGGTCCGAGCCACTTGACCATCCAAAAGGCAGAATGACCGGACTTGATGGACGCTGTGGGCACATTTGTACAAAAATAGATTTTTTGGTGTTAGCTTAACTCCTCGAAAGCCGTCGACCAATGGGTCCAATTGGTATGTAGCCCTGGCAGATGATCTACGCGCGCGCTACAGGTACCTGCTCCTCGAGTATTCGGATCGGTATTTGGCCTCGAGCCACAGTGCTCAAGCGTTCACTGTTCAACGGAGGTGAGCCGTAATCGCGTCCAACTGATCTGCTTTGATACTTATTTTGGGATATTATTACGCTCTCGTGACGAAACAGGCGAACGACAGGAGGCAGAATTTAATGAATTGGGGAAGCTCCATTTAGCAGAGTATAAAGAGAGGCCCTCTCTCTACAAAGGCTGTAATCGGCTCCTCAATCCTCAATGATTCCCTCCTCTCTACGCATTCTTGCCAGTGTTTTCTACGCTGCTTCGCTTGTCGTCGCCGATAACCCTATAAGTCCAGGGTTTCCTTATGGCACCGAGAAAGTCCGAGGGGTGAATCTTGGAGGTTGGCTTGTCCTTGAGGTACGCGTCAACCGTGCTTGTCAGCCATCTCTGTTCCTCACGTAATTTTTCGAAACAGCCATGGATAACACCCTCCATCTTCGATAACACTGGTGCGTTTCAATAAGCTCCATACACGCGTCTGCCTTACGTTCGATACACGCAAGGCAATCCCAACATCGTTGATGAGTTTACCTTTGGACAATTCCAAAACCACAACACAGCATTAGCCGTGCTCCAAAACCATTGGAATACATGGATAACTGAATCCGACTTCCAGGCTATAGCCGCTGCTGGGTACGTCCCTCATGATCATGTTTAGTCAATTTTTATATTGACTATTTGCACCTAAAACTCTCAGCCTCAATCACGTTCGTTTGCCAATAGGATTTTGGGCATTCGATGTATCCGGTGGCGAACCCTATATTCAAGGTCAACTACCATTCCTCCAGAAGGCTATCACGTGGGCGGGGAACACTGGTTTGAAGCTCGTACGTTCGCGTTTTAACTTGTGCCTCGCCTCCTCACTGTTCTTCGCTTCAATTCTTAAGATCATCGACTTGCATGGCGCTCCTGGAAGTCAGAATGGGTGCGCTACACCAATGATCATCATATCAATTATCTCTCTGATTTTGTTACCAGATTCGACAACTCAGGGCAACGTCTTTCATTCCCGTAAAGGTTACATACTCTTTTGTCTGATTTCACCTCATCGTTTCGTTAGCACCTGGCAGGAAAACCAAACAAACGTCCAACGAACCGATGCGATTATCAAAAGTACGCAACATTACCCTTCTCGGTTCGAACGTTCATTGTCTCATCATCCATCTCTGTTTACAGCCATTGCGAACATGGTGAAAGACAATACAAACGTCGTGCCCATCATTGCTCCCTTAAACGAGTATGTCTTTCCGCGTCTGAATTTTGATTTTTGATTTATCTGGAGTAGACCTGCAGGATTCGATGGTCAACAGATGCTTGACGTAGTGACACAGGTCGGAGATTCTTCGGTGTGACGATGAAATCTTATTAAACAATCTTAATTTCTTAGTATTGGTTTGACAGCTACGGTAATATTCGGTCTGTCTTTCACTTCTCCTCGCTCAGACGGTACGTAAGTTAATAGATATTTCCAGATTCCCTTTCGGCAGTTCTCAAGAAAGTAATACGGTACGTTTCAGTGTCTCGATTACTGGAGTGACTCAACTCCTCTAGGTCGTACTGCTACATGACGCGTTCCAACCTTTGAGTTTCTGGAGTGGCTTCCAAACACCTCCCGGTTGGCAGGGCGTGGCTATGGACACTCATATTTATCAAATGTTCTCGCAGGAGGCAAGTACTTTCCTTTTCAGTTTACTCACGCTGAGATTAATGTCAAACGATGCAGCTCGTAGCGCAGACCAACGCTGAACATATCCAGACTGCTTGTGCCTACCAAAACGAGCTGGCGTTTGACTTGTGGCTCATTGTCGGTGAATGGACACCCGCGCAGACAGATTGCGCAAAGTATCTGAATGGAAGAGGCAACGGCGCACGATTCGATGTAAGAGGAACATACACATTTTCTGATCTCAGTTCCTAATCTTTGGTCTGGTTAGGGAACTTTGGCTGGCTCAACTTTCGTCGGTAGCTGTACTGGTCTCACAGGATCGGCTTCAACCTTTAGCTCGAGTTTCAAGACTTTCTTAAGACAATACTGGGAAGCTCAGGTTATTGCATTTGAGAGGGGTGGAAGTGGATGGATCCAGTGGACATGGAAAGCGGAGAATGCTGATGAATGGACCTACTCTGCTGGGTTGGCAAATGGATGGATTCCCCAAGACCCAACAGACCTAATGTTCCCAGATATTTGCGACTAACTAGGCCGGCCTATCAGAACTAGACCTTAGTGCTCCGCATCTAACGATATTCATGACGTGTACTACTTATACCTCCTTAACAACGACTACTCTTGAAAAAAGTGTGCAGAGTTTAGTTTTATGACACCACCGACTACTTACGCTTCAGATAAATAATTTATTGTCGTCCATCTTATAGCCCAACTCTGGGTAACGGCTTTTCGAGAAGCGGGCGAGGCCACGAATTCGATCCCTCTGCTCGACCAGCACCGTGACTGTAAGTAGGCGGGAGCTCTACAACTCCCCCCATTGTTTCTTGCACCTCGAACGTAGACAAAATTCTTCCTCCGTCTTGGTGTCTAATGAACAACTGAGAAGCGCTTTGTCCTGGATACAGTGTCGATACATCGCTAGTTTGGGTCGTGCTTCGAACTGTTGGGTTCGTACTGTGGACAAGAATCCAATGAGAAAGCGGATTAAGATGGAGATTAAAGTCGGACCTCAATTTGTGGATAGGACCGTCCATTTGTTCAATCCAGGGTGTAATTATCGAGTCACGTTTGCCACGAGGTAAATATCGTCGAACGAGAAAAGCCACTCCTACAAGCAAAAACCCTCCAAAAAGACCTCCAACCCCGGCTCCAGCAGCTATTGCATGGGCTTTTGTCGCGAGTCTAGACAAAATCTACCTTTAGAACGAAAAAGATAACTTTTCTCCAAAGTGCATAGCTCACAGTGCATCCGGAGCCAGACATATGTCTATGTTTGAGCTCCCAACACCCATGGGTCCGTTCGCCCATAGGAGTCCTTCAGAACTGACTAGTGACATGAAAAAGGGCATGGCTCGCGACTGATTATTTTCCGTAGTCAGCGATGGCTGTGGAGTGCAGAACGGTGACATACCAACGACACTGTCCAGACGATGGGATCCATACTGTTCGATGTTATGTTGTAGGGTGGATGATTTGGCGGAGAAATCTATCACATATTATCAGACATTCGCAACACTCGTTATACCAGTGCAACTTACCGTTAAAGTGAAGGGCGGGGTTCCGTTTAATGGCTTAATTGATACGTCGTCGCACTACAGTATTGACTCGAGTTCCAAACAGCACCGTACTTTTGAAGTCGTCACACGTACTTGGTTTATAAAGCCCGTCTGTGATAACGCTCCTCCGTCTACAGTACCCTTGATATCAAGAACTTGTGCTGGGAAAGTCATATTTTGACAGGTAGGGTTGGTGACAGTAGAATTTTGGATCATCGTAAATATGAACTGGCACCCTCCAGGAATTCCATTCGAGTCGTACTGTATAATTGTAAATTGAAGCAACAGCCGAAAAGGGTACTCAAAGAATGCATACCATGCAAATCTGGTACTGAAAAAGCTGAGCGGAACATCAAAAGATTGACGAATAATGAACCTACCTGGGTTCCAGGCGCAAAGGGGACAGTGAAGTCGAAGAATAAGTTTCCATCTCCTGCGTCTCCGCCGACCCCTACGTCAACAATGAAGGGAAAAATAAACGATCTGTTCGTAAAAAGTCTTATCAAAAGCGAGTGTAACGAGTTAGAAGTACATACGACGTTAAGATTTGCATGCTGTAGGGTGCAACAGGGTTTTGCCTGCGGAAATAATCTAGTTTGACAAAGATATAAAAGCAGAGAAAAAATATACCCAATAGCTGATTGGCGTCCCCATACCAAACGAATCGTTTCGCACTGTTCTGCAACTAGAGTCAGCGACTTAGCATTGATACACTGCGGTTTGTTCTCCCACCTGTAACAGGTATGCTTCCATAGCTGAAGAAAAAGCCCTAGGAATGAATATCACATCAGTTACTCTCATGATAGAAAATAGCTGACGAACAGGCTCGATAAATGGAACTACCTCCCCCACAACGAGACCTAGCCAGTCTGAAGAAATCCACAGAAAAGCAAGAACACAAGCTACAACATGAAGGTGGGCCATCTAGGCAGTAAAAAGGCGACTGTAAACAGAGAAGAACGCAAGAACGAAGGCTGGCTTCGAAAATTGAAGAAGGGAAAAAACCACAAAGATATTCACAGACTGAGTCTTATATATTTTGATAAGTACCACAGAAGATCATGCGCATTAGTCCTTGATGAAACTCAAGGTCCAACTCAAACAATGAGCGGTACCGTTTAAGAGATCGTGGCATATGATCTACAGAGTATAGCGAAGCTGGCAATGAAAACGTGCAATGAATGTGTGACATAGCTTGCTATGTGTTATTGCCGGTCCGCTTTACATCACCCCATCATTCCCACGATACTATGAGCTCTACGTTGATCACTCTGATCACTCTATATATAAGCGTGCGTGCGTTTTTAAAATGCTCAGTATTTTCCTCAGTAAAGTTTAGTACAAAGTATCCGGCGTCTAAAACCACGTCAACGTCGTTTTAATACTAGTGTTGAATACACCAAATTTTACTCAATATCCCACCCACATTCACATCCTCAATCCCCATAATTTGTCCCGATCTTGGTCGAGAGCCAGTCTCGCAGAAGTATCCACCACCATAATTGGTGTTTCACAATATTCTCTGAGTTTTCTCACAAACAATATCAGCCTAGGCATGTCGCCATAATCAATCCGCTGGCAGACACTGCACCTAGAAAATTGGGAATGAAAATATTGTAAGTTTCGGTTCATACTTGGTGCTAAGTTACAGTTCACCTTCAAAGTTGTATATGAATTAGTAACCTTGTTTCGTTGTTCTCTCTGTACATTTTCAGTTCATTTTTTCAATAAAAATAGCAAGCTATGTCGATGATCCCCAAAGGGGATGGCTAGTGACAATTTAAATCCTTAACAACAGTAGTCTCTTATAAACAGACATATGTATAACACGATCTTACGATGTGTATATTTTACAGCATTTTACTCGGCCCTTTTAGCCTTTTAGGCCTTTTAGCCTGGTGAATTGAGCGCCGGCTTAGCTTACTAAATCAAGGCGGCCCGATGGGCAAGCAAGTCAAAAACATTGTCGTCGAGTACAGTGCGCACAGGCACTTCCTCAGCAACCTTCGGAAGACTGAATAGAAATTTTTGTGACTTTTTTAAATTTTTTTCTGGGAAGAAACCAGGCAAAAGAATGCGATTAACGTTGAGACCGAAAAAGTTCCCACGGTATTTCACTTTTCTCGCCTCAGATCACCGAAGTTTCGGCCAACTCGTGACTAGTTTTTTTTTCATTTCCACAATGGGACGCTCCCAGGCAAAGAAGAGAGCCGCTCTGGCACGGGAAGCAAAGAAACGTGAAGAAAAACAAATACAGATCTTGAACACACGTCAGGAAGCCATCACGCGCAGTGAAGATCCCAACTATATTGACTCTGGCTCAGATTTGGACACGGATGTCCAGGATAATAGCAATGTATTGACCAAAACTGAGTCTGGGAGTCATGTATTCTCAATTACAGAGGATAATTATGATCTGCTTCCACACAAGGAGGTAAGTTTATCTCTCTGTCTTTTGCTTCATCTGATGAGAAAGAAATTAGGCTCAAGCAGCAGAAAGAAAGCGAAGGCGTGAAGATGGTGACCTCTACCCCAGTATTGAACAACCTCGCGACGTCAGCGCAACAACAGCATGGCGTAATCGGACTGGAAAAACAAAGAAAGCTAGAGCTACATTAGGCGTTGGGAAGATTGGTAGTTTCTTTGCACCTCTGGTACGCAACATAATACTTTGTTTGCATCGAGTGCTCACTTTTATTATTTAATTTAGCCCAAGAAACAGAAGATTCATCACTCAGCAGAAGCTGGATCTCCGGATGTTGAGGTGTGTTGTCCTGATATCCATTTATTCCCAAGATAAAAACTCACAGCTACTGTTAGATTGTGGAAGGGCCCCATTTCAGTGCAGACCACCCTCCAACACAAATCAATGGCTCAACAGGACATAGTGATGTTGATATGAACCCACCCCCACCGCCTTCTGTTCCAGGTGAAGACATTAATATTAACCCACTCCCGCCACCTTCTATTCCAGCCGAAGATGTTTGGATGGACCAGCCGCCAACCTCAGCCGCATGTTACATTGATAACAACCCGCCACTGGAAACGATGTCATCTGGTCCCACAGGAGATTTGCAGAATGTTGGAAATTTAGTGATGCATTCCACGAGTGACGAGTTGGTTGTCCCCGAGAATGTTACAGACATTGATGTAGCTAATCTTGAGGACGTTATAATGTCGCCTCAGGATGTTCATGCGCGCCTCACAAAAGCAATAAATTCTCATCTGAAGCAACTTCGGAAGAGTAAGACAATGCTTAGCGATTCACAAGCTGCAAACAAAGTCTTTGACTTGCAAGCTCTCCTTTGTTACAATGATTTGCGGCTGAAGCTTATCGAACAGCGAGATGCCAATAGGCAGAAAATATTTGCTGCTCCACCCCAGACTCGTGCTTTGTTGAAAGCAAGGCAATCGAAAATCTTGCCTGCTAAGCAAGCAAGTGAAAAGGTTGCTTTCGGATGTGGCAAAGGTTCAGTATTTGCGCGACGTCTACGTGACACTGCGAATTACATCCTGCGCACCGGACTCCTTCCAGAAAGTCAACAAGGTCAGGGTGCAACTCATGCAAGCCTATTGAATGATGTACGAGTGTCTTCCAAACTTCGTTTGTGGGCGGAAGGGCTTATTCCAGAAGACGAGGGAGGATGGGGACAAAGGGTAAGCTTTTTAGTGTAATAATCTGTTAGCGGTTTCAAATTTTTTACAGATTCGGCCTGAGAAGCTTTGTCGATACGTTAACGAGTTTCTGCTCCCAAATCTCAAAATTGAATCGACAATTGGGATTACAACTGCAACGTCTTGGCTTAAGAAGCTAGGATTCACACTTTCAAGGCATAAGAAGGGAGTTTATGTGGATGGACATGAACGTGCAGATGTTGTTCTCAAAAGGAATGAGTATGTTCGATGCATGTTTGAAGAAATTCTACCGTACGTTCATTTATTTTCTATGTATGTCCAAAGCTCACCCAATGTGTAGGTTTTGCACATCATACGAAGGACCAGACTTAACCCCGGTTCAGCCATTGCTCAAGCCAGGAGAGAAACATCATCGGAATATCTACCAGGACGAGTCATGCATTCACGCCAATGACCAATGCAATTATATCTGGGGGAAGGAAGGTGAACAGCCTATTCGAGATAAAACCCGTGGCCGTATTGTACATGTCTCGGACTACAGCATTGCTGACTCCGAAAATGGACGATTAGCTCTAACGGAGGAGGAGATTAAGGAACAGATGAAGTTACCTGTAAAGCCGCAACCTCCCAAACCACCCGCAACAATTGCAATAAACACAGCGCCAACAAAGGGTAAGAAGACATCAGCTGCAAAACCTGCAGTTGCAACGGATCGAACATTTGATCAAACTGAGGAATGGGTTCCCCCGCCTCTCCCCAATGGTGGATCCTATCGTATCTCAAGCTTTGATGCAAGGCGCATTATCTACCCAGGCTCAAATGGTGATCCATGGTGGGACATGCCTCAACTCATTGAACAGGTGAAGTACCTAACTTTATCCTTTCTGATAATGTCTGTTTATGATTTTCCATAGACAAAACAAGCTCTAGATATTTTCGAGTGCAAATTTCCAGGCGATGTTGGAGTTTGGCACTTCGACTGCTCCTCTGCACATGAAGCATTCCCTTCCGATGCTTTGCTTGCACACAAGATGAATCGTGGTCCTGGAGGTGCGCAACCCAAGATGCATGACACGGTAAATCCAAAGACTGGACAAGCTCAACAAATGGTCTGGCCAATGGATTATGCCGGTAAGGATGCACAAGGAAATGTTCTTGCAGGGCAGCCAAAGGGTATGGAACAAATTTGTCGTGAGCGAGGCTTGCTGGAGGTTTTGCAAATGGCAAACAATGGGAGGATTGTTGGGGTCTGTACCGATTGTCGTAAGTCTCAAGCCGCTCGTGATAAGGCCGCAAAGGAGGCAAAAGCACGAGCAGAAGAAATTGAAGGTACAGGTGAGCCAGTTTTAACAAGAATCCGGGGAGTCTTTGAGGGTGAGGAGGAGGATGTTGGGCGCTCAAAGACATGCTGTATGCAGCGCTGTCTCTCTTTCGAGCCCAATTTTTTAGCGGAAAAACCTCTGCTTCAGATAATTATTGAGCGGAGAGGTCACAAATGCTTATTTTTGCCGAAATTTCATTGTGAGTTGAATCCGATTGAGATGGTCTGGGGCCAAGGGAAGAGAGGTGGGTGCAAGTACTCTCTCTTTTTGCTATTCACTCACAAATAGTCCTTCGAAGAGTTCCGTGAATCTGCCGATGGAACATTTCCTACTGCAAAAGCTCTGGTGCCCAAGTGTTTGGACCACATCTCCGCTGCGAATGTCCGCCGCTACTTCCGTCACTGTCATCGCTATCTTGATGCGTACAGGTAAGTACATGAGCACATTCCATCTCATTACAGAATTATTATTCGACTTTCTGTGTAGGCGAGGATTGAATTTGCGACAGGCTGCATATGCGGTCAAAAAATACAGCTCTCATCGTCGTATTCCTGCGTCAATTCTGATGGATGTTAATATAATCAATCGCCGTTAATGTAGCACACTTTCTATGCTATTCCAGCATGCTACCTATTTTTTTCTGATTTTTTCTGATTTTATTTCGTATTTTTCTGGTACACACCACGTGACTATTTCACTTTTTCGAGGGTCAAAAAGTTAAACTTCAAGCTACAGTTTATTGGAGCACAACGGGGGTTCATCTAGTGTATGTCTATACATCCCGAGAGGTTTTAGCTTAACTCTTTTACTTTAGAAATTCTAATTAATCTTCGAATTTTCGGAGGCTCTTTAATTCAATTCGGATGTCACGAAGTGCCTGTGCGCACTGTAGGTTCGGAGCAAGCCCCTGCGGCTCCGGCCCGGAACGGGTATCCTTCGCGAGAAGGGGCTTGAAACAAACTCGTGATTTGGTGGGGGTGCTTTATTGGTCTTTAACTTAACATACAGTTCACGCTCCCACAACTTATACAGACAAAATATGTACTTGAGATCTATCTGAAGGCCGCCAGGTACTTAATTTCTTAATACAATTTTTTTGTTGCACAATACACGATGAGTAAGTTGGGTCACTAGGCAAAACAAGATTCTGCTTGTTTTCATGAATAAAATTATCCTTAAATCCTAAGATTGTGCGTGAACACTAAAGACTACTATATGGCTCTTATACAGAAATATTTGGGACATTGGAGGCAGTAGTTCATGTTTTATTCAAGATCTTAGAGAACAAGAAACAAATGTCACATATGTCACAGAAGTGTTACAGCCATAAGTATAGGGGCCCGCTAGATACTTATCGACTATGGACATGAAACTCAAATATGATAGTGCATTCTGGAAGGCTATTTTGCCCCCAGAGATGCACAGACTCAATGCGCAGCAGAAACTCCACCTTGTATTCTCTCTCGTCATCTTCTTACAACTCAGTCTCAGCAAACTACTTTTCTTTATCTTCTTGAGCAACATACAAGCGGTTCAAGAGAGGGTCAACGTCTTTATGGCCTATAGGCCTTCAGCACTCACTTTTCATGCCCAATTTTCCCCTCCCCAAATCTTTGATATGTGGGCAGATCCCGAACAGTTTCCCAAGTCGCAAGAAGCAGTGGAAAATATGATAGAAGAAGTTGCTTGCAGACAGGCAAGAAAGGAGTGCCAAAAATTGACAAATGAAGTTGGCTTGAAGATAAAGCTTTGAAACTTGACCATTGCAGGTCTCAGAGACATCCTCCACCCTTCAAAAATCATCGATATGTACAAGGAGCTTGCACCATTCATGTGGAATATACTGATGGCATTTACACTTTCTCTCAATAAACACCGTGTGAAGTTGGAGCAAAAGAAGGCCAGGACAAGTCAAGAGATCACTGGAGAAGACTCTGATTCTGACTGGGATGATGATCCCAATGTCTTGGATGATAGTGGTCGCTCTCAAGGCTCACATATTCCTGAGGGTTTTTCAAGGGATCCAGTCCTTGTAAGTAATTCGAGGCAAAGCTTAGCGACTAAATTCTTACCATGCTACACAGGCAGTCATGGCTACAATAAGCATGCTTGTATTTGTGAATAATCATTCGTCAAATGCATTACAACTAGTCTTGGGTCTTTTCTTCAAAACCAATGGGACAAGTTCACGCGTACTTTCCATCCTCAGCAATATTGGACTTTCTGTCTCAGCGATGACAATTGAACACCTGAAAAAGCATATCTCTGATGACGCTATTCAACTCGCTATTGAAGTTATGCTTGGGACTGGTATCTGGGCAATAATCTTTGATAATATCAATATTTTCCTGCGGAAACATAGCCAACAGGTCACAAACTGCAACACAATGATTCATGCCACCAATGTTGCTATTATCAATATTGACAATGAGGGAATTGACAAAGAAGCTGCACTTGACCTACATGCAAAGCTCAGTCTGCAAGGAGAGCGCCAGCATGCCACTTTTGCTGATATCCTCCCTACACATGAAGATGACACCCATCTGGAAGGTGTTTTTGACAGCCTTATCGCTGAAATTATTGTCCGATACTCTCCTGGAAGCAAGTACTGGAAAGGACACAAACAGATGCTTGAAAAAATCAAAGAACTCATGCCTCATGATTGTCCCCTCCCCCCAAAAAAATCAGATGCACGTCCTTTTGGAGTATTTGATGTCAATGAAGGTTCTAAATCTGGCATCTTGGAGGTATTGGACACAATTAGGGAACATTCCACCATGACACAGGATGAGTTTTCAAGCAAGACCCGGCCAGTCCTAGGCGATTGGCTCACATCAAGTAATCTGCGAGGATCTTGTCGTGATTGTGCAGACAATGTAAACAGCATGGAACGGATCGACTATGCAGATGAACTCAGTCAACTTTTCCATTTCGCATTACAAGCAACACACATGATAATGTGTGCACATTACAGCCAGGCAGTATCTGACCCCACTAGCCTTGCTTCTCATAAAGGCCTGCTTGACCGCAGATGGGATGTGGAGAAGCCAAACTATGCAGCGGCAAAATCTCTAATTTGGCATTCACTTATCGCATGTATTCTGCATATACTCATGTACGTTCATTGTTTTTGACTCAAAATTGTATTAATATCTATGGCACCGGGGCAAAAAATAAATTTACACAGTACTCACAACTACAATCATGGGAACCCAAGTCTCTTGAAGAGGTTCTGCATCTGGCTCAAGCAATCCGAATATCATATGCCACAACAACTGCTGCACGAAAAGCCAAAAGTGCCCAAGATGATTACTCTGCGCATGATGTCTATTTCATTCGAGATGCTCTGCTTTTCTTTGCCTTTGAAGATGGTGTATCATATGCTGATGCAGGCCGTATCCTTCAAGTGCTCAAGTACTGGTGTTTTGCATTCCGCAGGGTCGGTCAACATAATTATGCCCAAGAATGTGCAGAGATTCTTATCAAATGGAAGTATGAATTAACTGATTCCCAGTGAACAGTTTTGGAGCGTTCATGGTTCTTCAACTGCTGGGGTACAGTTGGTCGTAATATTGCTTTTGATCTCTATCTTGAGCAGCTTAATTTCTGGGTCAAAGTGAGCTGAATAGTGCTAAAGAGATTGACACTGACAATCTTAAATCCATAGCGAGTATTTATTGCTTCAGGTAGTGGTGTCACAGTGGAGTACATAATCGACAAGGGTTCTGCATGTGTAGAGGCATTTCACGACATCTCTCATCTGGTGGCACACTTCCTACTTGGAGTCTCATTCACAAAGCTAGTATTACTATGTGAAGGTGTGTAGGACATCTGTGGAGTATACAGAGTAGGAGAATGATATGTAGCTGGATTTGCATGGGAAGTAAAATGATTATATGGAGTCGGAACAGCATATGTAAACATTGGACTGTGATAATGTGATGGGAATGGTAATCAAGGCACAGGAGATGGTGTAGGATGCAGTATAGGATGTGGTATGGGACGTGGTACAGGCCGTGGTAAGGGACATGGTAAGGGACGTGGTACAGGCTGTGGTATGGGACATGGTATAGGATGCGGTACCAGGCATGATGTTGATGGTGAGGATGCGTAATGATAATGATGAGGGCCTGAATGCGCCGACGGAGCCAATGAAGCGAGCACTGGAGTTCGACTTGGTGTAGCTGTAGGAGTACCAAAAATGTCGGTGTTGACATTAATTTTGGGCATCTGATGGAAGATTGGCTGAGGCATAGGAGTCACTGTAAGAGAAGAAGCTGTTTTTTTGCCACTTATCATAATGCTGAACAGACTTCGGTGTTTGAGGTACAGAGACACCTAGTCTCCAAGTGGTGATAAGGGCACAGACCTGTGTGAGCTCATCCGTTGATGCCATATCCCACTTGACAACCTGCCAAACCAGACTTGCAGTCACAGTACCTTGAGTGAGAAAGCGCTCACACAATTTGACTAGCGTGTTAAGCTGGCTTGGAGGAAGAATGAATGCTGGCAACATCATGCTCGATGCACCCCGCTCTTCCCATTGTTTGTCTCTCCATGTCACAAGTAAGCTCCTGAGATGCTCCCAGTGTTCCTTAGGAACCTTGTAGTCTTTCTGAGCAGGAACAAATGAATCAGTAGTCGTTCCAGTAGCATCTGAGGCAATTGAAGCAACTGAGGCAGGGCGTGATGGTGGCATATTGTGGCGCAGCCACTTTTACTGAAGAGCAAGGATGACACGAAATACAGCGATATCAGATGGAAAAAAGAGCTAACAATGTCATTTAGCATTGTAAGAAGTTGATCAGAGAAGCCAAGGTATGCACCTGAACAACTGTCTCAAAACTTGATACCTCAAAAATGCGTCTTCAAGGTTCACAACCAAAAAAAGACAGCAGAATATATTGAATTTAAGATAATATAAGAGGAAAGTTTGAACATAAGTCAATGCTTTTGCATCTGAATATTAGAGCACTCACCAATAAATAGTGGAAAAGTCCGGAGGGAGAGCTCAATGGATGCGACAACCACCCCCTCGATATTCGGAGTTTGATACAAGCCCCTTCAACGAAGGTTTGTTTGGTCAACCAAACAAGTTCCCAAAAAGGAACGCCAAGTGATGTGGGCTTGATCCGAACCTAGTCGTTGAGAGAGTGAGGGACAAACGTGGGCATTGTTTGATGCCAGAAAGCCATAAAAATGCTAATGATAGTATGATACACCATTGTAATGAGTAAAAGTTGAAAAAATCAATGTCATTGAGTGAAATATGAGTAGATAATGACTTCAGTGATAATAGACAATGTCGACAAGTCTCGAACTAGAAACCTTCCGTACATTGGATGATCTGCAGTCTAAAGGACACCTGATTCAAAATCAGAAGAAAGCCAAATGAATAAGCGGGTAGTTGGCGTACCAAAGCAAGTAATTACGAGTTGCTAGCTGAAGCTACATGAGCGGCTTCTGAACAGCTAGCGTAAGTGTTAGATAAGGCAAGGGTGAACGTACAAAGTATCTTAGAGCTTGGACCAATAGATTAGATTACAGTAGATTATCCTCTTTGGTCCAGCTCGTGTATGCGTCAAGTCTTCTGCTTGTTGCGCTATTCTCCATATATTAGATATTCCTTGTTCTCCTTCTTTCCACTCAGCATTGATTTTTGGCTCTTTTGACTCCATCCCATAGTTCTTATTCTTCCCAATGCTGGGATTCCAGCACCTATTCCGGATGATTTCGACTTTGACTCACATTTGACCATCCCACCAGCATTGGACCCTACAGGCAGGGCCCTTCGCATTCGTTGTGTGCATAACTGCAATGCAGAAACTTATAATGAAGATAGCTTGGCAGCTACTATGAATTGTCGAGACTATAGGGAAGATTTCCAGATATTGGTCCTCTGCTTATGGCACTCTATCCATATACCACAGATGAGTTCTCATTGTTAGCAGCCAGCACTCAATTATGTGAGAAAGTGGGACCGCTTCCCACCTTCATCATTATGGAAATAGAATGGATTAGACTCCAGAAAGACATTAGATGATCTTTGGCGAGCACAGCATCAGCTACCACTACAAAATTGCTCCCAATTGCAGGCTCAATGTTTCATTCAAACCCAGTCAAGCGTATCTCTGGTCAACAGCCCAGAACTATCATTTCAGATGTTTATCTCTATTCAATTCGACACAAATTCTTTCTTCCTCTTAATTGGTTTACCAAGGACCGTCTTCAATTGGCACAGCACAGACTTCATGACCTGCATACCAAGGTCCATAGAACTGAACCGACGGCTGAGAGCACTCCATCAGAAGTCAAGGTTCTAGTTTTTGACATGCTTAAGATGTCTGCACTTTGGGGTGATGATATGGAACATACGTGCATGTTGCCTATGAAATGGTTGGAATGTATGTTGAATTACCTCTCAGCGCTTGTTACGCTTTCACCCGCCCATAGCCCGGGATTCAACAGTTTAGCTCTCCCAGTGATATCTTTTGCCACAGAATTTGGCAAACATCTCAATTTTTTCTGAAACTACCCAGATTTCGAAACATCATATCCTATTTGGTACATGTTCGAATGCACAGCCTGGAATGAGATCCTCCAGGGAACACTTTTTAGCAAGGACCACTATGTCCAAAATCTGGGCATTCTGTTGCAGGTTAGAGACCAGGTTAAACTTTTAACAGCTTCTTTCTTGCAGTCGTCTTCAACTCCAGCAAAGTGCCCCTCAGATTCAGATTTACATGGAGCAATAGCAGCTAAGGCTACGCGCACTGTCACAAATGATTCTCCACAGTCATTTCGCAACACAGATTCACCAAAACGCACTTCCTCCCCAACATGTATTATTTGCGCAGCATCGCACCTCCTCCGCCTTCATTGCACCTCAGCCGTTGCCTTCAGCAATGGAAAGCCTTGCTTCTCAGCCTATCAGGACAGCGAGCTCAGGACTCTCAAGCCACTTGGCAGTGCCAAGGAAACAAAGCCTATCTGTATCCCATACAATCTCGCTTCCAGTTGCAAGCACCAGCATGATGATGGATGACTCCATATCTGTAGCCTGTGTGGACGAGAACACTCAGCCCTCTCTCGTGTTACCTCATGTCTCCGCATCTTTGAAGGCGTCATCCGACCTTGATCACATTATCTTTCGTCCAGAATTTTTGTCATATACTGATTTTTCATCCTCTATCTTACATTGCTCACCTTTATTGAATACCACTCCTTTTGATACAGAAATATACACTCATATAATCACACCTTACAATGCAGATGCTTTTGCTCAACTTCTGGACCAATGCACCTTGTCTGATAAATATCCTCTTCTTGTCAATAATCTCTCCTATGGCTTTCCCATAGGTGATATGCCTCATCTAACAAAGACTGTTATAATCCCCAATCACCCTTCTATCATGGAACACCTTGACGCTGTTTATGAGTATATCAACACAGAACTGGTTGCCAATAGGATGTCTGGACCATTCTCACAGGCAGAAGTAGAACATATCCTATGCGGATATTTTTACTGCTCACCATTTGTAGTCGTTACACAGGACCAAGGTCCAAATCTCCCACCCAAGATACGTATTTGTTGCCACCTTTCGAAAGATGCTCCGGATATGGGATCAGTCAACAGTTTTGCCGACAAAGAAGATTTCTGTTAAGATCATGCAAGACCGAAGGGATCCAATCGGTATCCGAAAAGTATGTATTGATGAAGTAGGTCTTGGACCGATATCAGAGATCAAAGATGAAGTGGGACATGTGGTATAGCTATTAGCTAGACCCTCGTCACGCCGAATAGTCCCAAGATGAAGTTCAAGAGACAAAGATGGATTCAACCGATGTAATGGCCGATGAGTAAGACAGAAGAAGGGTAGACTAGGGCGGAATTTAGTTGGACAGAAGGTCTGGTTTATCCAAGTTGATATTTAAACTGAGGACTACTGTACAAGGTTGTACTACTTATATACTAGGAGTCCAGGGCTTCCGGATTGGTAGAAGACAGTAGTTGGAAACGTATACGGAAGACCGAAGTAAGTAATACAATCATAAGACAATAATACTCAATAGATCGGGAAGGGAATATAATTGAAAGATAATAAGAACCAATTAGAAAGTAATCCGAAAGGTCTGATGGCGGTACATCATTGGACAAAGATAAGAGATAAGATAGGAAGATAACGAAAAGAGATAAGATGAGGAAATAGAGGGGATGGAATTGGAATGGTGCTGGGATGATAGTAGAGGTGATCTGGCGATGATCCGAGAGATGCTGATGCGGCATGGTCGTAACAGTATCCCCCTCTTAGGCTTGAGCCTTCGAAAGCCTCTAAGTCCAGAGCCGAAGTCAGACCAATAGGGTGTCGGCCGAGAGTCAGGGTCACCGTGATGTGAGAAAGTCTAGAAGATTCTAAGACGTCACTGAGATCTCTGCTTATTGTTCCTGTGATCCTATAGAGTCTAAGCGCCTGGGTATATAAGGTCGTGCCAAAATCCAAAATTTCCGTAAGTACCCCCATCATTTTACTATCACCATGACTTCTCGCGCCAACTCTCACGCATCCAACGACTCCGACAAGGAATTCAGGAAGGCCGAGGAAGCAGCAGCGGAAGCGAAGGCTTTACTCGAAAGGAAGGTGGCCAAGCGGGCGGCAAAGAAGAAGAAAAAGAGACAGGAGGAGGCCGCAGCAGCAGCAGCAGCGGAAGCCGAGTGGCTCCGTTTATTTGTTGAAGAGCAGCAGAGGGAGGCTGAGAGGGCAGCGGCCGAGCTGGCAGCGAGGGAAGCCAGCAAAAAGGCTGAGCGAGAGAGGAAGGCCAAGGAGAAGCGGACGGCCGAGACTCTCTGGGCGTACGAAATTGCCAAGTCCAAAGCAGCGTCGGCCGATGAAAAGGTGAGCAAAGAGAGAGAAAAGGATGGCGGTGCCAGCAGGAAGGGGAGAAGGAAAATGTCGTGGGGCCGAGTACCCTGAGTGGGTTGAAGAGGAAGAGAGTGGCGCCGAAGTTGGCCGTGAGGGTGAGTCTGTTTTGGACTTGAAAGTTTTTTCTTTTCTAACCCATTGTAGGTCCCTGACTCAGGTCCCGAGGATGATCCTCCATCCCCCGACAATGGCGACGACAAACTGGAGCCGAAGAAGCCAAAGAAGAGCAGTAAGAAGTGCGTTCAGTGCGAGGCGAAGGAGTTGGGTTGTACTTGGTGAGGCGGGAAGACTGAGGCCTGCTCCGAGTGCAACACTTCAAAGGTGAAGTGTTCACTCATCGGCCGGGAAAGCCAAAGGAAGGTGGAGGAAGAGAGCGAGGGTTTATCAGCAGAGGTGGCGGGATTGTGAGCGGAGGTCGCTCAGCTCTCGAGCACATTGGAGGAGCAGGTCGGAGGCCTGACGGCGGAACTGTCAGCCCTCCGACGTTTCTTAGTTGGTACGCGCCAGGGCTTTCAGGAGGAGGGAAGGCCAACTTGGACCCTGTCAAGGCCGAAGCCCAAGTCGAAGGGAAAAGGGAAGGAGAAGGAAACGGGAGAGAAGGATCCAGAGGAAGGAGGTGATGAAGATGGAGAGGGAGAGGAAGAGTAGGTAGAGAGCCGTCAGCCGAAGCCTCAGACCTTTGTAATAATTTTTTGGACTTTGTAGTTTTTTGGTTTTTTTGTTTTATCATACGGAAAGCTGTCAGCCCGTAAGGGCATAAAAGTAATTGTATATAATATAGAAAAAGTTTTGTTTTTAAACTTGAGTGAAATGTAAGGATTAAAGTGAGTTTAAATGCGGCCGAAGCCGGAATTGGAAAAGTCGGAATGACTTTGAAAAGAAAATGATAAGAGAAGGGTGATCGCTCAATTTGCTATCACAGCAACCGAACCCCTCCGACGTCCATTGTTGGACGCTTGGAAAAGTGATGTAAAAATGAAAAAGTATAAGTACGCACAAATGACTAAGTAGGTCTGGGTTTGCTTGGATACCGAAGGTGGAATGCTGGAACTAGTTCATTGGCATGTAGTTCGTCGGCTGCAATCCAAGCGAACTCGTCATCAGTTCCTTCGTAACCAGCCCATCGGATGTAGTATCGTAGAGGACAGCGTTTGTATCTTTGGTCGACCTTTGAGTTGAGGATTTCCGCCACATTGTATTCTTCTTCACCATCAACTTCAATTGGTGGGGGAGGTGGCTGAATCCGATTCGGAATCAAAGGTTCAAGTTGTGATACATGGAACACTGGATGGATTTGGCGAAGGTAGTCCGGGAGTTGGAGCTTATAGGAAAGGGAGCTGGAGTGCTCAAGAACCTTGAAAGGACCAAGATACTTTTCGGCAAACTTTTCGGTCAGCCGAGTAGTTCGGATGTGTTTTGCCAAAACAAAGACCTCGGATCCAATTGGAAATTCAGGATGAGGAATGCGTTTCCAATCGGCTTGTTCCTTGTAGCGTTTTTGTGCATTAAGTATCTCATCTCGGAGGAAGGAATGAAGTTCATCTAGATTGACCACAAAATCTTGTGCAAGATCGGACCGAATGTTGATCTCGGGACGAACGGTGATGTTGGGATGATAGCCCTTGTTAGCAAAGAAGGGAGAAATGCCGGTCGAGGCGTTCGGAGCGTTATTGTAAGCAAACTCGGCAATAGCCAAGATTTTAGCCCAATCGTCCTGCTGATAGGAACAGTAGATCCGAATGTATTGCTCCAGAGTCTGATTGACTCATTCCGTCTGTCCATCAGCCTCCGGATGATAACCCGAAGTATAGTGGAGTGTCATAGAGAGAGCTTCCCCAAGAGCTCAGAAGAATGCAGACACAAATTCGGAACCTCGGTCCGATATAACGTGCGAGGGAACTCCGTGCTTAGAGAAAACATGCAAGATGAACAACTCGGCAAGTTGCTCGGATGTGATAGTGTTGTAAGTAGGAATAAAAATGGCTTGCTTCGAAGCGCAATCCACAATAACCAAGATAGTGGTATAGCCATCGGAGTCCGGAAGTTGTTCAATGAAATCCATAGAAATTGAATCCCAAGGTCGAGTCAGAACCAGAAGAGGTTTGAGTAGTCCGTATGGCCGATGTCGGCGAGACTTGTTTCGACTGCATACAGTGCAAGAAGAAACATAGTCCCTAACAAAGGTCTGAATCTTGGGCCAAGTGTATTGGCGTCGGATAGCCTCTAGGGTCCGATTTTGACCGAAATGACCAGAGAGAGGATGATCGTGAAAGTATCGTAAAACCTGAAGTCGCAGGTCAGAATTGTTGGGAACGAATATCCAATCGTCTAATCATAATAGACCATCAGAACCTAGTTTCCATCGGGAGTCGGTCGGAGCTTTTGCAAGCTCAAGACCTTGTACTGACTGGGGATTGAGCAAAAGGGAAGACCGAATGGACTGGTGAAGTGAGTTGATGTCCATAACTATGGAAGCTCGGAGAGCCGGTCCTTCAAGGAAGGTAGCTCAGAGCGACGCGGTCAATTGCTCATTAGTAAAGATAGGTCTGAAGTTGTGCAGATTAACTTGCGCGTAGCCGTTATCCCCCTCTTTTGGGTAGACATCCCAACGTCTAGTGATGGAGTCCGGTTTCTCACCAAGCTTTCCGGGTTGGAACCAAATGATCATGTTGAAAGTGTGAAGGTATTCGGACCACCGAACCTGTTGCCGAGTTAGTACTTTAGTAGTAGAGAAATACTCGAGGTTCTTGTGATCGGTAACAACATCGATCAGGTCTCCCGAGCCTTCAAGGTAGTGCCACCAGGCTTTAAAAGCCTCGAAAATGGCTAAGAGCTCTTTGTTGTGAGTATTGTAGTTGAGCTCGGCGGCCTGGAAGGTCTGAGAGAGGAAAGCAATTGGATGGATTTCTCCATCTGAGAGTCGGATCAAGACGATAGCCGCTAAGGCGTAGTCGGAAGCATTGGTATTAGGCCTAAAATTGGCCTAAGGCATGTAACCGTACATTTTGACACTTTGTACGTGTTATACAATGCAATAAGAGAGTTATACGGAGCCCGAGCGTGATAGCTGTTGCCGAGGCAAAGAACTTAACAATAATACTCAGCGAGCCGTGAAGGTACGCCCACAAGCGTAGCCTAGAGCCAAGCTAGCAAGGATACCTGGGCTGCCCGGAGATGTAACGCTAGATCGTCAATCTAGTTATACCCAAAGAGTGTAGACTCTCTAAACTACAGGACATCTCGAAGCGGGATAAGTACTAAGCCAACGCGTTACTTGAGGAAAGGCATCCCTCACACTAATACCCCCAACGAGCTATGTTAAGATGTGGACTTTACAGTCTGTAACAATGGACCAGAACGATCCCGAGGAAAACCGTAAAGATCTATTCGCGGCACCGGTTGCAACCGTGAGGACGGTAGAAACATGCTTAGCGGTCCTACGGAAAGCTACGCGCCGGGATAGCCTTGGCAAATCGAAACATTTGATCTTAGAAATCATACACGGAAGGTCTTATCCGTTAAAGCCAACTATCAGGAATCACTTGTACATACTCAGCGCAGTTGCTCAAGATTATCATAAGTGGTGTCATTGGAAAGCTAGATAACAGGTCTTCTCGAGAGAATGTTAATCACACTCAGGATGGACAGAACTATCCGAGGAATAGAATGAAACTCACCCAAGGGAAACCGGGTGGCGAGTGATCATGAAGCGCAAAGGTACTCCTGACCCCGGAGAATTGTGGAGTAATCGGAGAAACCTCGCTCGGATCAAAACACTCTAAAACTATGTTAATCCTCACAAAATCATATTTTACCTCTGATATATACCCAAGAATGGACTATTTCTTTATCATGTGTACCATATATAGGCTGGAGTTTCCTTTCCAAGCCAGATTCCTCTGTTCCACTCTCTTTCCGTCTCTCTCTGTATCTGTTTCATCTATTTTTTGTATTAAACTCTCTCTACTCAGTATATAAGCCAGATATATTTATTCAATAAGACAAGTTTCTTGCCCTCGACTTGACTGCTAAGACCAGTGCTCCGTAGAACGTCCCCACGGGATCAGTAGCATGATGCCTCCTGACTTGGTTATCTTAAGAAAGTAATAAACTTCACGCACTTCGCAAAGCCCATTTATATCTTGATTGAATTTAAGTGTGTAGAGTTCTCTCGAACTCCAGATCAACTCAAATCTAGTTGCTTCCTTAGAGGGGACGGCTTCTAGTAAGGGATTATTTGGCTCCAGAGTGAGGGTTCCTTAGTTGACTTCTTCACGAAGTTAGACGAGCCACTAAGATTGTGGTACAAGTTCCTAGTGATTAAGTTCACTCACAATATCGTAGCTTGGCCCAGAGTTTGGTCGAGGACTTTACGGTGTCACAGCAGCTAGTGCCAGAGTTTGCCTAGGGTTGTTGACAAACCTCGAGATTACTATTCTAGCTAGAGCCAGAGTTTGCCTAGGAGAATCTTAGTTTCGTTGTATTGGTTTTGGTTTTGGTTAATTGATTTGGACATACACACCTGGTTCCCTCGTACACTCGTACACCCCAACTAGGCTTCTCTCGACTTAGTTCTAAGAGTTGTCTAAGCTTAGTTACCCACGTTAGCGCTACAGTCTTGAACCTGGAGCAGTCGCGCGTGTACATCCGATATTACAAAGCTTTCCCTCGGGGAATCTCTGACAACCCGCCCTCGCTCCCTTACGTATCGATAGTCTGGTTAGGTGCGGTAGTGTTTTTGTTAGGTTGTTTTATAGCACCTTTCGCATACCTACACGTAAATACCCAAATATCGGTTTCCACGATAAGTGGACAATTTGGTTCCCAATGTGTGAGAATGGGTGCATGTGTGAAGGCATACTTGATTTTTTCGAAGGAATCCTGACATGCCGAAGACCAGAGCCATGCCACACCCTTCCGGGTAAGCCGAGTCACCGGTACAACAATGTCGCTATAATTATAAATAAAACATCGGTAGAAATTAGTGAAACCGAGAAAAGATTGGATGTCTTTGACTTTATGGGGAACCGGCCAGTCAACAATAGCTTTAACCTTATCTTTGGCCATGGTCAATCCTGCCGGAGAGAGAATGTAACCGAGATATTCAACCATATCGACTGACCAGAAGCACTTCGCAGGATTGAGAAAAAGGCCATTTACACGGAGCCGCCGAAGGACTTCGCAAACGTGTTCCAAGTGCTGTTCTGGATTGTCGGAATAGATGAGGATGTCGTCCAGGTAAACTATGACGCAGACATCGAGCATGTCCGAGAATATGTTGTTGATGAACCTTTGAAAAGCCGCGGGAGCATTAGTAAGACCGAAGGGCATAACTAACCATTTGTAGGAACCCCATCAGGTCCGAAAAGTAGTTTTCCATTCGTTGCCATCGGCAATTTGGACGAGATGATAGGCATGGGCCAGGTCGAGTTTGGTGTAGATTTTAGCTTCTTTCAGAGCATCCAAAAGGTCCGAGATTAGAGGCAGCGGGTAGCGATCCTTCTTGGTAATCTTGTTCAATCCTCGGAAGTCCACGCAAAGCCAAAGTTTACCATCCTTCTTCGGTACAAAGAGGACCGGAGCACCATGCGGAGAGGAAGAGGGTCGAATGACACCAGTAGCAAGTTGCTTATCCAAGAAATCGCAAAGAGCCTGCTGCTCTGTTGGAGAGAGAGGGTAAAGGCGACTGAGCGGGGGCTCAGCACCTTCCACCAGATCAATTTTGAGGTCAAAAGAACAATGTTCAGGAAGAACCTCAGACGCAACTTCGTCAAAAACGTCGGCGAAGTCAAGGTAGTCTGCAGGGATCGGAAGTGCCTCGGAAGAAGCACTCCTGGCCGAAGGACCAGATGCTGCATAGTGTGCCGATACTTCGGGGTCAATAACCCGGAGAAGAGTTGGTTCCCTACCTGAATCTTGACAAGCCTTATGGAAGGCGGCGGCGCCGACTAGTGCGATATCGACTTCAGAAGTCTCTAAACACAAAGCCATTTGCGCAACTGAAGGGTAGGAATAGATTGGTTCAAAAGGAAACCTCTCTGATAGAGGATGAGGTTGGCGAGAGCAAGTTTGAGTCGGCGGCAAAGGTGCTGGCCAAATTGGGATAGTAGGTGGTTTCATGGAGGATACTGGTGCTTTTGGCCCTAACGCGGATCTGAAAAGCGAAGACGTCTGAGCGGAAACAGGGTGCTCGGTGTTACGGAAAGTAATGGTTCTGGTGACCCAGTCAATCAACGGATTGTAGCGGGACAAGAAACTGTATCCTAAAACAGCTTTACAAGATGAGTCCAAAGAAGTGACATAAAATGCCAGAGGTAGCAGCTCGCCGGACAGAAACTGAACTTCCAAAGTCGCAACTTCGGAAATTGGTTTTGGAGAAAGAGAACCATCGAAGAGTCGGAGATTGATTGGCGGAATTGAAGAGGTTGGAATAGAGTTTAAATTGACATAATGGGAATCAAGGAAACAATCAGTAGAACCGGAGTCTACGAGAGTAATAAACTTTAAAAGAGCGGAAGATTCATCGGAATCTTCGGGAAGAGGGAATTCAGTAGATAAAGAAATTGTAAGTGATCGTTCATAATCGGAAAGAGCGGACGCATTGAGATAGACTTCCCCAGAGGCACAAACCTGATCAACACAGCTCCCGTTTCATACCGGGGTCCAGGAGCTGTGGACTATTTTTCCGAACAGGTATCGGTTGGATTAGTCGCAGATTCCTCGGTCGAAGTGGCCCGGGCACAAGAATCCCCTGACCTCTTCTTATCGCAATTCTCCGCCTTATGCTTTCCACCACAAATCATGCACAGGCCTCCCTTCTTTCGGTGTTCCACTTCGGAAGGCTTAAGTCATCCATCGGCGCCGAGAAGGTTGGTGTAAGGCTTTGGTGCAGAGCTGACCAAAGATCCAGATTTGTTGAAACCGGAACCTGAAGGGCCCGATTTGTTGTTGTTGTTCCAAGGATTTTTCGGTTGCCGTCCGGAGCTTTGGGAAGAGTTGTTAGGTTTGTTAAAACCAGAATTCTGTGAAGGATTATTTTGAGAGGAAGAGTTCGGAGAACCCTTTTTCGTTGGAGAGGAAGTTTTACCGCCGGAGCCACCTCCGGAAGAGCTTGCGACCTCTCTTTTACGTTCCTCTTCGCGCTGCCAGTGCTGATTATCAATCTCAAGCACTTTGGCGCGGTATGCCAAAAGTGTTGCCGGTGTTGGACCATGAACCATTTCTTCCTTGATCCTAGTCGCCAAACCACGCTGATAAGCCCACTTAAGGGCGACGTCATCCCATCCTGTCATTGCCGCCAAGGTATTGAATCGGGTGTTATACTTCCGAACCTGTTCATTCTCCTTCATCCGAATATTACTGAGTTTATCCTCGGCTTCACCCTGGGCATCGAAAAGACCGAAATGGTCTTGAAGTTCCTTCACGAGTGCCAAGAAGGAGTTCATCCATGCCGGGGGGTTTATTGGGTTTGGATCCAGGATGTCCGGTACGAACCATTCCCGAGCAGATCCGCTAAGGAAGGAAAGAGCATACATGACCTTTTTCTGGTCAGTGAAGTATGAAGGGCGGTCAATAACGACTAAGGAAAGGGAAACGAGAAACTTCTTGAGTTTCCGAGGTTCGGAGCTGTCGAAAACATCGGGCTCCTTGACTTTGGCTTTGCCTTCCGATGGTTTGGTTGACTTGCCACCGAGGAGGGTCAAAGCATTTGCGATGGAATTGATAGATCCTCTGAATTTGTCCATCAGTTCCAATACTGCGCCAGCATCAGGCTGGCTGCGAGCATTGAGAAATCTACCACCGCAGCGGGGACCGCCGGGGGGACCACCACCACCACCACCATTACCTGGGGGAGGAAGCAGAGGAGGACCACCACCACCACCACCATTATCGGTATTTGGGTATTTACGTGTAGGTATGCGAAAGGTGCTATAAAACAACCTAACAAAAACACTACCGCACCTAACCAGACTATCAATATGTAAGGGAGCGAGGGCGGGTTGTCAGAGATTCCCCGGGGGAAAGTCTTGTAATATCGGATGTACACGCGCGACTGCTCCAGGTTCAAGACTGTAGCACTAACGTGGGTAACTAAGCTTAGACAACTCTTAGAACTAAGTCGAGAGAAGCCTAGTTGGGGTGTACGAGTGTACGAGGGAACCAGGTGTGTATGTCCAAATCAATTAACCAAAACCAAAACCAATACAACGAAACTAAGATTCTCCTAGGCAAACTCTGGCTCTAGCTAGAATAGTAATCTCAAGGTTTGTCAACAACCCTAGGCAAACTCTGGCACTAGCTGCTGTGACGCCGTAAAGTCCTCGACCAAACTCTGGGCCAAGCTACGATATTGTGAGTGAACTTAATCACTAGGAACTCGTACCACAATCTTAGTGGCTCGTCTAACTTCATGAAGAAGTCAACTAAGGAACCCTCACTCTGGAGCCAAATAATCCCTTACTAGAAGCCGTCCCCTCTAAGGAAGCAACTAGATTTGAGTTGATCTGGAGTTCGAGAGAACTCTACACACTTAAATTCAATCAAGATATAAATGGGCTTTGCAAAGTGCGTGAAGTTTATTACTTTCTTAAGATAACCAAGTCAGGAGGCGTCATGCTACTGATCCCATGGGGACGTTCTACGGAGCACTGGTCTTAGCAGTCAAGTCGAGGGCAAGAAACTTGTCTTATTGAATAAATATATCTGGCTTATATACTGAGTAGAGAGAGTTTAATACAAAAAATAGATGAAACAGATACAGAGAGAGACGGAAAGAGAGTGGAACAGAGGAATCTGGCTCGGAAAGGAAACTCCAGCCTATATATGGTACACACGATAAAGAAATAGTCCATTCTTGGGTATATATCAGAGGTAAAATATGATTTTGTGAGGATTAACATAGTTTTAGAGTGTTTTGATCCAAGCGAGGTTTCTCCGATTACTCCACAATTCTCCGGGGTCAGGAGTACCTTTACGCTTCATGATCACTCGCCACCCGGTTTCCCTTGGGTGAGTTTCATTCTATTCCTCGGATAGTTCTGTCCATCCTGAGTGTGATTAACATTCTCTCGAGAAGGCCTGTTATCTAGCTTTCCAACGACACCACTTATGATAATCTCGAGCAACTGCGCTGAGTATGTACAAGTGATTCCTGATAGTCGGCTTTAACGGATAAGACCTTCCATGTATGATTTCTAAGATCAAACGTTTCGATTTGCCAAGGCTATCCCGGCGCGTAGCTTTCCGTAGGACCGCTAAACATGTTTCTACCGTCCTCACGGTTGCGACCGGTGCTGCGAATAGATCTCTACAGTTTCCTTGGGATCGTTCTGGTCCATTGTTACAGACTGTAAAGTCCACATCTTAACATAGCTCATTGGGGGTCTTAGTGCAAGGGATGCCTTCCCTCATAATTCCTTCCCTCGAGTAATGCGTTGGCTTAGTACTTATCCCACTTCGAGATGTCCTGTAGTTTAGAGAGTCTACACTCTTTGGGTATAACTAGATTGACGATCTAGCATTACATCTCCAGGCAGCCCAGGTATCCTCGCTAGCTTGGCTCTAGGCTACGCTTGTGGGCGTACCTTCACAGCTCGCTGAGTATTATTGTTAAGTTCTTTGCCTCGGCAACAGCTATCACGCTCGGGCTCCGTATAACTCTCTTATTGCATTGTATAACATGTACAAAGTGTCAAAATGTACGGTTACACGCCTTAGGCCGATTTTAGGCCTAATATCGGGGTTGTGCGGAGATCCAGGGGGTCCAGGAGGATCAGGGGGAGCATCCCCATCATCACCATCAGGGTTGTTAGGAGGGTCGTCAGGAGGATTGTCGGGAGGATTATTGTCCGGATTCTCACCTTCATCTGCAAATTCTCCTTCTCCTGTGTCCTCTGGTTGTTCGACAATCGGAGGCCGATCGTCACCCATAGTGGTATGAGATCGGTTCGAGAAGAGAGCTCCTTGGAGCTGTTCGGCAAAGGAAGGGGAAGGTGCCAAAGCGATCCTTCCGCGACGAGGAGTAAGGACTAGTGCAGTACTACTAGCACTGGGAATTTCCTTAATGTCGTATTGGTCAACATTGATGTTACCTAGGACTGCCTCAGTAGAGACAGAAGTGTTCGGAACAGCTGTTGTGGGTCCGAAGCCACCCGAGCCACATCGGCAAGCATTTCCAGCCGCAGAAACAGAATCATTGTAAGGCACAAATGACTGAGCATTGGCCACAAAGGGATTAGGAGTCTTGGTCGGCTGGATCCGAGTCTCAGAGACTGTCCGAATTCTAGGAGGTTTTCTTGGAGGCATTTGTTTTTTTAAAAAAAAAACAGTTTTGTCAGATACGGCGTTAATGAGTACAAGTTTAAATATACTGTTAAGATCGTGCAAGACCAAAGGGATCCAAAAAGTATGTATTGATGAGGTAGGTCTTGGACCGATATCGGAGATCGAAGATGAAGTGGGACGTGCGGTATAGCTATCAGCTAGACCCTCGTCACGCCAAATAGTCCCGAGATGAAGTTCAAGAGACAAAGATGGATTCGACCGATGTAACGGCCAACGAGTAAGACAGAAGAAGGGTAGACTAGGGCGGAACTTAGTTGGACGGAAGGTCTGGTTTATCCAAGTTGATATTTAAACTGAGGACTACTGTACAAGGTTGTACTACTTATATACTAGGAGTCCGGGGCTTCCGGATTGGTAGAAGACAATAGTTGGAAATGTATACGGAAGACCGAAGTAAGTAATACAATCATAAGACAATAATACTCAATAGATCGGGAAGGGAATATAATCGAAGGATAATAAGAACCAATTAGAAAGTAATCCAAAAGGTCCAATGGCGGTACGTCATCGGACGAAGATAAGAGATAAGATAGGAAGATAACAAAAAGAGATAAGATGAGGAAATAGAGGGGATGGAATCAGAATGGTGCTGGGATGATAGTAGAGGTGATCCGGCAATGATCCGAGAGATGCCGATGCGGCATGGTCGTAACAATTTCCCTACATGCTTTGATATGCCCTCACAGGTTGCTGAAGCGGTGAGTGTTTCTTTATGTCTCAATTTTCTTTTGCTCCAAAGTGCTTGCTATGTGAGCAATATCACCATATCATCTAGTACTCGTTATGCGAGTACAATCATATCTCCACATCATCTAGTACTCACTATGCAAGTACAATCATATCTCTACATCATCATCTCTACTATCCAATCTTTCAGATCCTGATCATGATCCCATACTCCAGATTGCATCATCTCCAGACACTGCCAGTACATCAGTATATTACCTCCGAAAAAGGGATAGAAGTATAATATATTTTTCCCCTGAATTTTAACAAATTTTTCCAGTGAAAAAGAGTGAATATTGCCCTGGAAATAGGCATGGGAAAATAAGTACTTTTTCGGCGGCTATTTCACCCGAAATAGGGCGCTAAATATGCCATCAATTTCGCCTGATTTATTAGTAATTTTTCGTTTTATTTTTCCTTTGTAATCTCTTTGATATTTCCTTGGAAATATGAGTGGCAATAGAAAATATATTTCAATTGTAATATGTTAACTATTTTGGCCGCGAAAAGCATATACTGAGTAGAGAGAGTTTAATACGAAAAATAGATGAAACAGATACAGAGAGAGACGGAAAGAAAGTGGAACAGAGGAATCTGGCTCGGAAAGGAAACTCCAGCCTATATATGGTACACACGATAAAGAAATAGTCCATTCTTGGGTATATATCAGAGGTAAAATATGATTTCGTGAGGATTAACATAGTTTTAGAGTGTTTTGATCCGAGCGAGGTTTCTCTGATTACTCCACAATTCTCCGGGGTCAGGAGTACCTTTACGCTTCATGATCACTTGCCGCCCGGTTTCCCTTGGGGGAGTTTCATTCTATTCCTTGGATAGTTCTGTCCATCCTGAGTGTGATTAACATTCTCTCGAGAAGACCTGTTATCTAGCTTTCCAACGACACCACTTATGATAATCTCGAGCAACTGCGCTGAGTATGTAGAAGTGATTCCCGATAGTCGGCTTTAACGGATAAGACCTTCCGTGTATGATTTCTAAGATCAAATGTTTCGATTTGCCAAGGCTATCCCGGCGCGTAGCTTTCCGTAGGACCGCTAAGCATGTTTCTACCGTCCTCACGGTTGCGAACCGGTGCCGCGAATAGATCTTTACGGTTTTCCTTGGGATTGTTCTGGTCCATTGTTACGGACTGTAAAGTCCACATCTTAACATAGCTCGTTGGGGGTCTTAGTGCGAGGGATGCCTTCCCTCATAATTCCTTCCCTCGAGTAACGCGTTGGCTTAGTACTTATCCCGCTTCGAGATGTCCTGTAGTTTAGAGAGTCTACACTCTTTGGGTATAACTAGATTGACGATCTAGTGTTACATCTCCGGGCAGCCCAGGTATCCTCGCTAGCTTGGCTCTAGGCTACGCTTGTGGGCGTACCTTCACGGCTCGCTGAGTATTATTGTTAAGTTCTTTGCCTCGGCAACAGCTATCACGCTCGGGCTCCGTATAACTCTCTTATTGCATTGTATAACACGTACAAAGCGTCAAAATGTACGGTTACACGCCTTAGGCCGATTTTAGGCCTAATAACGAGGATGATATGAGTGTCTTACGCTTCCACGATCCACATGGTTATTTTGGGGAAGGTTCATATCGTTATCTTTTCGATCGTGATACATGTATGGCCCTCATTGCAGCGTTGGGCATACCATGGCATCCAACCAAGACAGGACTTTGCTTTGCTTTCGATATGACTTTTCTCGGTTTCTTTTGGGACCTGACCAATCGATGTGTTTCGTTGCCACAGATTAAATGCCTAAAGTTCCTGGTGAGAGTCGTTACACTTTTAGACAAGATTGAGCAACACCAGGGTCTTTCGCTCTTGGACATTCAGATCATCCATGGCTCACACAGTTCAACAATGATGATTTCATCACTTGCCGTGCCTCGGGTTCTCTTAGGACTACACTGGTTTGGTGGAAAAATCAGCTCACTGCCCCTGACTTCTTCTGTCAGCTGCATCCATTGCAGCCACTTCAGGATTTAAACATATTTGTTGATGCGTCCACAAGCTGGGGTATCGGAATCATCATCCAAAATCAGTGGTATGCTTTCCAACTCATTACAGGTTGGAAAGTTCCGGGTTTGGACATTGGATGGCTGGAAGCTGTTGCCCTTGAACTTCTCATGTATTTTATTGTACAGCTTGGCTTTCACAACACCCATCTCCTCATGCATTCAGATAACACAGGTGCCATTGGGGCACATAACAAAGGGTGGAGTCGTAACAATGCTACTAACCTCTGTGTCCGCCGAACATATCTTATCTCTTCCGAGCATCTTATCATACCAAAGTTTGTATATATACTATCAGCGGAAAACCCAGCAGATCCCATATCACAAGGTATTTTAGGTTCTACTTCTCATCGTCTTACTAGATCATTTCCTTTACCACCTGAACTATCCTCGCTATTCTACAAGCCTCATCATTAATGACATCCCCGTTTTTGTTCATCTACAATGCACCAGCCAACACAGAGACAGGGGGCAATCAACCAGAAATCCATCCTCTCTCGCAGAGACCTTTGTTAGTCTCAGATACACAGTGGATAGATCCCAATGCAATGTTAGCATATGACTTGGGAATTAGGATACCACATATACCAACACCAATCCTTCAATCAAATATTTATGATGCTCATCCCATTTCCAACATACCCACAATTTCCTTATCAGAAACTCTCCATGATGTTCATGCTGCAGCGGCTCTTTCGCTTCCAGCAAAGAAGGCATGACACCCAACGGAACAGAACTACTTGACACCAAGTCTATTTCGCCCAGCTAATGTACCAGCTGATCGTCGAGTGCTCTTGTGGACAACACCTTTTTTGCTATGCACTCAAGCTGATCAAAATATCAAAATATCACATTGTTTACAAGTGAAAATGTTTGAAGGCTTATTGGCTGCTACAACAGACGATACAAGACAGGCATATGGAGCAGGTCTGCTTCGTTTCAATCAATTCTGTGATACAGAGTTTATCCCTGAAGCCTTGCGAATGCCAGCCTCATCTATCCTCCTTGGTGCTTTTGTTGCAGATCATATCGGAACATGCACTGGGAAGTGTATCCAAAATTGGCTTAGTGGCCTTTGCCGTTGGCATCTATTCAATGATGCAGAGTGGCATGGTCATGAGGGTTGGATTCTGTCATTGAAGAAAGCTGCAGAAAAGAAAGGCGCAGCTTTCAAATGGCCACCTCGTGGTCCGGTTGAACAACCTCACATGCTCACTCTCCGATCTCATCTAGACCTTGAGAATCCTCAGGATGCATCCAAATGGGCAGCAGCAACGACAGCATATTGGGGCTGTCAGCGTCTAGGTGAACTTATACCAAAGTCCGCAAACAAAATCACAATGGAACATGACGTCCACCGTTCGACTTGTGCTACATGTTCCGTGGTAGATGGATGGCATGTTATCTCATTTCACCTTCCATGGACAAAGACTACAGGTGTTGCAGGTGGTGAATGTTATCTTACTGAAATCCCAGGTGATCCTCTCTGCCCATATGCGGCGGTGGAAAATCATTTCACTATCAATCACTCACCTCCCCTGGGTACGCCTTTTTTTGCTTATCATGAAAATAAATCATGGGTTCCCTTGATCAAACCTACTTTCATTTCATGGATGACAGCTATTTTTCGCCTCCACAACCTGGAGTATGTTTTTGGGCATTCTTTCCGTATTGGTGGATCTCTGGCTTATCTTCTGCTTGGGGTTGAACCTGAAATCATCATGAAGATTGGAGGTTGGACTTCATTATGTTTTCTCATTTATTGGAGACATCTCGAACAAGTTATTCCACAGGCCATAGCCCGTGCAATGCAATCGGAATCTCGTATGAGAGCTTTTGCATCTTCGCATTGTTTACCTTTCACTGCAGATGAACTAGACTTTGACCTATCAAATGATTAATCATTTTGTTCTTTCACTATGCCTGCACTCTGTTGGGGTTTTTGGGTTCCTCGGCTAGTTTCACATTCACCCTCAGCGAGCGGTGCTCTGGGAGCTTGGCTCCGTGTGGTATGTTTGGGTTCATGTGATCTCTCTCTTTCAGTGTAATGCCTCCGCCTCTCCATAATCACCACTGACCGTTCCGGCGATACGGTCATCCTAGACATCGCTGATAGACCAAACGGTCTATCTTATCTTTCTATTTATTATTAATTATATAATAAATCCGTTACTATAAGTATTGTACGATTACTTAAGAGTCTAGTTAGTCTTTTACACCGTCGTACACACAATAGTATCCTATTTGTCATGTTCACCGGTGTTCTTAAGGACTTTGCCCATAGGGCGCGTTATACTTTTTTGAACATCAAACAATTACTATTGTGTGAATAACACAAAGCTATTAGTTAAAACAAGCTAAAAACAGTTATACTACCAAGTATAACAATCATTATTCCAACTCGCTTCACAAGCTATACAAACCCGCTCCATTTTTCCTTCTCGCTATATCATTTGCTGTCCCCATGACCTCTCGAAATCAATCAGAGAAGTCACATCAGAGTGTGCGCAATCGCGCACCTTCCAGTCGTGGTGACATGTCACCACACTCAATCTATTCAGTCGCATCAGCAACTCATTCCGTATGTGCGTCTGAAGGACGGCACTACAGGCAGGACAAGAGTCCACCGAATGAACAGTCTATGACTATTTGTAAGAAACAGCCAACCCGAGAGGGTTTAAGTGAGATTTCTTCTGCGCTACGAGATGTAGCGGCATCACTCGACAAGAGTACGCAAGTACTCAATCGTATTCTCAATATAACTGAGAAATGGGATGCATCTAGCATCTGATCTGATGAAGAAAGATCTTCTTCATCAAGAAACAGCAATAAAATCACTATTGCTGCACCCACACTGAGACGGCCTGCTGTCACACCGCCGGTATTGCACAATGCAGCACCATCTGTTCCTACCGAGGCAAACAACTCGGTACGCCAATGGCATAAGACTGTGCCCAAGGCACCGTCCGTCCAACAATCACTGTTGGACAAACAGTATTCACAAGGGATGACCAAGTCACCCCGTCATATTCCTGTATTCCAACAGGAATATGCACCAGTGTCAGTAACTATACCGACACCCATCTACACATCCCGCATGAGACAGAGTCCCAATGCAGAGGCAGCGTCTCTGACACTGCGAGGTCCCAGGCCATTACCGGTGACCAAATCTTGCTCACCACAAAGCGCGGTGAACATTAAAAGTGAACCGAAGTTACCTCGTAACTTCAATCAGGTAGTAGCGATACCACCACAGGAAAGTACAATGTACTTCCCTACTGCAAGGGCGCCAATGGTACCCAATATTATTACACCTCCAGTAGTTGTACCAAACACTACTGGAAATCATTCCAGTATGGGACCGCAACACGGTACCCTTCCGGTAGTTCCTACTACCATATCCATCGCCCCGGCGACACAAAGTGTTGCCCCTCCAGTAGTACACACTACCGTAAGACTGCCCAAATTGCCGCCCAGCAATGTGCCAGAGCCAAGTTCAATGCCAGTACCAACGGTATTGGCCGAGTTGCAACCACAGCCGCTTCCATTGGGAGTAGCTAAAGATTGGGTGAGTCGCATAGCAATTCAACGCCAACATAATGCCAGTCTCCGAGATTTCGGATTTGCGCCATCTGGGCTTCCCGACCAAATGGTGGGATATAATGTCGATGGAATACCCGTTGACAAATTGACTACTCCCAGAGAAATCTGGGATCGATTTTACATCCCACCCGCCGAGTCCTTTCCAGGACCAAGCAACAATGTGAGAGCAAAAGCTCCTAGCAAAAAATCCCATGAAGGGGGGAGGAAGCACAAGAGTGCTAAATCCAAAGGCTGCAAACGCAGCCCATGGTCAGATGAATCATCGGACCCAAGTGACACTGAGTCAAATACTGACTCATCGTCTAATGCCTCTTGGCTAGACAAATTTGCTACCCGCAAGGGTAAAATTACTAAAAATGAGCAGCATAAATTACTGCGCTCACTTGCATCTAAGATGCGAGAAACAACAGGTGACGACGAATGTCGTTCCCGATGGAAACACAAGGTACACAAAGTGTACCGTAAACAAATTCGAGATAAGGTAGGGAATCCTATCCCTCCCATTGAGAGCCGTAAAGCTCTTAAAGTTCCATCTCCGGAGGTCTATGATGGATCTCCGGATGTCGATGTCTTCGAGCGGTGGCTAATGTCACTTCTCCAATGGATGGTAGTCAACCGCATGTGCGGTGACGATTACGATGCTACACGGACTGCCGTGCTTGGCATGTTTCTACAGGGCAAAGCCCTTGACTGGTATAACGACGAAGTCGCTGGTATACACCGCACTGTCCTTAAGTGGACATTTGAAGGCGCCATTATTGGTGTCTTTGATTGTTGCATCCAAGCAATGACCATTCATCAAGCTGCATGGCAGTTTGACCTTATTGAGTATTCACCCGATACGGGTGTGAGGGATTATTCCTAACTTACACAATGGGCATCACGGATGCTCCAAACACCGGATGATGCAACAATGCGGAAACGGTTCATTGAGGGATTACCCTTCAATATTATCAGGCAACTCACGAACGAGGGGATCATTCCGGAGTATGCCAAATTAGAAGTGATGGTCAGAGCCGTCACATGCATTGAGGACCACACGGCCCTCACTAAATATTATGTCTCTTCTAGGAATAGAGACAATGAACTTGAATCATCAGAACACCCCGATGAGTCGGACACCAAGAACATTAACAATGTTCTTGAGCCAATCGAGGAGGACACCTCCTTAAGTATCGGAAAGGATAAACCTTCCGAATGATTTATTGGTTTATTCCGACGCCCAGGTAATATGCCTTACCTGGGCATCACTACTTATCCTCATCAAGCAATACTCGGAAACTTCCGAGTCTGCACGTTGAACATTCGGACATTAGAGCTCTTCAGCAACGCATCCCAAAACAGCTCCACATCCCAAAATACTCATATCGGCTCCCAAATCTGCGTGCTCCGCAAACAGTGCTCCACCGAATGGCCGGAGCTGGCTCGTATAAACATGACCAGTGTAACTACTATTTGTGGGCTTCGAAGAACCCAATGTTCTCTTTTTTGCACAATATCATCATAGCTTGCATTGTTACTTTTTTTAATCGTCTTAGGACCAGAAGGACCTTGAGGGACACCAACAAAAGACCAGGTCAGAAGCGGAGCGGTAACTACTTAGGGTTAACACGGCCGGTGGGGTCACTTCTGATAAGATTGCTGTCCCAAAATGTAACACTCAAATTTAAATTTGAAACGTTTTGGGATGTGTTGCTGAAGAGCTCTATTTCCGAATCAAATCATACTCTAGTGGTACGCCCCACTATCGTTTGATTCAGACAAGTCCGAAAATCTGATGCGCCGCATCAATTAAATCCCGTACTTGATGCGGGATCATTCTATGTTAAACCAAATTAGAAATGGTTTGGATGGTGATGATGTCATTACCATTTTCAATTCACATCCCTGATGTTAATCTGGTGGGGGAGGGTGTAACGCCTCCGCCTCTCCATAATCACCACTGACCGTATCCGGCGATACGGTCATCCTAGACATCGCCGATAGACCAAACAGTCTATCTTATCTTTCTATTTATTATTAATTATATAATAAATCCGTTACTATAAGTATCGTATGATTACTTAAGAGTCTAGTTAGTCTTTTACACCGTCGTACACACAATAGTATCCTATTTGTCGTGTTCACCGGTGTTCTTAAGGACTTTGCCCATAGGGCGTGTTATATTCAGACCCTTACACTCCTTGCGTACAGGATTCAACGTCAATGGCCAGCTACCTCTTGGTTTTGTATTTCCTTTCCAAACCAGTATCTGTCCTGGCCCCGCTTTGCATGACGTTGTTTTCCCCGCAAACACACAAAACTAATTATTGATTTGATTATCTAGATTTCTTCGTAATACGCGTACAAGATACTCTTATCAAGCCCTTGCCTTATCCTGAATGTAATGAAGGCTCGTCCTTATGGCGGGTTTTGCATGAGAATTTTTCCCAATTAGGCCTGATTTCGTCCAAATCCAGTTGACCAAAAAAGGATTTCGTTTCGATATATTTGGAATGTCAAAGCACATCCCATGTGACTTCCTGATATACACTGCGCTCTTTTCTTCATTTCGCTCTATTCATCAACCGATTCAACATTCCTTGTTTTCGGCATTTCCGCTTTCCTGTCGCATCTCGGAAGGTAACTTCCTGCTTACTCTGCTCCAAACATCTTGGTACTTAAATCGCTTCGCAGGTGTAATGTTCTTTTTTTCTTTTCCTGCCCTTCATTGGTAAGTAAGTTGAATGGTATCTCTTTTTCTCATTTGTCTTTTTGGTCAGCCACTACTTCGTTCACTGGTGTTTTCTTGCTAAGCGCCGTTTGTGCTACAGGCTACACACCTCTGATGCGCAAACTCTTGATGCAATGTCTTTCTTACCACCCGGCGTTTTGCTTTCCGGCTTATCCCTTGATTCTACTCTCATGTTCCCGGCTCCGTTCTGCATGTGTACTAGATTTGAGATTCTGCTGTCTGCAGAATCATGGGTGCATGGCATAGTTATATTCCAACTCATGGCTCCTCCAAGGATTTTCTAAGCTTAAATGATCCTCGGCACTTCGATAGGGACTATATGTGTTCTCAACAATTGATAGAAGTATTCCTCGATCATTTCACAACTCCTCTGTCATAACTACCAGTCTGAAACCACACTATCCTTGGCACCTGCGGTTCTCATATGAGTAGCTTCTGCTGCCATTCAAAGTATCTGGTATGGATGATGGGATAGATACACACTCTACTGCCCCAAGATGGTTGCAACGACAACACAGTACTGCAATGCGCACCCGTCGCGGTGCCGCTAGGTTTAAAAACCTAAACCCCTCTCTCATAACTTCCATCCCGTCTCTGGTTTCTCAGCCTCTGCCCCAGCATCCAGCTACACTCATGGCCAAGGAAATCTTTGAACTGTCTACCATCCCACCTAAAGCTCACATCAAATGGCCCTTGTCTCCTTCTACTGGCACCCCAGATTGGATACTCTTGCAGTGGATGTATTCCTGCAACTCGGAACCCCCTCTCTTTCCACTGCCTTCCTGCCTGCATTTGAATATCTGACTACCCTAGACATCTATCTCACTACAAAGACTGGATACTTGGGTTTTTTGATTCACCAGATCATGGTGCAACAAACATTGTCTTCTGGTGCTGTGTACTTACAACTGCAAAATACAGTCTCCATTTTGTGACTTCCAGGACTCGTACCTGCCACGCGCTATGTGCAATGGCCCACACTCACAAGTAAATCACAGAATCCCTTTGTTGGATTCAACGCACGTTCTACTACCAGTAACTTTCCCGGAATCTCAATAATAACATCTACGGGACACTATCCAGCAGCTTGCATATCCAGAGAAAGTTTTACTGTTGACTTTGAGGAGCTTTGTATGAGCTACTGAAAGTGTTAAAGTGAGAAACAATAAGCGCTCGAATGACAAATGTCTGTTTTTGGCGGGGCATAGCGAAATGTTCCCTTCCTATGTACTTGACTAGTTTACAACATTGCATAACGAAAGCATAACGAAAATCCAACTCATATATACCTTCAAAAAAACCCAATGAATCCATGTATAGTATGTGGAAAATAATGAATAGAAGAAACCCAAGGTTCCGATAGGAGGTAGGCAAATCCCACAAAGACCTTTGAAAAAAAACCGAGAGAAATCCATGTATCGTATGTGGAAAATTATGAATACAAAGTTCTGATAGGGGGAGGTAAGCAAATCACAAAGGACTGCGACTTTGTTGATGCTATGACCGAATGAATCGTAATCGTCTTTCTCGGGCAATTTCCATAAATTCAGAAAGACGGCTGATGTCAGGTAAGAATGTGGTAATGCCACCAGAAGGCGAGAACTTACGCAAAGTTGACTGGTTTGATGAGAACGGCGTCCGCGCCAGCATCCAAAAACCGCTTCTGGTCATCTGTCAGAGCATTCCCAGTGCATCCTAGATTAAGCATTAACATCGGCTAACGACAACAAGCACTACAATGACGTACCAACCACAAAGTCATTCCGACCAGCCTCCCGCATGGCCTTGACGGCTTCTTCGCCCGTCATCACTGGCTAGAAAATATTTAGCATCTGGTAATAGGAGCATAGATAATTCCACACCATATCGTTGTCTAGCGAAATTAGATCATACGACTTTGCGTCCGAACCAAGCACTAGATCCAAGCACTCTTTCCCATCACGGGCTGTATATACTATGCAGCCGCGATTCTGTAGGGCGCTACGGGAACGAGGAATTAAAAAAAAACATTTAAAGCTAGTTCTAGTATTACTCACCGTGCCATAACATTCCTTGTGGTGAAATTATCGTCCACGACGAGAACAACAAGAGGACCCTCGCCGCTATCCTCCTCAGACGAGGATTTAAGTTCCGTAGAAGAGCCTAATAATCCTGGCACCTTTTGTTCATTTGGTGTATCTAATATCTTCTCATCACTGCGAGGACGAATTTCCAGAAGCGGGATATCGCTGTCTAATCTGAACAACGAAGGAGTAGGAAGGGGAGAGGCCGTCGATTGTAGATAAGGCAGTATGTCAGGAGAAGAGGATATGCGTTGATGACCCACGGTACCCGTGAGCATAGGAGGTTTCACGTCTTCGGCGAAAGCAACAGCAGGCCATCGTTCTGACAGGTTTGCTATGGTAGCTGTAGTGGCAAATGCGGGGGCAGATATACGGCTCTCTTGCAACTTGGCAGCACGAATCTCTGATGAGTTGGCTACGGGGTAATGAAGCTCAATCCAGAACGTTGCGCCTTTACCTCGTCGTGAGTGAACACCCTGAAAAGGTTTCAACATCGATGAACATGACTGCAGGTACAGATGCATACCAGTTTACCTCCACTAAGAGTGACAATTTGCCGCACGATAGCGAGGCCGAGTCCAGTACCTCCAGAGAATAAATTTCAAAAATGCGACGAGAAAGCACAGGACCCACTATTTTTGCTTAGTTTGCCAATCTTGGTCTGCCAAACCATATCAGCCAAACCATAGCAAGATGACATCATAACGAGTAAATACTAACTTGAGCAAACGGCTGAAAAAGTTGATTGTCGACCAGGTCCGAAGGTTTAACTAGATCAGGAAGAGTTGTCTGACATGGAAAAACGAGAAACGAACGCTGACGCACTTCCGGGCCCGCTGTCGATAATTTCCAACTTAAAGACAAGAGCATCTCCAGATTGGGGTTGTTCCTTCTGGTCAGTTTCTCCTTCCCCCCTCTCGAGGTCTATATTTTTCCCATTCTCTGCACGTTCGGCAGTATGGTACCCATTATTACTGTTTTGACGACTCGTCGAAGTACGGTGCGCTATAAGCTGAGTGTTGACCGTAATCCCCGTATCAGCGTTCTCCCTGTAAACAGGTTAAAATAAAAAAGTAACCAACGCTCCTGGACAACGGTACGCACGGCGTAAATTTAACAGCGTTCGATGCAAGATTGGTTAGAATTTGCCTTAGGCGGACTTCGTCTCCTACAACCCAAGTCTGTCCCAGATCAGATTCATTCGTGTTAAGATCAAGCGAAGGTCTGAGCTTGTCGATAGCTTCATCGAGATGAATATGGAGAGCTAAATTTTTAGAGGCGGCTGAGACAGCGATAGGCCCTAATGTTGACTGGATGACTTTATGCAAGCAGAATGCGCGGGGATTGATATCAAAGTGCCCTGCGTCCATCTCTGTGAACTGTAATCAGATTTATGTCGCAGCCAACATGAAAAATCATACTTTCAAGGTCAAGGGAGTCATTAAGAACCTACCAAGCAAAAACTGTTAGGGAGGGAAATAAAATACAATACAAAAACAGAAAGCACCTGCTGCACAGTAGCAAGACTGACATCTAACGCTGTAACATCCTCAGCTACTCCTTTGTCTTTTATGATACGATTCCTAAACAGCTCCGTAGACGTCATGTTGTTGAATGCGATTGCTTCAAAGATATATGAACTTGGAGGAAGGCTTGAAGTGTTAGTTAGCTTACCTGCGTTATTCAATGGCACTCTGACCTCATGAAAGATATAAGAAGCAAACCGCCGTTTTGCCTGGCTTGCCCTGAATTGGGCACTCTGGGCTTTCAATTGAGCCCGATAGGCCACCTTCAACTGGGTGTTAAGAAGGTACAATCGACGCGACGTCTGAGGAAGGAACTGGATAGGTATAAGTTCATACGGATCACAAAGATAACTCACAACTTCTCGATTGAAATGTAATCCTTGGAAAAATACGGAGAAGATCACCTTGAAATAAATATGTTGATTAGATGGAGTCCACTCCGCAACATACGAGACTCACGAAGCTGACAACGTTACGAGCATATATGGGTTGGACGGGAATAACAAAAACCAGATACAGAACCAACTGCACAACCTGAAAGATGGCATTTATCAAGGAAGATGGCGTGGCGGAGAATGCAAAAAGCATGATTGCTGGTAGGGCTGTTGCATAGTACACTATGCAAAGACTTTTGTAAGACTACACTGATAAAAGCTGGAAGACAACCCACGCTGTGCAAGAAAATCTTTTCCATCGCAGCTATTAGTATTTTTGTCGAAGAAGTGGCAGACTCGTGTTTCAACGCTTTCGGACATAGCACAGTACCAAACCGCGGTAGCGGCCCACACATGAAAAAGAAATGGACGGCGAAGGGGCATGTCCGACGCGACAAGGAAAGGAACGGGAACAGTAACGAATGTGAGACCACCGTACTATGAGCGGATCAGTATAACAAAGGAGAGATTGGAACTCATAGCACTAACATAGAGGGCCTGCGAGAAATAAATCAAATTGGTTATGAATGGAAGGTGTCTATGGACGTACCTGTCCGTACACGGTGCCTCTCGTGCTATCCAGGTTGAGGCCAAGATAGAATATCCAATTGACCACCAAGACTACGATAATATTAAACTCAGGTATCAAGCAGGAAGAAAAAGTGGGACAAACACAATGATCCGTAACTAGAGAGAAACATCAGCTTTGAAAGGAGGCATTGACGGAAAACTTACAAAGCCCAAGCTTTTGTTGAGTACCACTGAAGCTTTTGGAAATCGCTTTCTACTTCAGGATCATCGAATTTCTGATTGAAGAACAAGGTGATAGTCCTGCCAAATCCCTGCATTTTGCTACGCAAAGTTGGCGGGTGGTATACATATACATGCTCGCCTGAGTCTTTGTCGCCACCAGAATCGGAATGATAGGGACTGCCGGTGTCGCGTTCGTTGTGTAGGTAGTCCGTGTTTTCTCCATTTACAACAACCTCGTCAATTTCCCAGTCTTGGCCATCTTTTTCGGCGTTGAGTAACTTGTGCGCCGCAACGAAAGCGGAAGTCGAAGTACTGCTTTCTGACTCGCCCTCTGCGGCTACATCGGAAGGACTACCGGTCGGAGCTCTTATAGCAGCATGTATAAGCTCTATAACCTCTACGGGCAAGCTTTAAAGGGGAAACAAGTAAAAAAGTTCCACGTACTGTTTTTGAAATTGGACCACCTGCCTCCCTCCTGAAAGCCAACTCTGCGTTTATTGTTGAGACGTAGAGAAGAAGAGGTGAGGTTCATCGAAGCTTCCCCTTTGCATGCCCCTCAGCGTCGTCGCAGTATGTTACTTGGTGGTGAAATTTACCCGGACCGCTTGCCTATTGCTATTACCGCTTGATTGTACCTCTTAAATTAATTGGAGACTTTAATAAAGGTAAAGTAGACAGGCGACTTAAGTTTAGGTGGGCTTTGGAAACCATCTGGAATTAACTGTACTTCTTTGTTGACAAGCACAACAAACGGCTCAAAGCCAAATTTGGTAGCTGTAGTAGTAGTAGTGGTAGTATCGAACTCGTACTCGTACTATACTCGGCTCCGCTCTACAACAGCGGAGTCCCACGGGGTAGTAAGTATACCTCGACTCAAAGTGTCAAGAGGTTTTAGAGTTTGCCTTCGGGAGACAAGGTACTTAGTAAGTAGGGAGTTATCACTACTCTCCATGGCCAGAATACGATCCTGATAATCTTCTTGAAGTTCTTCTCCATTGACAACAAAGCGCTTCCAGTGATGTGGAGGAAGACCGAGAGGTACTTGAGCGCCAGGATGGTGTACTCTGGGTGAACCGGCATGAGAGTGGGAGCCTGGCACCTAGCACCCAACACACCTGTGCTGCTCGGAACACAAATATCCTCGTCAGGAAACCTCACCGTGTTTTGGCAATTTGCACAGAAATAGGTCCTTATGAGATACTGGACGAAATAACGGAGAATAATAAAACGAGCAAATATGTATATTTCGGAGAAAAGGCATTGATATATACCAGTAGCAAAACATTAGTACAGCTAAATCAAAGAAAATTATGAATGTATCCAGAGCTGATTAGCCACCGAACCAGTAAAAAACATCGGTAAGACGACATGCCCAGCGCCGGCTAGTCCTTCTACACGCCCAACGATAAGACTTTTCACGAAAAAGAGTCCAAGTCTGACCAGGACAAGCCTGAAAAAACTGAACGAGATGACTGTAAAGAAAAGAAAATTTTTATGATGTATGGCTCTTATATACACGCGGGCCGGCGAGTAGCCGAGGTAGATTCCCAGGCCTCGAGATCACGGAGAAACGTCGTGTTCAAGTCGGTTTTACTGTCGGCACCAAGACTCAAGTCGGTAAAGGCTCGAAATTGTATGCATGAAATGGTTTTAAGTCTCTTCACGTCTAAAGCTCTCTATACCCTCATTTTCAAAACTCAATCAAGCATCTCAGCTCCTTGAGATAGAAGATGTTGGAAGACATCCACTATATAGTTCGGTGAAAAATCGGGGACAGCTGGACTTCTCAGAACTAGAGACGCATATATCCCGAGGAACATAGAATCATTTGACCCCTCAACCTAACTCCTTCAAAAGCAGAGCTCTTCCATGCTTTGGCGTACGGAGTGTAACTATGTCTACGTCTTTTCTGTTGTTCTTTGCGCTAGCCGGATCTGTCGTTGCTCAGAACTTCTGGTTTAGCTTGTAAACCCTTTCCACTACTCTACTATATCTTTGTTCTCATGTTACTCTCCATCTAGCGGTGACTCCTACACTCAAACTGGGTTCCTTGACAACGAAGCGCTTCCTTCTGTCGCCAATCCTTTCGGGAATCCACCGTTTCCAGGTTTTACCGCCACCGGAGGACCTAACTGGATTGACTTTGACACGACGACGCATAACAACAGTCTTGTCTTTACCTACAACTACGCTTTCGGAGGCGCAACTATTGACGCTAATCTTGTTGCGCCTTTTGAGCCCACAGTACTATCGGTAACTGATCAAGTAAATCAGTTCTTGCAAACGGTAGCGAGTAAGCCTGCTTCAACGCCGTGGACGAGCGAAAATTCGCTGTTTTCTATCTGGATTGGAATCAATGACCTTGGGAACAGCTACTTCCTCTCCGATAATCGAACTTCGTGTGTATTTTTCTGATCTATTTTCAGAATGTGTACTAAGCATCTTTATCAGGTTTGACACCACCCTTTTGGATGCGGAATTCGCACTGGTTCAACAGCTTGTGAGCACACATTCCTCACTCTTGTCTGCATGCAACTCACACGGATTCTTCCTTCCAGTAGTGCGTTCTTTGAACCTTGCGGCTCGTGACTCTGACTTGCATATGTGACCGCAGCGATGTTGGAGCTAGAAACTTCCTTTTCTTGAATGTCCCGCCCACAGATCGTTCACCTTTGGTAACTCGTGCTTTTTTGCATCATAACTTCCAATAATTCCCCATTATCCTATTTCATTAGATGCTCGCCGAACCCGCTTCAGCTCAAGCCATGTTGAAAGCTAACATCCTAGACTTCAACTCCCAGCTCGTTGAATTTGCCGAAAACTTCAAGGCCAGCAACGCTGGTGTATGTTTCTGTTTCCCGAATACCTTTCAGAAACAACTCATATGGCTTAGGTTACAACCCTTATCTGGGACTCTAACACGGCATTTAACACTATTCTCGACGATCCTACTGCGTTCGGCTTTATCGACGCTGTTTCTTTTGGCACTGGTCCGGGATTTTTCTGGATGTGAGGACTATCTCCCGTCGCTTTTTTTGCTCTTCGTATTTATCTAACCTTTTCCGACTATCATCAGTAATACCCTACACACTACGAGTAAGCCCTTGTTTCATATATTCTACCTGACCTTTCCTAACGCACCGCGTCATTCAAGGTCCTGCCAACGTCTTTTGGGCTGAAGGAGTGGCTGATGTACTTGAGGGAACTATTTTTTGAAAGGGATACTATGTACTTTCTTGTCGCTACTATTCAAGTTGAAATTTATAACTACTGTGCAAAAGTCATTATACTAATAGGAAGGGGGAACACAGGCGATTCTACGACGCCCGTAGGATTCGAACTTGCGCCGTTATAGAGGAAGAAGACGATCTATGTTCTAATTTGTCGCCATAATCACTTGCCTATAGCGCCACGATAAACTAGTTCGTTTTTGCCATCACTCGAATTTCTATATACGGCATGATATTTATCGCTTTGACCAGCAATTTATTTTGAATATTTCTGGATAGCCTGTTACCCACCCTTATATATGCATGATATGCATGAGTTACATGACTTAACAAAGAATCACGATATGAAAATTGAAGTTAAATAAACCAGATATTAACCATTCAATGAATTATAGGCTGAACCGTGACTTGACCCGTCTACTCTACTATATTCTGTACCAAACTATGCCTGTGGGTATTAGACGTTATATCATATGTAGGTATGTATACAATGCGATAATAATTCCGAGAAGTTACTCAATGCACCAAAATCATACTCAATTTTGGCAAATGTCGGGGTATTTGTGGTCTGTCGGGTCTTGGGGTATCCATCCGTTTGCCAACCCAGCCTGGTAGCTCCATTCGTCCGCATTTTCGGCCTTCCATGTCCATTGAATCCATCCAGTGGCGAAAGACTCGAATGTGATCACCTGTGCTTCCCATGCTTGCCTCAAGAACGTCTTGTAGGACGAGCTAAAAGTTGATGCAGAGCCCGTAAGACCCGTGCAGCTACCAACTCTAGAGGAACCTGGGTACGATCCCTAGGGCAAAGGAAGAGCATCAGAGTCGTGGCAGTCAGGGGTGACATGGGGAAAGGTTTACATCATAGCGAGCCCCGATACCTCTACCATTCAGATACTTAGCGCAGTCGGTCATAGCAGGAGTCCATTCGCCAACAATCAGCCAGAGGTCAAAGTTATTCAATGTGGAGCTATAGGCACAGGCGGCTTGGATATGCTGGCTGCCTGAAAAAGAAATTTTCTGTAATACAGTAGCTGTGAAGTAGATGAAAGAGAAAGAGGGACAGTGTACTGACCTCGTCCGAAAACATTTGGTAAATGTGGGTATCCATAGCCACGCCCTGGAAATTTGGAGGAGTCTGGAAACCGCCCCAGTACGGCAAAGGTTGGAATGCATCATGAATGAGGACAACGGTATTGCTTTGGCTAGAAGATCCATCGGGAAATCTATACCGAAAATTACAAGATTTACTTAGGAAAGGTGTGTGGCGAGCGTACCGAATGCTTCCGTAGCTGTCTTGCCAGTACTAAACAGACTGTTAACGTTGAGTTTCTTCGATGGAACGCACAAAACATCTACCTGTTTCACGACATCAAGAACGGCATCACCATCAAAACCTGCAGGTCTGGAGAGAACATCAAAAACCCTCAGATACGTTACTCGCGAGAAATACTCACTCGTTCAACGGAGCAATGATAGGAACCACGGATGAACTGTCTTTGAACATGTTGGCAATGGTTTTTATAATGGCATTAGTCCGAGCGACGTTTGTGGCGTTTGAATGCCATCCTCTGGGGAGGGAAGCGCTGGCGTAAGCCATTGAGTGGTAACAGGGATGATGGACGTACGGAAACGCAATACGATGACCAGAGTTATCGAATCCATTCTGACTACCGGGAGCACCTGCGAGGAGTAAGGAACTGTAGACGAGATCGAAGATTCGTCTACTCGCCGTGAAGGTCGACAATAAGACAGAGACCATGATTCCCCGCCCACTGAACCGCCTTTTCAAGATATGGAAGCTGCCCAGAGATATATGGCTCGCCCGGCTCGACGTCGAACGCCCAGTAGCCGATGGGCAAACGAACGTGATTTAATCTGTCGACAAGTCGTTACAGAAAGTTCAAGTTAAGTCCGGTCTTAGAGGGTTACCCAGCAGCAGCAATATCTGCGAAGTCAGCTTCTGTGATCCAGGTGTTCCAATGGTTCTTCAGGTTCGCTTCAGCAGTCGCGCGGTCTTGCAACTGTCCAAACGTCCACTCGTCAACGATGTTCGTATTTCCCGTGTTGTCGAACAACGAAGGTGTGATCCAAGGCTGGATGCATGCAAATTCTATGAGCGAGATACTAGAAAGCAAAAAAAGATAGAAATACTTCGAGGACAAGCCAGCCGCCAAGATTGACGCCGCGAACACTCTTGCTACCATAAGGAAAGCCAGGCGAGATTGCAGCAGCAAAAGAAACAGCGGAGCAGATAAAAGCGGCGAAGCGAAGAGAAGAAACCATGGTGGCTGAAGATTCTTAACGAGAGTAAACCTTTTGAACTCGATCGGATGCACAGGGACACGTGTGGAGTTTAAGTGGAGCCCGCGATGCGCTAGCAGGTGCTAGCCTGCTTCCACCTCGCGTACTGGATAAACCGAATAAGTATGACTTTGCCACCAGTGGATCTTGCTGCTACTTTGTCTAGCTGAGCATTGGCCACATCTATCCACAGCGAGTAAAGGCAATTTTTACATATGCGAATGAAAAAAGGAAGCATGGAGTTACTTTACTTATAGTCTTTGAGGGAGACCCTCCTTTGAGGGATAGAGATAATAATGAGATTTCTCGGCTTGATCTCGGCATCAGCTACATCACCAGACATCCTTCTCTCTCCTCCTCTTCGTCATCCTCATCTTCCGAATCGGGTCGCCGAAACCTCCTCTTACATTCTGCCAGCACTTTAGCCATCCTCTCCTTCTCCCGCAAGATTTCTGCAACCAGCTGAGCGTGATTGGCAGGTAGAAGTCTGCGCTCCCACTGGAGCCCATTTCCCCTTGGCTGGCTCTCTGACTGTAGAGCTGCGATCCTCTCCTCACCCATTGCGCCATCGTAAATGCATTTGAGCTCTTGTAATCCGGAATGAGTGCGTACTTTGCCTTCGCAATAGAGTTTGAAGGTTTCCGAATCGAGGATGAACGGGGAGATGCTCTTGGTTTTGCACGTCTGTACAGGATTTGAGCAAAGTTCATAGTTTGATCGAAGAGATCGTTGGAGAGGACCGTCGTATTATCTAAATATACAAGGCTTACCTCTGTTTCATCAACATTCGCGTGCTCGACTGGGGGCTAGTAATAATGTTAGCTCGGAGGATATGCAACTCAGATTCAAGACAATCTCACAGCGCCTTTGGCCCCGACGATCATGGGCAAACTACTGGGAGGATTAACGGAGAAGAAATCATCTTCGCGATCCAAGACGATATGAACCTCCCAACAGGCTGATCGCATGTTTTTAGCTTAAGATATATACGTTTGAAGCTCACTTACCTCCGAGATCATACTCATACTCGATCGCGATCTGTTTATTGGTGCATTCTCCGCCAGCTGCATTCTGCACCAACTGAAGATTCCAAACTTGACCAATTGTCAACTCATCATCGCTAACGATCTGGCGCGAATCTCCAAAATCTTCTGAGATTACCCTCCTACGACGCATAACTTGCCTAACGTCGTACTCTGGCTTCATTCGGCCAAAGTAATAATGCTCAGCAATGTGATTCGGGTTATTGCTGTCGAGCCATTCTGGGAACGGCCCTTTCCTGCCTTTCGATGTAATGTAATGCCCTCTGATTTGGACGTCGGCCCACACATTCATTTGGTGAAGATGACTATCTTCCCAGCCAAAAACGTACTGGATCACTGTATGAAGATTTGCAAGCGTGTAGTTTGTCGGAACGCGGATTTGACGCCAGACGTCTTCAAAACCGCAAAACTGCATACGAAGTTGGACGTAGGAAGATGTGGGAGCTGGAAGCGAAAGATAAGGGTCTTTTGTGGATGTATCGTCATGCTCTGCTGGTACACGAGTTCGTTTCGCGGCGCTACCTTTACGGGGAGAAAGCTGAGATTGTGTACGTTTGCGAGAGTCAGCAGACATGGTGGTACAAAGAAAAAAGCTGAAACGTGAGGATATTTCCAGATCACTCGACCCTGAGCCCGAGCTATGTGATTGTCGATGTTATCGATATTCTAGACGCGTCAAACTGCGTATTTGCTCCCAAGTAAGCGAACGAGGAGGAGGATCTAGGAGGATGTGGAAATTGAAGTATTTGAGTGGTGGTTATCAATTATCATAAAGCCGCGGAGATAACATATAAACAACTCAGTGGGAATTCTCAGGACGTGCTTCAGTTACTTACCACCATGTCGTTTTTATTCCCAAGGGCAAGTCTTGAGCTTGAGCCTTTATAAGGATTTATTTTGTAACCCAGCATCCTAGATTCCTCTTCAAATACCTAAACGCGATCCAGATGGCGCTTGGAACTTCTTTGACGGGGCATTAAAAACTTGGGCTGTTCAAAGCGATGAGAACTCGTTTACTTCTCGGCAGGTTTTCAAGAGCTCAAACCCACATACTGGAGCCGGTCGTTCATCTACTGCTACTCGTATGGCGTGTATAACTATCTGAATTCCTTCAAAGCTCATGCAAGTATGGCTTTGTTAGCTCCCTACCACTGGCACATTTATCAGACGGAACGATTCGACGTGGTAAGTCTACGTGTCTCCGTGGGATACTCAGAGATGAACCTTGCAAGCACTTAGCAAAGCGGTGTTCTGTGCTACGACTTGGATGGTAAAGAAGGCAAGTTGCAAGCAGGTGAAAGTATGACAATTCCTCCCTATCACTATCACACGGTACGTTTCCTTCGGTGGTCTTCTTTATTGCTAATTCTCCCCTCTCTTGTTCCAGTTTTGGTCAGACCCTGCCTCTGGTGTTGACCTTGATGTACATATAACTGTCAGTGGAGGACCCAATGCCGGGTGTGTTACCTGTGTTCCTTCTACGTCCATTCCCTTATTATTTTTGTTCAGCTTTGACGACACCTTCATTCACAACTTTTACGGATATCTCTCCTCTGCTGTCATGCAAGGCAAAGCTCCCAACCCGTAAGTCCTTTTTAACTTGTCAGTAAAGTGATATGTTTAAATTTCTCCTGCAGATTCCAGATGCTCAGTTTTTTGGATCATGCTGATGTCGTTCTTGTGTTTCCACTTTGGACTGGTCGGTTGGCAAACATCATCTTGGGACGCTGGCTTGGACGAAGTTTGGGTGGATACCAGGTTGAATATAAGGAATTTAGTGAGAAGAGTGATTGAACATACTTACCATCTTCGATATCTGTTCTCATTACCAGAATCGAGCGCATCTTTTCAAACCGGTTTTGAAGGAACCAACATTAAATAGGTGTCGTCGAGTATAATTATTGACTATGGAGATAAATACGAGTCCGTTGTCCTGTGGTATTACGATCGTACAAGGTATCGTCCTGCTTAGTAGCGGAAAAAGGAGTAACAAAAGAAAAACGCGTCCAGTACCCAAAAAACAAGAAATGAGACAAGAAACGGAGAAAAATTATCCAAAGCCTTTTGATTTGACTTTGAACTATGGGTATTAAAGGAGTTTCGACCAGCCATGATCCCTGGCCTTCTTCACGATGCGCTTCACCTCCTGGGATCGAGCGCGAGTAGTGACGAGCAGACAGTCAGGCATATCGACAATAACTAAATCATCGACGCCCAAGCAAGATATCAGGCGACCGGATCCAGGGACGACGATACCTCCAGCGACTTGATCAGTGAGTACTAAACGAAGAACGAAAAAGTTAGAGTGGAGGGGGTACGAACAAGATTTCCACTAACCAAGGGATGGGTCTCCCAATATACGAGGTTGGTTGGCTTCCGCGGGCAAGAGGTCAGTGAGAGAAGAAAAATCACCAACGTCGTCCCAACCTGGTTTAATTTAGTCAGGAACATGTCGTACGAGCGGTAACTGAAAATTCACCGAATGTAGCGGGCACAACGGCAACTCGTCCTACTGCAGCAGCTGGCTCAGCAATAGCATTGTCAATAGGGATTTTCTCTAATTCTGGCCAGAGCTTCTCAAGGATCTTGTTCCTTGCAGGCTCATTATCCCAAACCGCACCGATCTCCCGTAAGCCTGAGGCCATCTCCGGCTTGTATTCCTCGAGGAAACTGAGGAGAGTCGTAGCCTTCGTCACGAACATACCCGCATTCCAACGATATTTACCAGTGGCGATGTAAGCAGCCGCTGTTCTGGCCTCGGGTTTTTCCTTGAAACTGGAAACAAGCCTTGCATTTGGCGCGTTCTGGATGTTGATGGGGTCCCCAAGACGGATATAACCGAATCCGGTGGACGGATGGGAGGGAGCGATACCGATCGTTACGAGATAATCGTTACGGGCAACCTCGACTGCCTCTGCGACGGCCGCCAGGAAGGCTTCATCGCCGGAAATCATATGGTCTGCGGCGAACGATCCAATAACAGCATCAGGATCACGATGGGCAAGAATAGCTGCGGCGAGACCGATAGCAGCCATGGAATCCTTGGCCGTAGGTTCGCAAAATAAGTTTTCGGGAAGTAGGTCAGGAAGTTGTTCACGAATGGATGTTACATGACTAGGCCCCGCCACAATGGTCGTACGACTGGCAGAAGTTAGTGGGAGAAGACGGTCCCAAGTCGCTTGGATAAGGGATCTGCCTTTTAAAGTAAGGTCGAGAAGAAATTTGGGATGGTTTTCACGCGAGAGAGGCCATAAACGAGTGCCAGCGCCACCAGCGGGAATAACGACATAGAATCCGGGAATATCGCGAGTGGTGCCGAAATAACTTGCGTTTGCGTTATCACCAAGCGGAGAGGGGTGATGGATGGAAGCAGAGAGAGAGGGTAGTGAAGCGGGAAGTGAGGGACTAAGGAAAGGCGACTTTGCCTTCATTTGGGGGCTTGAAGGTGCAGGAGTCATAAAACCAGGCGTGCTGGGCCTAAAATAACCATTGTAGCCCTGCGATGCATTCAGTGCTGAAGAACTTTTTGAGCTGGGAGTTAATTACCTGGCTCTCTTTCAGATTTGACTCTCTCAATTGCCTCTCGAGACTGGAATTGGCTTGTCTGAGTTCTGAACATTCGTGTTTCAGATCGGCGATATCGACTTGCTTCAAGTTTTTTTTTTGAGCAATTGAGAAGTTATTATTTCAGAGAAGAACATACAGATTGCTGCATCATGGACATGATGCTTTGAAACATGGTTTCAACGCTCAACTGGCCAGCAGGCAGCGAGGACAACTGAAGAGGTACTGACATAGTGAAAGAAGGGAGACAAAGAACGAGTGTGCGGAGAAGGGGGTGATTTATCTCACAGTGCTCTCGGCAATTCTGAATTGATCTGTGCAAGTTCCGATTTTATGTTCAATTATTTTCCGTTTCGCCACGTTTGCAGTGTACTTATGCCGTTTTTCTCACTTTGTCGTGTATAGACCGATGTTCGCTTTACTGTCAAACTACAGGATTCATGATAGATGGTAACTACAAACGTTGCTTCATCCAGGAGGGGTTTACACACTTCTAATCGCTCTCAAACTCGACAACTTGCAATTTCCGTGCTTTTTTCGTGGGATTGGCCAAAGACGCGCCTTTAGGTGGTCTCGAAGGGGGCTTCACTTTGGGATTTACACAGAATCAGCTGAGGATACATTATTGGCAAGCGAAAACTTACCAGGTTCCGCCTCTGTAGATTCACGCTTCTGTCGTTTCTTGGATGGTTCTACTAGTTTTTGCATTTTTAAGTCTTCACGCTTTTTGCCCAGAGTTTCAGACGCGTTATGAACTGCATGACTTTTCGAAGGAGAGACTGGTGGATACATTACCAGAGGAATCTCATAAACACTAATGAATCTTACGAAGTGATGTAGCATCGGAATTTGAGGGTGTTACTCGAAGTTGGCACCTTACAACACTACTTGCGATCTGACAGAGCAAACGACGCGTCAATGTCGTGTCTAGAAGATTAAACCAGACTATACACACGATTGTTAAAATATTGGTAGAATATGAAGCCACTTCGTCGCCGTGTATTTGACTTAGATGAAAACGAGCCGGTTTATCGGAAGACGGTGCGATGGTCAACTGAAGAAAAATCCGTAAGAGTTTGAATACTATCACGGTAGAACTCTCACTTCAATTTTGGTGTTAGACTCTTTACTCCAGCCACTCAGTATGAATTCCTCAGAAATAATCGCTTCCTTAAGGGCTTCCGCGATATCTAGTAGTTCATCCGACGAGGTTTTGGAGCCCTGGATCCAAACAAGTTTGAATATTACAACGAATAGATTATAGCATGTAGAGAGACGCACAGCGAAAGCAGAAACGTCTGCTTCATCCCAGGAACCACGCCACCATCGAGCCGAATCAGCGAGACAGAGATGAATTACCCATTTGTCGTCTGTAACGCTAGAAAGAAGTACGAACTTAACTGTGCTGTGATAGATTAGTTGTATCAGTTCATCCAGGCAACTGAGAGAAGAGAACATATGAAATCAATTACAATAGACGCGCGTTCCTTTTAGACGCTTGTTCCAATTAAAGGAAAAATCATTTGCATAGAAATCCATCCTACAGATTAAAACGAAAAACTAAAGCAAAAACAATAGTACAAGTGCATAGTCGCCTGGGAAATTCTACATATGTGGAAGATGTATACATAATGAAGAGAAGATAAACGGTAGATTCAATATTTTAAATGCTGTAGGTTCAAAGCAAATGACTTTCTGCGAGGCTTTTCCTAACAATGGTATCTTTCACTGAACAAGCCAATTATCAATGGGAGCCTTGTAAGCCAAATTTTGCGTACCGTTCTCAAGAATCGTGAAGGTCGAATGAGTATCCTGGAATAACACGTCAAAGTAGACTGAGATTATAAATTATGTTTTACTTACTGTGACAGAGGTAAAGTGGCAATAGAAGGTACGAGGAGTCGTAGAGTGCTGCTTAAAAATCGTGGCAAACTTCTTTTTCATGTCTATTGAAGGTTTCAACGCGTTGATAACATTAGCCTTCGAGGAATGCTGGAACAGACTTACACCTGGAGGTCCCCTCAAACGTGTTGGGGCGATCACCATATGAGATAACCCATTTTGAGAACCGAATCCCTGACTCAAGCTTTGCTTTTAATATGTCGCATTTATTGAGAAATAGAATTAGCTCGGTAGTCTGGAGGAGCTGGTTCGAGACAATTGCTCTCCAAAGGAGAATCGAATCTTCCTGTGTAACAAGATGAACCCATCAAGAAAATAACAAAAAACGGCAATGTACCAATCTGTTTACTGAAGGATCTTCGACTAAAGATTGGTCAAAGCAGGAAAGAGGTGCCAAAAAGATTATTGCATCGCAGGCGTCAAAAAATGGTGCCCACGCCGCTTGATATCAATTCAGGAAAAAGCTTCTCTCGGTGATGATTGCATCCGCGTACCTCGCTGGCCATTGTTAGCAAGGCTATTGCAAGTTTATATGAGAAAAATCTCACCAAGGACCGTGCCCCGCCAACATCAAATACCCTCCAATCCCGACTCATCATATTTCCTTCAGCAGCGGGAGTCAAATAATCAGACCATGGTGTTTGGAAGATAATTACCTGTCTTGAGAACAAAACGATGCTCCGAAACGCCTGGGTCGGTCCGATCCTGAGCGACGGATGGAGATGAAAAGGCACAGGTACTTACCCATTGTCTTCAGCCGAGCTTTTAAAATGTCATCTAAACAGTAATGTCAATGTAAGAGCCTAAAGATCGTACATTAGTATGTGTCATTTACCGTCTGAAGGAACATATTTTAATGCAGTAACTCGGTCTAGTTCATCCAAGAAACTGCCGATCGCGATTAGTAGTGACTGAACACGGGGAGAATAGAAAACCCACAAGCCCGGCGTGTCTTCAAGTCGAATTCTCAGTGCTTGCAGGAGAGCTTTGATGGTTGGATCGTGCCAAAGCTTGATCATGTCCTCTGCACAGTTGTTCAGAATGACCCCCGGATCTTGAGGGTCATCAAAGTCTATCCCATCGTCACTGTCAACGCTTTCCCTGTTCGATGAAGACAGAAACCGCGAAAAAGCCGATTTCCAAGGCGTTGCTGATTGTACATAAATTTCCTTCTTCAAATTTGAACTCGGCGGAGGAACATTTGTGACGGATACCTGCTGAGTAGCCGTTGCCGTAGATGGTGAGAGTCTCCGCCATAAGGACTCTTCGACCTGCAAAAGCGGAGAAAGTCTCATTTTGAGTTTCAGATGCTCTGCGGTCAGCATGGGTAGTTCTTGTTCAAACTCCAGAGGACTTGGAGATCGGTCTTCCGAGATAGGAGAGACCGGAGACAAGCCCGAATACTGTTGTTGCGCTGTAGTCATTGCGTCGAAAATAATGCGGATTGATCTATATACATATCGATCAGTGTGCTGTTCGCTAACCGGAAATTGTCTTTACCGGGCAATATTGAGTTGGACTATCGTTCTCCATGACCCCCGTTCTGCTTTAAATGCTTTTGGTGAGTTGATCAATTGAAAATCTGGGATTTTTTCAGGCGGTCAGGACATCGTTTGAGGGAACAGAAGGTTGTGTACTTTTCAAAGTCGTGGATTTTCCTGCAAATGTTGAGCTCTGAGCATATTGGAACGACGTCCAAGTTGAAAGACTCACCTGATTCACTTTGACCTTTCAACAAAGTCAACTAATTGGCTCAGAGATTATACTAGGAAACGCACCTAATAACAGCACTGATATTTTGTTCTCCTTCTTTTCAGCTAACCTCTGGGCATTTAACTCCTCGTCAATTCCGTCTGATATCTCTTTGGCCTTTTTTTCTTCGGAAATCCTCTGTTCTCGCTCTGCTGGACTCTCGTTAGGCGGAGGAGCAATTAGCTTGGACAAAGGGTCTTCGTCTTCAGTGAGACTGCGACGAGGCATGTTCAAATAGAAAACACGATCGGAGATAGAGCTCAATAAAAGACACAGTTACAGAGACATGAGTGAACAAGAAAGAGTTGAATTGTAGTGACCATAAGTAGGCAGAAGCATCAATACAAGAGTAAGTTGACTTCTATTTTGATGGCATCTGTACATCTAAATCTATACCCCACTAGCATCTAGCCTAACACCGTACCTCTAAGCTCTAACTTTGACATCCTCAATAAACAACTTTATCCGATAGATACGCTGCACCATTTTTCGTGTCGACAACTCAAATCTTTATTCCTCTTCTTCTGTTGTGCCATGTGGTCCCACGCGAAACTTCTCGGCTTCCAGAAAATTCCCTCAAAGAAAAATCACGCAACAACGTTGAACGGATGTCTAACAGTCTAATAGTAATACTTCAGCTTGTCGCCCAAGCTGAAGCGCTGAAGCGTGCCACCATGGTAGCCTTACATGTATGGTCAAGGGATATGTTTATTCACTTTGAAGCTTGTTTGCAAAATTGTTGAGTCCCGATTCCCGGATTTGCCCCCAGGATGCTATACCTCGACTCGTAGTGTCAAGAGGTTTTAGAGTCTGCCTACGGGAGACAACCAGGATGCCTACCTCGTCACACTCCGAGTCTCAAGCGCACCGCCAGTTTTCTTTCTTGGGTTTTCGGAATTGAATTTCACCATCATTATGACTCCTCAGGCTGGCAGAATTAGTGGTGTGTATCTACTATAAGGTACTTATCTGAAACCGAATTTTTTTCGCATAGTCAGCCAACTCCTGACCAAGTATCTCTGACAGCGGGACCTGCTCTTGCCTATAGTGGAATTGCTGTCCTCAGTCATCAAACCAATCGACAGACGACAACGGATGCAGATATTGTCAAAGGCCTAGTGACTCCCGCCTTCCTTGGCCAATGGCCTAGCAACGGCGGAGACGCAATAGCCTCAGCACGGAATTTACTGGTCGATACTGTTAATGGTTGACCGCCCACAGCAAGCAAGTGGCAGGCGACGTTGTTGCATCAAAGTCTCGTCTGCTGGGATTTCGTGGCTCTATAACTACTTTCGTTACATGTGAATATAGATATGCCGCGACAATACAGTGTGCTACAGTGTGGCGCCAGTATTTCAAGCCAGTGGTAATCAATCTTTCTCTCAACATATGCGGTAACCCCGAATCCCGACTTTACTCGGTTGCTGCAGATAAATATCTTCTAACGGTTGCTCTTAGTTTTCCTTGGTGATTTTAATTTTGAGTTCCCATGATTGTCATGAGTCTCTTTACTCCCGCAGCTGGCCCAGTATGGGACTTCTGTACCAGAGATGTGCTGGCGATTTTCATCACTTTGTTGTCACTTTGTCATGTCCAATAAAAGTTGAGTATATGCTGTTGTGCGCCGACTCATTTACGGTATGTCTTCCTGCTCTCTGAGATTAATTGGATTTGGTTCGCTCAATGGTTCACCCCTCCGAGTCCGACATTTCTAGGTCATTCAAGAATAAGAATCCAAACTGGATTCAATCGTACGGTGGCGTCTGTCTTGGTTTACAAGTTTACAAGCTGATATCCTAGAAGAACTAAGGCTATGAAACCCCGATGAACCAGACACTTTGGTGCTACTAGTAACCTTGCGCGCTGAGATATATACGGATCCTACTGCCCATAGTGAATGCAATATCTTTTCTGGCAAATTAGCAAGTGCCTGACCGCTTCCAATTACTCATTCTTGCAAGTCATACTATATATACATCGGTAAAATTCCGTCTCAATTTTCATTCAGCAGTTGATTATTGTCATGGTTTCGACCTTCTCGGTGCTCTTGAAAACTCCCCTCTGAACGGAGTCTTGAGTTTCCCTGCACACGCAACTCAACGCGGGTTCAATTTCGATTTCTAAATTCACACTCTCGGGTGTACACTCTAGCTAAAGATATTTTTGGAAAGACAAAGAGGGGCATCTCGTCATACTCTTTGAGTCGTAAGTAAAACGAATAAGTTTCACGGGAACTTTACTTGTAACGAAAAATCTGGAAAACCTTACGATCTCGGGGTCAAGACCGTGGATGGTGGCTCTGGTAAGTATCTAGTATCATGGGTCCCGTTCCATTTAGCAAACAAAAATGAAGCACCTCAGCAAATTCAAATGGGGTGCAGGTGATTGAGAACTTGATATAGTCCGGTGCATATAGATGTCCGAGTCCGTATATCCGTCTCGGCCAAAGCGGTCACTGCACGGAAAGACAAAGTACACAGTGGATGCGCGGTGCATATTTTGAGTTGATTCCGTCTCTCCAACGACGCCCATACCTGTGAAAGGGAATGGGATATATTGGGCTTCAGATAGAAACGCCGGGTACAGCATAGCTGTCGGATTGCTCAATTAATATCACAGTGAACGCACGAATTTTCAAAGAGTTTATCCGTAGTACTTACCGTAGACTGAAAGCCGCAGTCTCCAAGAAATTGATTGAACTTACTGTTTGTTGCCGATTTGCAGATCCTTTTTTGGAGCACTATAACGCGTCCATCTGCCGATCTGATATTATTATTGATTGTGCTGGTCGGACGATCAGTTCGAAAATGAAAGCAATAGAGCCAGTGCGCATCGGTTTGATTTGTTCAGCCTGCATTCGGTATGTTGAATAAGAACAGGAATATTATAGCGTCGAGCGTAGCTAGGCTACCGATGATCAAGCTAGTAGAGTCGGTGTTTGGATGAAGACAATCGGAAATTCCGAAGTGGGATGGTCACGAGCGCTTCCTCTCAGCTGCGGATGCTTTTTTCGGATGTCTCCTGCCTTAATGGGCCAAATTCACCTGAATTCTTTACCTAGCTGTTGCTAGTCTCCCCTAGGCAGGCTCGTTATACACTGACGATCCATATGAGCTGTTGCCAGACTCTAGTGTGTTGAATTTTCCCAAAAGTGGCCTCGAGACTATCAAACATTGGCGCGCTCGTTGGCGCGGTTGCTGAACACTTTGGGTCGAGAATTGGAAGGACTCAAGACCTGGGCTACTAGTAATTCCTCTTACTTACCCCGAGTGTTGGTACGCCAGGATTCAAGAAGTACCTATGTGCATCATCATTTCAAAGTAAGATATATCTACTATGTGATAACCAGTTTCTAATAGACTGGAATGCGAAGGGGAGGATTCTATAATCGCTGCAAGATCCGTATTATTGGCTGATATATTTGCAAGTTGGTCCCCTTGTTGGGGTTGTTGAAACGTTGAAGGTACATGCCGGCCAAAGCATCCGATCTTTGTTTGAGTATCTTGGTCACTTTTTGTGTAGGTAGGACGGCTGGCAGATATGGATTCCCGCTCCGTATCAGGACGACCCTCTGTAATTTAGTATCCTATCCTACCATAGCTATTTCCATGTGTCTCGAGACGCGACTATACGCTAGTTCAAATCGGCATTTTGGATGTAGCATCTATGGCGCTAGGACGCCAGGCACGTAGTATGGCCCCCATTCTGTTTAGGACCATCCGGCCGACTTGCTTGCTTATTCTATTCCAAAATTGGTGTTCAGCCTATTGCTTTATCTGATCAAGTCAACCTTTCAATTGATGTTGGTACTGTATAGTGCACTTATTCCTATATACTAAGTCTGATACTGGCTCTCCCCCTTGTCCTCCTCATAATGTTTGCGTAGTTAAGATTGCGATAATACATTATCTCAATCCAGAATTCTTACAGTGGTGGGCCACTACAGCAAGCTACGCGCCACTGAAATGCGAAGGGGGAGACTATGCAATCCCTGCAAGATCCAGGCTATATTTGCATTGGTCCCCTCGTTGGGGAAAGGTGCATCCGATCTTCCGTTTGAGTGTCTTCGTCGCTTTTAATTTTAGGGACCCCGGCGGGCTTCCTTCCTTCCTTGAGCTTATTCTATTCCACAGTATTGCTTTACCTGATCAAGTCAACTTTTAAATTGATCTTAGTACTGTATTAATTAAAACTACACTGTCAGATTATGAAGCAGAAAGAGGTATAACTAAGGTTGAGATACGAAGTTGAGACTGGCTGGGAAAAAAACTTGTATAAGGTTTGCGTGGTTAAGATTGATTGATGATCACTGATCGAGATTGCCTGATGATCATTGTCTATCGTGGTCGTTTCTAATACTAGCAACGAGACTGGCTAGGTGCGCGTACCAATGAAGCGCTTAGACTCAAGGATAAGAAAAGGCGTTGCGCAAAGAAATTGCCCTTCAATTCATATGGTACACTGTGCTAATACTTGGTGATAAGGAAATACAATCAACTCGACTACTAGGCGTGCTTGCTCGCTTTTGACTGAACATCACCTGCTGCATCTGCGACTTTTCCAGCGCCAGCCTTCTTAGCATCTTCTGCAGAGCTTTTGCCCCATCCAAGCCAGCTAAACCACCCAGCCTTAGCTTGGTCCTTCTTGTCCTCAGCGCTATCTTTGACTTCTCCATATTTCTTATCCACCGATGCTCTCGCTTCGCTGTATAGATTCTCCGTTGATTCTCTGGCATTGGAAAGGCTTCCCGAAGCCTTTGACTTGTATTCGTCGAATTTAGCCTGGGCATCGTGTGCTGCTTGTTTCGTCCGTGCCTCTGCACCACTTATGGTCTTGTCTGCTGAAGCTTTCACTTCATCAAATTTCAGCTGACCCATCTTGTGTGCATCTTCAGCTCCCACTTTACCTGAACTTCCAGCCTCCTTGGCCTTTCGAATGGCCTCTTCTTCGTCCTTCTTGACCTTGGCTTCTAGCCTGGCTGCTTCATCGGGATTGTTGTAGTACCACCAAGCTCCAGCGCCGCCAGCAGCAACAAGGGCGCCGATGAGGAGAGTGTTGTTGTTAGATTTGGGCTTGGGCGGTTCTGTAGTGTATGTTCGTGCTCGTCTTGCCTAGTACAGATATCGTTAGGATAGTTATTCAGGTGATGATAGCACAAGTAGGTATCACCTTTATCAAGGCAGTCGGCGAGGATTTGGCAATACGAATAGCTTGGGAACGAAACATTCTACGATGGATTGAAGATGGAATTAGAGGGGGCACATGAGACGGCGCTGTTTGGTTATATACACGCGCTTTAGGTGAGGTGACGTAGATGGGCTAATCATGACGTAGTTCAAAATATTCTGTCATAATAATAATAGAAAACAACTACACAATCCAACATCGAAACTCTCGATTTTTGTATATACTCTGCTAAACATCTACTGCTTGACTTTACCAATGACAGCGTTCGGTGCGTACCGAGGAATGACCTAAAGGACAAGACCAGTTAGAAGAATCAAAAACACAACAGAACTCGCAACAACAAACCTTGGGATCATGCAGCATGTTGAACTCTTCGGTAGCATCGCGTCCAGCATACAGCATGATAGCCTTCTTGCCTCCGGGATGGTCAGGAAGGAACTATGTAGGGTGATACATAAACGGCAAGGAACAAACAGTTCGCAAAAACAGGTATACCTCAGTAACGTCGAGCACTTCGCCGTTTACTACAACCCAGACATCCTTCTCGCTTTTGTGCTTTGCAACCTCGTCAAGCGTAAACACTCCACTAGACTTCCCCACAGAGTTGGATCCTGCTGCAGGAGCAGCCGATGACGACGATGATGAAGCACCTGAGACCTGGCCAGCAATAGCGCCAAGACGACCACCAGCCTTAGTTACAGCAGCACTGGCTACTTGTAGCAGGTAGGCAGCAGCAGAGTCTCCAGCGACACGTCCAAAGACAACACATCCAAGTAGGGAGCTTCCTCCCAGACGATTAGCGCCGTGAACGCCTCCAGCGACCTCTCCACAAGCGAATAGACCCTGTATAGGCTTGCCGTTGGTGTCGATAACGTGAGATTCCGCATCGATTTCAAGACCACCCATAGTGTAATGCAGAACGGGAGTCATCTGGGCGACGTGGAAGGTGTCGTTGTAAGACCACTCGCCAGAGAAAAACTGACAGGATAGATGTAAACACAAGATATACCGGATAGAGCATGTAAACAATGAATACCTTCTTGCCGAACGGATCCTTCTTCGTTCGAACAGACTGGTTGTAGTCATCGAAAGTTTTCTTGAGAACAGCGGGTGAAAGACCGAATTCCTTAGCAAGAGCGTCACCAGACTCGAAGCGCTTCATCAGGCCACGGCCGACGTAGTGCTTGCAATGCCATTCAATGTCTTTCGACGCGGCTCCGTTGAGAACGAGACGAATAGGGAACTGTTAACCAGTGTCATTTTCTTTCAATCTCTTGAAAAAGCATTCATACCTTGCCATTCTCCCACATTTTACCGGTGACGTAGTCTCGGTGCTGGAGCTCATCGACAAATCGTTTACCAGTGTTATCCAGAAGTAATCCACCAACACCCCGTAAAGCTTCGGCAGCCAGGAATTTCACCTTCGCATCGGGTTCGTTGGGGTCGATAAGACCCGTTGGGTGCACCTGCACCTTCTCCATATCAATACCCTTGGCACCAGCTTGCATAGCCATCTTGTGACCATCACCGGTACAGTGGTCACCATTCGTGGTAGGAAGGTCGTAGTACTCAGGACGATGCTTTTTGAGCAGCGAGTCGGATGTGAAGTCGGCAGCATAACCACCAGTAGCAAGGACGACCGGCCCATATGCAGTCTCAGTTTTACCGTTAAGAACGTATTCGACGCCGGAAACATGGCCATTCTCGTCTTTCAGGAGCTTGGTGACACGAGCTTTCTTTACGATCTTGACACGCTCGGGTTGAGAAACAGCGAGGTCTTCTAAGCGTTCCATTTGGGCGTACGTGATGACCTGAGAGACATATCAACAACAAAACAAGTTGCACAGGGGCCATTACTTACCATCCCAGGGAATTGAGCACCTCCACGATGTGTACGTGGCTGACTGTGACCACCGAGACGAGCAACTTTCGACAAATCCAAACCAAACTTGGCCTGAAGCCAGTTAACGGCGTCACCTGAGCGGCCGGTAAGAACTTGGATGAGATCATCTCTAGCGAGGTCCCGAGCCTACATTCACTAAGTAAAGAGGAGTTAAGGAGCGAGAAGGTACGCACAGATTTCTTGGTATCCTCGAAGAAGATCTTTGCATTATCAGGAATATTCAGTTCCTGTTGGGTCTGGGTACCAGCACCGTTGATACCAGAGGTGGCCTTTGTCGAGTTTCCTCCCATGAAACTGTAGAACTAAGAGTTTATGCGGAGTTTATGATAACAAGTTTGATGACTGACCCTTGTTTGTCGAGAAGAAGAACATTGGCACCACGTTCAAGAAGAGTGTGTGCTGCAGAGAGACCAGCGAGGCCACCGCCAACGACGATAATGGACATAATGGAAGAAGGAAATTGAAGGGAGTTTCGACGGGGCCTCGGGTTCAAGTGCCTTTATAGACCGCACCGGATCGGCCAAAGAACCCAGGGCCGGCCACTCGCATGTGATTCTTCAAACGCGTACCAGTACTTATACCGCAAAATCTAAGTATCCTAATCCGCATTTAACCGGTCTGAATATTTCATGTGCGGAAGGAATCAAGCTCCAAAGCTTGAAAGTACTCGAAACTTGTCTAGTCAAATTTTTAACCACTGGTATTCCAACCGGACCAAGGTAAGTAAGACCGATCCGATGGTTGCCCCTCTATGGTATAGTCATCTACTACATAAATCTTGTCAAAGCATCCTTCAAAACCTCGCAGCATCTCTTGACCAACTCATCCATGCTCATCTCAGTCCCATTCATCATTACTAACCGCTGAACCTTTCCGCTTGAATCACCGTGTTCAACATCTTCGTCAACGAATATTTCTCTATTAGCCTCCAGGTATGCGGGCCAGACGATCTGCTCCCAGTATCGTGGAGGATCACGCCACAGTGACCCCTCTGGGTCAGATTGAACTGTCGGTCAGCAACCGGTATGGTTCCGAAATAAAGCGGAGTTAAAGAACGGGAGACACACGGCAGCGGAAGCGGGGAGCGTCGTCAATACAAGGAAGGAACGCCGATGGACAGACAAGTACGAAAAAGTATACTCGGACTTACCTGCGGTGTGATATCCATGTCTTTCGTGTCGCCTTCGCTTGAGTATATTTTGCGGTACACGCAGAAATATCCGCACGTCCAATTGTTCATACACATCCTACTAATTCCGTCGGTAAATGATCTTACAGTTAGTATTTCTTGTCCACTGACCGCATGCCAGTACAATAAGAATCCATCTACCAAACCCCATATTATCTTGTCCCCAGTCCGTTCTGCATCACGTTGGATATCTTCAAAGGTTCGAGACCATCTAAGTTTTATCTCATCGATGAGGTGAATGTCCTTTTGCTCGTTCAAGTGGTCATGACTTCTATGATCCGGTGGTATCACACCAGTCCTCTTGACCTCTTTTAAAAATTCAACCATACGAGGCCAATCGATGGCACCAGCAGGAGCATCCCAGTCTTGCACTTTATAAACCGGATGCATTGGAACCAGGTCTTGAGGCTGTATTGAGTTCAGTTGAGGCAACCTCCACGCAGATAAAGCTGTAAAGATTCATACTGGAGCAAAATCCTGGAAAAAAAGCTTTGAGACTGTAATACACTGATCGATAACAATCGAACGTACATACGTCTTGATGAATTATAACACTGTTAGGGAGTATCCCTCGTAAGTGTTTTGCTAATGTTGTTTTGCCAGAGCAAGTTGCACCTCTGGTAGAATAAAAGATAAAAAGTCAAAATTTTCTTGATATATCTAGAATCCGAGCGCACCCAACTCCAACGAGAATTACTCGAGTTTTCTGGTTTGAAGCACCAGAGCTGAGGTCGCCCATTTCTAAGATGAAAGTAGAACAAAACTAGGCGCCTGTCTTTATCTATCGTCTCGGCAACGCTTCCCGCTTATCTTTGCCGAAACATTGCCGGGATCCCTGCGTGGCGTCGTTCGGTTGTTGAACACTGCTTGAACATTGCAAGGGCACGCTCAAAGCGCATTTCTTTCTATTTCTTTCCTACCTAGCTACCCAGGACCAGTAGTTCAACAGCTCTCACTGAGCTCTGAACTGTTTGTTCTCTTGCAATGTCTGAACGAACAGCGCTTATTGCATCTTCGAATGCGAATGAACACGGCAGCAGCGGTCCACCTCCGAACGCTCCCTACAACACCACAGTGCGCTCTGTAGTATGGGGTCTCCTTACTGCCTTGACAATTGCCTTTGCCGTTGTCATGCTCTTCTTTAACGATAATCTTCCGGATAACATCAAACTAATACCGTGGATTGGCGGAGATCTTCATGATCCTACGGTTGCCGCACTCGACATACTATCCAAGGCCCCAGTTATTGTGAGTCATTTATCCAAGATCGAAGAATAAATCCACTTGCTTATGGTCACGGTGCGTAGGATGGTCATATTGATCTTCCGATTCTCGTTCGCCACTTATACGCCAACAATGTTTCCGCTGTCGATTTATCGGACAATATGCCTAGCCATGTAGACATCCCCCGTCTCAAAGCCGGGAAAGTCGGTGGGTTCTTCTGGTGCGTCTGTTTGGTTTTCATTTGAAATCACATAGGTAGACGAGGTGTTTCAAGGTCTGTGTACGTTTCATGTGCAGATCCTGAGGCAGAAGGGCCCGAGTTTTTGACTAGTACTTGGAGAGTCAGGTATGTCCATTTCCATGGAACTGGCGAGATCAGCGTATGATTGTTTGGGCTCCAGGGATACACTTGAGCAGATTGACGTTGCCAAGTCGTTGATTGAAAAATATCCAGATGTATGGATTTACTTTCGTATAACTTGCATGTAAGCTAATCACCAGTGGCTGCAGACATTTCAGCTTGCTCTTGGTACGGAAGACATCAAATCCTCAATTACTAATGGCAAAATTGCCAGTCTCCTCGGCGTTGAAGGGTATGTTCGCGTTACTATCGCTCTCCTGCGGGGTTCATGGTCTATTGTACCCGTTCTGCTACGATCTTCCCCCCGCCGGTAATCCAATCCATACGGTAGTTGACTCATCCCCACTTTCAATAGGGCTCATCAGCTTGGAAACTCTATTGCTGTACTGCGCCAATACTATGCGTTGGGCGTTCGCTATGTTACACTCACTCACGCGTGCCACAATGCATTCGCAGATTCATGTGGCATTGCACCTGGAATAGAACCTTTGCACGGCGGCTTGAGGTGAGCCAATTTCAATTCAGTCCGACTCCGAAGGGATCTACATCTCCGACTCCGACTGCAAGACGGTCTTAACCCTTTACCGCTCCTGCCATACTGGTGCCCTGTTACATACGCTAATTCACTGCAGCTAACGTCCATTGAAGTACTATAGGGCGGTCGCTAATTGATGAAATGAACCGACTCGGAGTTTTAGTAGACTTGTCGCACACCTCAGACGCTACCGCAATCCAGGCTTTGAAGCATTCTAAGGCTCCCGTGATCTGGTCGCATTCGTCTGCTCGAAATGTGCATGACGTTCCTCGTAACGTTCCGGATAAGGTGCTTAAACTTATTGGCACTGGCGATGGACAAACAGACGCAGTCGTTATGGTATTTGAGCTCTGCCCAGATTCAGGCTTCTGCTGATTCCTTTCAAGGTCAATTTTGCGCCGATGTTTGTTGCTCCGGAGGGTCTTGCAAATATTGTCACGGTGGCTAACCACATTGAACATATCGCAAAGATTGCCGGTAAGAGACACGTCGGTTTAGGGAGCGATTTCGATGGTATACAAGACACGCCAACAGGATTAGAAGATGTATCCAAATATCCCGCGCTGGTGAGTTACTGGAATGGTATACATTAGCCTTTTCCCGAACCTCTTAATCTGATGCTGTCGAACAAGTGAGCTGATATATTCTTTCTCGTTGTATAGATCGCCGAATTGTATGATCGTGGATGGACGAAATACGAACTTGCTGGTTTGACTGGCGGCAACCTCCTCCGTGTATTTGAGGGAGCTGAAAAAGTGTCCAGGAACTTGAAAGCCGCAGGAGTGCAACCGGTATATGACTTATATGACAAGAGAACGGACATCCCACGTATCTAATATCAATAACCCCGTTACTTATTTTTTTTTGAGTCCACGCAGATTTTCTGCAAACTCGACCATCTGCACGGCGGGTTTTGGCCCATTTTTTGACTCTTAGAACCAACAGCCGAGTGAAAATGTCATTTTTATAGCCCAAGGTAAATTTCAACTTCCACAATCGAGTCATGGACGGCTACAACGCGCGTCCCCTCGGCCTCAGGACCTCTTGCACTTGATTGATTAATTGATCGAACGTTATGGCAATGTTAGATGTTGGTCAAGCTGTTCGTCTAAGTGTCTTCTTCCGTGTACCCCGCGTTCCTCCGCCACAGCGTTCAGTATCTTCACCTCAACATCAAGCCAGAATAACCATTAGGACGTTCCCAGCCTCGTCTCTTCTGGACCACGTTAGGTATTTTTTCTCTCTTTTGAATCATGAGTGCGTTGCTCAGTATTCGGATAATCATCAACTAAAAAAAGACAAAGGGGGTGGGTCTGTACAGGAATTATTGCATGTCTACTATTTGATTCCACGATCATCACCTCAACGTCCAACACAAGTCAATGAACTGCGACCTGTCTGAAGGTGGTCTATACATTGTAGTGTTAGTGTTTCGTTCTCATCTCACGGCCCCGTCGAGTTGCATAATTAAAATTCGTCAAAAACGAACATTTTTGAACAATAATAGCAGTACTCCTCATTAAGATTAAGACTGCAAAAAGAAGCGAGGAAGTGAGGACTCCTAAACTCCGAGCCGCAGAGATATATTTTGTCATTAAATGTCCTAGTGGCGGACATGCTCGGATATGATTTAAAGTCAGGCTGGCAATTCGATGTATGTACACAGAGGTTCGAGTTCGAAGTTGGGCTCGGTTCGCTAAAAGCACGGTTGGCCCTGTTTGACCATGATATCCATTGAAATTAATTGCATGTACATATCTCTTTATCTGTTTAGCGTTGACTGGAGCGGACAGGAAATCCAGGATGAGAAAGATTATGCATTCTAGAATTGAAACCTTAGTGCTGACCCAGTGTGGCTGACATACTGCTGACTATTGTCGCTAGATCCTATACAGTACTCCGTGAAGCCCGCGTGAGCGTCAAAGCTTCTTAGTCTGCTGTGCTTGATTTCTTAAAGTCTTATGAAACCCCCAGGTGTTCAACGGATAGTCAAAGTACATAGTTGTAACTAGGCGGGGTGCCAAGCCCCGGATGTCTATTGAAGGCAGTTTGTACCTTTTACAGCACTGCGCGTATAGTCGAATGTTTGTGGAGTGCAAATGAGAACAATGGTTGATCTATGACCGTGCAAGTTTGTGAGTCCCAGTAGGTCCCAATGGTCAACCGAGGACGATTCACCCGTCGTGATAATACCTTATCAATGATGATATTCCCATATGGATTCGCAGTTGGGCGCGTACATTTAGATGTGACTACATGGGCGCCGATCTAAATGTATTGCATCTTCAATTTTCATCCATTGCCTCTCCTTTTGACTTGGCCTTTGCGATTCGCTCTTTCATGACACTCTTCGCGCCCTCCTTCGCGGGTTCCAATTTTCCTGCCTTTGCGAGAGCGACCAGAATAGAATGAACCAGGCCAACATGATTGTGTCTTCGCAAGCTGTTTTCGAACTGAACATGTCTATCAGCTATATGCTCGCAACAGCGTCCCTTTACTCACACTCCACCGGTTTCGCTTGGATGTTTCACTCTCTAGTCTGTAAACCAATTCCGCGGCTTCAGCTTGCTTCCCGGCTGTTTGAAGTGCTGCTAGTTCGGATTGCATCAGGGGCAATGGATCGTCCCGTAAAGCCAGCAAACTAAAGTCAAGCTAGTACCCAAGAATGATTAGTTTGGTGAACATGGTTATATTAAAGTGAGAAGAATCTTACAGCTCCGGGCGGGTAGGTTGCTATTCGATTTTCAATGACCTCTCTTCATCGAGACACTTAGAGTCACGGCTTTGTAAACAAGATAAGTTACTAACCGAGCACTAGAAAGCCAGCCTTCTCCATTGTCATCATAAGAACCATGTCTAACAGCGTGAGGCTTTAAGCCATCCAGCTCATAAACATGCCCCACTGAAGGAAGATAAACCACAAAGTGATAGGCGTCTTCGGTTTGCTTTGGGAGTCCTAGACCATCTAAAGAAATTGCACTAGGAGGCGAAAGAGAGTTGTGGGCTTCTCTAAGCCAGTCGGCGCTGGTGATTACAAGACCGCGAGTCTGAGGGTCCATTCCGGATGTGAACTCCATGAGTTCGGTCAGCTGGGATCCGCTTTTCAGATCAGGGATATTTCCAAGCGCGTTGAGGACTGCTAGAGTAGCGCATGCATTGTTCACGACTTGATGTGCGAAGAAGCCAGGGAATTCGGCATCGTATGTTCCAGTTATACTATCTGATGAGCTAGGTACCCACTTAAACAGAAATATAAGGGCGTGTAGAGGTTGCAAGGAAGCAAGAGAATCGGGGTCCAAGGAGTAAAGGTCATCCATAATCAAGGGCACGCCTAGAGTTTTTAACAATTCCCTAGGAGGATTATATCAGATTTTGGCTATGGGAGCTCGTACAGAACGCACGAGAAGACACCGGGATCTGATTCTGTGAGCTGCCACCCACTAGATCCTTCATCGTCGCCTGACATTGATATGATCAATTTTTTTTTCCGAAAATGAAAGAAAAACGAAAAGTTTGGCCAGCCGTTTTATGATTAGTGGAGAAAACTTCGTATGCTAGTGTTCACGAAGTTGAAAGTGAGTCTGTGACGCGTCTTTTTGTAATCACGTGTACTCGGTAAAAATATTTTAGCGCCCAGTGTCACTTACAGCTTTCTATGGACACAGCGACACCAATTACACCCAGTGCAGATCCAGAAGCTGCTAATCGGGCTCGATTCGAGCTTGAATTGGAATTTGTTCAGGCTCTCGCTAATCCTTTTTACCTTCATTCTTTGGCTCAACAAAACATCTTGGAGCAGCCCGCATTTATCAACTTTTTAAAATACCTGCTTTATTTTAAGGATAAAGATTACGCTCGTTTCATACAGCAAGTAATTTTCGATCTCTGAAACCCGCTCTAACCGAAATATAGCTATCCACACGCTCTTCATCATCTCGATCTACTTCAACACACCCAGTTCAGGTCTGCAATGAAGAAAGACGAAATGTTCCGCGAATATTTAAACCAACAGCAGTTTGATCATTGGAGAACTTGGTAATTCACTGTTCGGTGTTTCCGTTTAATGATCGCTCAGTGTTCATTGCAGGAAGGATCCCGCTAAACTGAATGCCCGCTTGGAAGACGCATAGACAGACGGCGCGCTGCAAGCCCCAAGACCCGCCAGATACCCGTGGTCTCTTGGAAACTCCATGTACCGCATGAGATTTGTTGTGATCTTGATAAATGAGTCTGCGGCGGCAAGAGCAGACAACCCTGAGACTAGCTTGGTTCAAGTATACTACCAAATAGACCCGCAATTATTGTACTTGTACTCTGTGACCTGAATTTCACTGATGAAATAGTCTGAATCGTTCCGCCCGGGACGCGCTTCCGAATTTCGTTCGTTTCTAAGTTCTAACTCTGTATGGCACGACCACACGAAAATGGCCTTTTACTGGACGAATCAATAGGACCAACTTCAACATCCTCGCCAGGGCATTATTCTGACCAGGACCCTGTATATACCTCATCCAATAATCTCGAATATGCTACCATTCCGTCACCAATGCAGGAGGCATCGTCGTTGTCTGTTTCCTATGCTGTCAGTCCTCTGGGTGTAGCTTCAGTAGAGGCAAAGAAGAAACTATGGTGGCGGAATGCAGTTGTGAACCTGATGTTCATTGGCTCCTGGCAAGTCGCAGTGCCCATATTCTGTTTCATTGTCGCTCATTTTCTCTGCGATTAGGTTCTTTTTCGCAATTCTTCTATCCATGTACAACAAATGGATGTTTTCAGATTCACATTTCAACTTTCCCTATCCTCTCTTTGTCACATCACTGCATATGGTTGTCCAATTTATCTTGGCCGCTCTGGTGCTTCATATATGGCCAAAGAAATTCAAACCAATTCGATACCCTACATTAGAAGAATATGGGTCAGTCTTTCACGTATAGAATTCGCATGGCTGCTTCAAATGGAAGATGAAGATCATCCATGCGCTGCCAACTTTTCCGTCATCATCTTGCTCATTGCACTGACGCGATACTGGCAGGAAGAAAGCGATACCAACAGGTACTACTACAAGTCTCGATATAGGATTGTCAAATCTCTCGCTCAAAACCGTCACATTATCTTTTTATAGTATGCACGCCTCTTGCTCTCCGGTGTCACTTCTCTGACGCTTTCTTTCTCAAAGCCATGGTTAAATCATCATCCTTAATATTCGTCCTCCTTTTCGCGTTCTTATTCCGCTTAGAGCGTTTCTCCTGGCGACTCGTGGGCGTTATACTGCTCATCTGTAGCGGAGTTCTCTTGATGGTCGCAACAGAGACGCACTTTGTTCTAGGTGGTTTTTTGCTGGTGCTTTCCGCGAGTGTCTTGGGTGGTCTTCGTTGGGGTCTGACTCAGGTGCTTTTTCAAAATAAAAAGATAGGCTTCAGCAATCCCGCATCCACGATCTTTCTGCTAAGCCCTATCATGGCCATCACCCTTTGTGTTCTAAGCCTCGTTATTGAAAGCTGGTCCTCCCTTTTCGCTAGCGAATACTTTTCCGGCCTTACTCGGACAATAAAGACAGTTTCACTTCTCATCGCACCCGGAGTACTCGCGTTTTGTATGGTGCTCAGTGAATTTTAGTAAGTCATCTATCATCCAGATGAATAATCAATCTCATGCCCATGCGAAGTATAATCCAGCGCGCTGGTGTTGTACCAATGTCGATAGCAGGTATCGCAAAAGAGGTCACTACAATCACTGTGTCGGCATGGTTTTTTGGCGATGAGCTTACTCCACTCAACCTGACAGGCGTCGCGATAACCGTATGTGGTGAGTTTGCATTCATTAGGCCCTCTAATGAGATCCATAATCTCAAGGTCTCCGGTTTTCCTCTCTCCTTCCAGGTATCGGTCTATTCACGTACCACAAGTATATGAGTTCTATACAGTCGGCAATGCCATTGGACGCCCATGGTAATCCTATTCTAGATGAGGAAGCCATGTCTCTTCGCCATGAGGGCGACGAGGATGACTCTGTTGAACTCGATGAAACAGTGCGTTTGACGTCCGGGCGGGAGAGCGATGAACGGCAAATTGTAAGCATTATGATGCAGCTGGGGAAGATCTGTAACCTCATCTTCCATAGGATAATCCAGGACATCCAGAGATATTATTTGCCGAGGAAGAGGAGGGCTTTTGACTCCGGTGGCGCCTCCCGTCTAGCCGACGCAACGGTTATTTTTGTTTTGTCCTCCCCGTTATATTCTTCTGACCCCTCAAGATAATGACTCACGCCCAGAGAGGGTATAGAGGTCTGCAACTTGTGTCGTTGGGTACTTGTTATTCAAACAAGGGAGAAGGGCTTGACTGGAATTAGTTGTTCCTGATTGAAGCTGAGCTGGCTCGAAGGATCTGATTGCTGATGAAATGATGGGGCTTTCGCGGTTTGGCATGTGGGATTCAGTGACGTAAAATATATTACATGAAACGGACCAAAGAATTGCTAAGATGAGCCTATAGAGATCCGATTCGGAACACTGGCAACAATCATACTTTAGTTTAAATTTTCACAAAATTATAATAAATAAAATATTTGAATTGTGTGATACTTGTGTCACACAGGGCGCCTCTGAGGGCAGTTGGCTCCATAAAAGCCATAGCTGTGTGCTAGTCACTGCTGGCTTTTCCAATGGACGACTCCTTCCAGTTCATCATCGAATCTCCTCAGAGTGCTCAAGGACACAAGAAGCGCCCTCGTCTCGTAACATCTTGTGATAATTGGTGAGTGGCGTATACTTAGAAATCCTTTTCTTCTCCATTCACTCATCTCCATCTGTCAGTCGCCTCAAGAAGATCAAATGCTTACAGCCAACTCCAGACTCGAAATGTGAAGCTTGCAGAGTGGCAAAAATTCAGTGTAGATTTCGGGATAGAGAAAGGTACTTTGCTGAGCGAAGTCGCGCTATTGCAGGGCCTGGAGCCTCCTCTGGGTATACGAGTAGTGAACAAAGGTCAATTCTTTGATATAGACGCGTTAATAAACCTGAACTTTTTTTTCAGGTCGGATAGTTCTGCAGATACGTTCTCGGTAGCCTCTAGTTCTTCAAGTCCTGCTCTTTCATCTTATTCTATTTCTCGCTCGGCGCCGCATTCTCCAAAGGCTAGCGGAATTGTCGGAGCAGACGATAATGGCGGTATTCGCTATTCTCCGTACGCCCCGGATCCTCGTCGCTCATTGGACTATCCGCATCGGTGCGTTTCAAATTCAGAGATTCTTGTCGCGCCACTCCCTAATGGCAGTGCAGGCATGGGCATTCCTCTTCTGTTTCCTATAATGCTTCCCCTCGCCAAAGCCCTCTAGGATACACTATGTCACCTAGTCCTTCGCCAATGGCATATCACTCTCGATCGCATTCGCATCCTAATGCTCGTCAAGTCCAACTTTTCGATTCCAGCTCACCGCAGCATCCGGCCTATGGTTTAATGACCGAATTTATCGTTCTATTTTTCAATCATTTTCACCAAGAATTTTCTTTCATTTCCTACGATGATGTTTACCGAGACTTTACTCAACGCAGAATGGCGGCGCCATTAGCTAATTGTATCGCGGCTTTCGCCTCAAGGTGCGTTGGCTTTCTCTTATCCTGCCATATCACCTGTTTTACTTGAAACGTGCAGTTTCTCGGCAAATCCTGATCTAACAGGACAAGGGCTGCAGAGTGTCACAGAAATGTACGCAAATAGTGCCAAGGTACCCAAGCTTGCCATTTTGCACTGCCAAATTATACTAAGGACAATGTGTCTTACGCAGACAGCTGTTAATCTTGTCTCTCATATTCCAAGTGTGGACACCCTCCATGCTCTAATTTTACTGGCTTGGTACGAATACAAAGCCAACAGAGCCTCCTGTGAGTGGAGTTTTGCTGAGTGCTGAGTACTTTATCTGAATTTGATAATTTTAGCATTTCGAGATTACGCTGCCCTTAGTGCTAGAATGTCTACTCAGCTCGGCTATAACAGTGCCAGCTCCAGCCGTGAAGGCGACAGGAAGAAAGAAACAATGAAGGCTCTGTACAACCTGCAAATGGTTGCAGCACAATATCATCATTAATGTATGTCCAATAGCTCTTGCTTCTCTCGCGTTACTTTACTGAAGCACAAGCCATAAAGTATAGAATCAGAACGCATTCTCTATAGGATTTGTATAATCTTCGACTATTCGTATATATATGCTTACTTTATTTGCCTTATTAATAGCCTCTAATAACCTAGCAGCTTAATACACTTAACTATGCTTGCTTGCTCACCATGTACGTCGTCTTGGTACAAATGCGTCAGGATTTCACAAATTGCAGGTTCAGGACAAAGACCATTATTGTTGGTTCGACACAGGTGAATAATTTTTGCGTTCAGAACGGATAACTGCTTATCCCATGCTTGAGTACTGTTTCACTGAGATGCTAAGAACCGGCGCCGCAGTTGAATGGACTGTCGCGTCCCGTTGTCCACCCTGAGGCAAATGTTTCAGTGTTGGTCCAGACTGACCGAGATTGACCGACAGGCTATTATTGAACACTTGGCATTACAATTTCACAGGTTTCTCGGTTAAAAGGCGGGGGGTGGGCGGGATGGCCCTAAGATGACCAGATTCCAGTATGTTCAGCGGGATTTGTTTCCTCAACAATAATTCGCTCATAGCGATGGGGTGTACTATAAAAACCATTCGAATGCATTGACCCGATTGTTCCTTGTGGAATCTCCCAATTTTCGCGCTGATGAGGACTCAGTATTTCTGAGCACATGTGGCACGTCCCGGTTCTCACACCTGTCATAGCGAGGTTGACTCCCGTCCACGACGCAGATTCATTCCTTTGCCTCTTCTTTCCATGGATGGCGACTCTCTTAGCCAAGATTCATTTTTAACTGCCACATACTTAAGGGTTGCGAGCTTATCAATTGCATTATACGAGTAAGCACGGATATACAGCGGCTCGTTCCAACTAATTTCGCGAACAACGTGCTCAGTTTCCTTGAGACGGCTCCCAGTACTTGGCGGTATACTCGGGAGCAATGGAATGCCCCTCACAAGAGGTGTGGATTATAACGTTAACCTTGACCTGAGTACAACGATCTCACTGTTGATATACAGCGTATCATTCATTCTTTTTCTTCTTATTCAGTTAAGCACTTTGGATGGTATTTCTCTCGAGGATAAATTAATATTCTGTGGCTTAATAGGTTTACGAGCATATCAACTCTGGTCGTGTCGAATGTTGGATACTTCTCTAGTCGCTTCACTGAGCAGTCATGTTTGCGCTACTATATAATACCTTCTGTCTTCAAGGGTATGCATGTCCCGGTGGCTCCAGATATAGATTGTCTTGACATCCATTCATGAACCGCTCAGTGATGCTGTCAATGGTCTCCCAAGCAATTTTGGGTTTACGGTATGTTGCATTCCTTTATTGAATATCAACCTTCACTGAAGCAAATCCAAGTGCATTTAACATATCACGGAGGTCAAAGTTTGTCGGCTGGCCTCTTTCGATTATGTTCGTTATCTGTACTACTGTGCGCCTTGTATCTTCTTGTACACTTTTATCAGACGTTTACTGGAAGCGTAGCTGGAAGGAATTACCAACCTCGATAAACGAACTCGTGAGTATTCATTCAGCAAAGATAACGATGTTAAAACTGACCTCAGATTGCAGCCGTCGTGGACCCAGAATATGTAAGATCTTCGTTTTCAATGGCAGGATAGCCGTCTTAATTTCTTGCAGGGAAAGTAAGCTGTTATACTTATTTGATTATTTTAATACGTCGGGTCCTGATATCCAAACCGTAAAGCTGTCGAGGCGTCTTCCAGATAAGTCAACAACCTGTCGGAGCATACGTCTACTACGTTGTCGCCATAATATACGACCTTGTGATCACGGCAATATGCATGATGTACCTGCTCAGGTACAAAGCTTTCTCCAACTCCACTTTGTAAGTCGTTCAGACATACATTTTCAACGTGTGTTAACAACCAGGCATACAGGTTCTCAAAATTCATAAGAATGTGAGCCTGGTCGTTGCTGAATAAGAGTATTGGTTTTTGACTGTCGAAACACAGGATGTTCTACGATGGTCTCAATTACTTTGTCGCTCTGACGGCTGTGAATATCCTAAATTTGATCCTCTATCGTCAATCAGAAGCAATACAGGTAAGTCTGTTGTCCTTCCAGCTGTCTTGAACTGAGATCACAACTTTCAATAGACTGCAGCGTGAGTACTCTAATACTCTGACCAACCAAGGGACCAGCACTAATACAAAAATGTCAAAGTGCTTCACTCGGATATTGTGTAACATGGATCATGTCCAAACGGCTTATTATTCATCTTCACGCAGTATCCATGGAAAGAAATGAAAACCTTGACGCTCCATTACCTTTTTCACAGAGCCTCAGCTCACCTCATATACAAACACAGTTTGAACGAAAACCCACCTCTGTCGCTAGCCTCGACCTGACCATTCCAGAATTCGACATTGATGGGATGGAGGCTGGAGTGGATTGGCCAGAAGACATGGGTGTGTATGTTCAAAGAGTCGAGAAAACTGTTCAAGTTGAACGGCGGCCGAGAATCTTTTATCCATTGGAAGAGGATTCTTTTTCGCGTCTACAGTATCCGCGTTGACTCAGGCATCCTGTACAATGTATAATATGTGTATGCAGTATGGATTAATCGGCATGCCTCGGAATGGCTTGCCGAATTGTGGGAACATTATGTTTCATTATTATTGAGAAAGCAGTGCTGGATTTCAATCCATCTTCAACGTTGACCGTGAAGATTTTGGACGAGCTGGTCTCGGTTCCCTCGAATATTTTCCCCCGAATGAATACTACATCGATCAAGCTTCCGAGTGGTCAATACCTACTCACACGGATAGCATATACATCGCAAGAATCGCTGGGTGTCACAGTGAGCGCTATTCTTTCTTGCAGCCTCAACTATTATTAAACCCATATTCATCCAGTTTCTCCTCGGTGTGTCTACTTTGTCACTAGTGGCAGTTTTTGGACTACTGGCTGTCTTATCGGTGTGTCGAAGTCTGAATACATTCTTGTATAATATGTCGACGTTTGTTCACTAGCTCTCCGCTTTCCATACACGATCATACAATAAGGATGAACACCTGTTTGTTAGAACCCATGTTGCTGCGTACTTCATCTCGCTTTTGTGTTGCGGCTTGATTCAAGGTGTGCATAATCAATCGTGCTGCGAATCAACACGCTGATATACATGAAGCAATTGGGTCCCTTTACAGCACTCGATGGGTTTATCTCGGTGCAGTTGTGCTGGATCAATCATGTACAACACAAGGTCTGCATCGTTTGCCTGTTTTTCTTTCTTCCGCTAATTACGGAGCATTTTAGGTGTGCTCAAACAAGTAGCGGACGTAGGGACCGCGCTATGGACCTTTGTGAGTCTGCTAACCATTAACTGGATGTAATCTCATAGCCTTGAAGATCATCTCTGTGCATACATTTTTTCTGCTTGTTCTTGAAGTCAACCCTAGTCGTTTTACTCTGTTTGGGACACTTGTTGCTGGCTGGTCGGGAATCTTCATGATCGTGATTCTAGGTCCTACTGTTCTTGATACGACAAGACGTGGCGCGTTCTGTGAGCTGACCCTGCCTTTTGGTATACCGACGGCACTGATGAGTGACTAGTTGGGATTTCTGGGTACTGGTGTTGGATATCAGACGGATACTCAATTCCCCGAATAACGTGAGTCCTCCTTTCGTCTTGGACTTCGGTTTGTGCTAATGTGAGTCTATAGGTTGGACTACCTTTTTGTAAGGCTACATTCCCAAGTTAGCGTTTATGACTTAACCGTGGTCGAAAGATGTTCCTGGCAGCATTTTCATGCTTTATTATCCATGGGCTTATTCATCTGCGCTTACGTGGGAACATGACCATGGAAGGCTGGCGCATGAAGTTCTACAAACGAGCACTGGAACGGCCTTCTGGATATCTTTTTGAAGACAAGGGAATGACCATTGCTGGTCAAATGCTTTTGTGAGTCTTTTTTTTTAATTGTGCGAAAAGTCGACACTGATGCCTTTTTAGGTTTCCCGTGAGTGTTAGGACGAGTTCGTACGAAGACCTCTATCGTTAACATGCAAATAACAGATAGCATACAGTATCATGATTTCGCCCATAGCAGTCGCACGCTTTGCTGCTTGGAGTGGACGAACAGTTCCTTTCGAAGCTACTGTTTTCTGGTGCGTCTCATTATCTTGTCCGAATTATTGATATCCATTCAGCTTGTACAGTGAAACAGTGTTTCTTTTAGCAGGCTGTATAAATGTCACGCTGTTTTGTACATGTCGACAAATACTTCCTCCAGAATCTGTGACTCTGCTGAAGAGGTCGATATCTAGGCCCAAACCCATAAATTTCCAGCCTGCCTCAGATTCTACCTCGATGGAATCGGATCCATATTATGCAGCTTCTGCTACAATGACAGTTGGAGGATATGGGTTTAGCAACAAGTACAAGCAGGGGGATCAAGACTCGGAATCCGATGTTGAGAAAGGGACGGTTTCGAGTCGCATAAGCAGGGGTTCCAGTAACGTTTCTGAACTTACAGTGACACCTCCCCAAATACGTAGGTCATGGCGAAGAAATCGTCCTCCCTCAGTGATCGTACCGATCCGTAGAATCAATTCGGCTACAGGTGAAGTTGAAGAGGTTTACAATGACGGCGATCATCTTCAAGCACGCAATGGAGACTTGAACGATCTTCATTCTATCAACCTCCATTCGGGCAACATACCTAGACCTCCTGGACTCTAACCGATGTATTAGATCAGTGTTGTATTACAGTTGGATATTCAATTTACCCATGGTAGAATTCCATTATACAACGCAGGCTCGCACCACTCTAGCAGCCTGCGGAGCACTGGGGAAGAGGTGTGATAAGGATGGAATCGACGATAACGATTACGTGCTCTTCTCTTCTGGAGAAGATCGGAATGGCAACCATACAAGTCCTTTTCAAAAGACCGGCGCACATGTCCTTCCTTTTCTAAAGCAACAACGCTGTCCTCATCATAAATGCTGTCTATCCCCAAGTATTCAAACCGATTCTTTGGCCAGCGAATTGCCGCACGATGCAGATCGGTGAATCTTCTTCGTTTCATCTCATAGCCTACAACGGTAATCTTGGATGGATATATCCCTGTGTACTCGTGGAACCGTGCTATGGAAAATAGCAAGTTCTGGTACGAATCCAGAGCATAGTTTTCCGTCGTGGTTCGAATAGGCTGGCTAGTGTTCGGAAGAACACCAGATTGCAACGCCAGTCTCATATAAGATTCCGCTTCAGTTGTAGTTGACCCTTGGCGAGTCTGCCCGCTGCCCAGAAGTTTTGAGGCTAAATGTAACGCCAGAAAGAAGAAGCTCACCCGCTAAACACCAAAAGGGAGTGTTTATCTTGTAAAGATAACTTTGCTCTAAATCGATATGAGCTTAGACAAATGGTTGAGGGGAGAAGGGAACTTTACGCATGAGCGATGTGTTGATAGAATGCCTCCAAGTGGCCACCACCCCGTTGATATGGCTCCAATATCCAAAGCGAATCATCCAGTCGATGTTCAGCATTCGCCCCTTGCCAGATGGCATGACCAGGAACAATAACAAGATGATTTAGATCTGCAAGTGAGCCGTCTTCATCGTCAGAGAATGTTGATAGAATGCTGTCGGGGGGCGCCGGGGCATCCAGATAGTTGAGAATGTTGAGAATGAGCAGTGAGATAGTAGTCAATGACAAGAGAATTAGTCCAAGATTGGTGATTCGCGCCCGAGAACGTAGACAGCCGTGGTTGGCGTGGATCGCTACCTTTTCGTACAGTCCCTTTGAGCGATGATAAGTAACAGGCCTGGGCAACATGGTCGTTAGAAAAGGGGGCGGTAAAACATTGAGATAAACGTAAATGTACTAGGTATACATCCATTGACAGCTGACATTCCGTACTACCTCCTCAATTATTGCTGGACTAGGTGGTTCCTACTTAAGGAACCGCCAAATTAGCAAGGGCCCGCGTACCTACGTGCAACAAGCTACGTGCAATAAGTGAACAATATTGTGGACAAGCATCTCACTAGTATGTCAGGCCCATGTTATGCCCTCAAACTTTTCCGGCCAAGCAGTGATACAATCGGTACAGAGTCCGAATCGGAACAGTCCGAACAGGGGCAATCACGTGGATCACCGAACAGTGAAAACTCCTTCGAGAATCGACAAGTTTGTCAGCTCGATTGGACTGCCTTCTTGGTGGGCCAACTTGACAGACTTGATGCTTCTTGAACTCACCGAACTGTACCTCGAAAATTTCAGAAGTACGTTATGTTAGGACGGGGAACCGAACTTTCAGGCGACGTAACAGGAATTTTTGCCAAAATTGCAGCCCTTGAGACCTCCCACCGCTTGCGCGCGTTGGGCCTGTTCCCCGCTTGATTTGTAGGTGTGGATCCCAGCTGAAAGTTATGGAAACACGTCGCCGCATTGTTTCTGCATTTTTTCGAACGGAGTAAACACCGGATCTCCGGCCCGCTTCTTCCTCGTTCAAGGTTGAAATGAAACTTTTCGACTTGATTTAGTACGGGAATTGTCCCGTCTACCATCTTGCCACGGATCTGTGCCTCCACATACACCACTTTGGTGCAGACACTGGAAGCCAGGCGTGCTCTATTTTTGAAAATTCATATATCAACGACACTCTGTGCATTACCGTAATAACTCTTGCGCAGGACTCGATCTGCAAGACACTCAGAGTCGATACGGCGACAGCACGTTGGAAACAGGTGCACTCGCGACACACAATGAGGGAACCCTCCTTCTATACCACCTTGGGAATGCATTTCTCGATCTTCAAGACATAAATTCGTCTTTTTGAAAGCCCCATAGCAATGTCTACCACCTCCATCGTCCATCTGAGCGACGTACAAACTCGGCCCAGAGCTTTTACCATTTGGGAAAAGTGCAGGCATTCATCAGCCCATTGGTTGGTAGAATGCTTCGCGGAATTCGTACGTCACGTTGGTCTTCCAGTGTTCACTCCATAAAAGCTCTATCTAGCTCGGCGTATTCTTCTACGTTTACCTCGGCAAGTATCCAACTCAGTCTCTCTCATATACCCAGCTGAATACGAATTCTAGGTGTAGGATCTCAGGTTGGATACATAGTCAGCAATATATTGAAGCTTGAAGGGTTTGGCTGTAATTAATATTCTCGCCTTACTACTTGACCCACTCCTCAAAGGCTTCTTAGCCCTTCTCCAGACTGGACTTGGTTATTTCGCTGGTATTGTTTTTGGTGTGTGGTGGATGCAACACTTCCCTACCTCCAATTGACTTTTTGTTCTCCCCTCTACAGCAATCACAACATGCAGCTCAACAAGTGGGGGTCATTTTAACCCAGCTGCCACCGTCGCGTTGGTCGTATTCAGAGGTTTCCCACCGCTAAAAGCTATAAGGTAATCGATAGTTTAACTGTATATGCATCTTACCACTTTGGTACCGCAGATACATCATCGCACAGATCCTTGGTTCATATGTAGCTTGTCTTTTGGTCCATGTCCAGTGGCATGATATGATCAAAGAAAGCGAACTTGCACTCGCCAGCGCGAACCTTCTCGAGTCGACTCTGTTTACTTCAGCCGGGCCAGCGGGAGCATTTGCATTTTATGTTCTTCCTGGTTCCAACTTGGCGAGGGTGTTCTTGAACGAGTTTGTCACAGTATGTGTCTTTATAACTCCAGACTCGCTCGTCATAACTCTTAATTCAGGATACTTTATTGGCTATGGTGATATGGGGATCTCTTGACCCGACGTCTCTAGTTGTTCCGCCGTCCTCTGCTCCTTGGGTGATTGCGATGGCTTTGTCGGTCTCTCCTATTTTGACTTTGCAAAATTTGACGTCTCGTATCCAGCTGCTCTGCCATTTGGGGATTTTCTGGGCCAGGGTGTAAGAGATTCATTTTGGCCTTAAGTCGTTGAGCACTTACATGGTGTATGCTAGTGGCTGCCAATCCTGCCCGCGATTTGGGCGGGCGCTTTGCAGCCCTAACGATCTATGGAAAAGCTGGTTAGTTAATTTTTGTTTACATGGAAGTTGTCCTCCTGATTGTGTTATATCATATGAAGCGAGCGGGGGAAAGTATGCTGCTATCGCAGCGCTCACCGCTTTCCCTGCGACCATATTCGGAGTACTACTGTATGAAATATTCCTCGCTGATTCTGCTCGAGGTGAGTCTATTCAATCATTGCCTTGTTTTCACTGGCTATTTTCCAACTAATTTCCTCAGTGATCCCTTCGGCCCAACGAGAATTTATGGATGCGCATCACTTCCATGCACGAAACACTGCACGAACTTTGTTGTCAGACACTTCTAAAAAAAAAGTTGACATCGTCGTGTAAGTATAGCATACACTCGCGCATACTTTATGCAAACGCTTGGATCTTTGTAACGTAACCGTTCTTCGATCGCAAGTTCTCAGGAGCCCGACTTGCGAAGGAAACTGATAATCGAGAAGTTCAAGCTGTCAGTCTTGCACGTTCATCTTTTCTTTGCTTCCTCTATGGGGGTTCTTATTGTTATAAAATACACGCATATGATAAATACATTCTACCTGCATTGTACGGGTGGCGGACGGTTATCCAGAACACGATGGGCGTTTTCAGTTGTACAACGGCTTCCATGACCATCATTGTATTCCGGGGAGTCTAAAGTTTTGGCTTGCGTTTCGTCTCCTCTGGAGATTGTTCCTTTCAGTAAAAACGACAAGGCTCGACTTTTCCCCCGAGGCTACGGCATTCATTTACCAGTATAAATTGCTTTCGCTCGGGAGCTTCAGCTTGATATCTAATTTTACGACAAGGTTACACATATCCCTCTGAGCTGTGATAATCTATTTATCAACTCTTGACATTTCCCTCTCTACAGCCCACCTCACGGCTTCTTCCACATCCGGAGCTTCGTGCGTTGGAAGATGTGTCGGTGGGATACCGGATGTAGGATTGTATACCCCTGTATGGACTAGAACAGAATCCCATCCAGCTCCATTCGCCCCTGCGATGTCTATGTATAATATCAGAGCCGGACTGAACCAAACCAAAAGGAAACTATGCACGAACCAGATTCAGGGTTGTCTGGGCACGATGTGGCGCGAGATCAGTTGTCTCAAAACACTTATTATTCGAAGAGTTTTGACATACCTCCAATCATATACCTAAATTTTTGAGTTTATCAGGAAGCTGTTGGTGATTGGTCAATCACTCACATATTGGGGAGTTCGCCAACACCATAAATATCGTTCAAAAGATTATGGAGAACGCGACGTGCATATTCATATGTGGGTTTGGTTGGCTTACCAAATTGGACGTAAGGATACTCCGATCCTGTTAGCTTCTAGCAGGAACAGAAGATGGGTGAATATGATAAGTCGAAGTTAAAAATCTGTGGCCCTTACCTTGTACACCGCTTGAAACGATTCACGGAACGCGCCCTGTCCAAGCCTTGGTTGAGGGAAATCGGACTTCCACAGTAGGTCTGGGTTGCAGAAAATGACTTGAATTGGATTAGTTTGTTGTGTGTTTGTGTCAACATAAGGATTTCCCAGTATTCCACCAGACTGAATAATATCACACATAATCTGCACTGTTAAGACAGGGATGAGCATGAATTCAAAAGCCTCAGTTTGAATCTCAGACCATCTACTCCCCAGTTCCTAGGATCATGGAAGACGAATATAGCGGAGATTGGAGTGATTGAAAAGTCTATTGGCTTGAGCAATCTACTTAGTCAAGAGTGACTCTGAAAATATCAAAAACCCACCTTGGCCAAAGCAAATTCGGCTTCGGCGTGTATGAATGGCCATATACTTTGCATTGGGGTTAGGAAAAACGCAAGTAAATGAGACTGAGGGAAGCGCCTTACGCTGGATTCCATGCTAACAGATCAATTGTCGTGTAGGCTTTGCGAAATCCATAACTAGGAAGTGGAAGCTATGACACTGCCAGGACAGTGAAACTTTGGAAGAAAACCTACCTCTCTGCTACCTTTCGCATCGTGTCTCCACGACCACCCAAGCATAAAATAGCTTTTTCAGCATATTCTTGAACGTAACACTTCAGAATAGTATGAGCTTGGATGACTTGAGAAGGAGATATCTAATGTGGTGTAAGTAAGATAGTTCAACAAAAGCGGATGTTGTTTGTACTTGAACATCAAGGCGAGATGATAACTTTTGTGCACGTTCTTGTTCTGTATATCCTCCTCCATTGGTCAACTATGTATATGCAGCACATTATTATAAACGAGATTTTTGAAACCTCAAGTCTCACCAAAATGTAGGGTATCTTTCTGTTAACGTTTGATACGGTCGGATTCGTCCTAGAGCATAATGTAAATCAACACGCACACTTTGAGAGGGTTATCTCCGTCTAAAATTCTAAGAGCATTTCGAGCTTTCGGAAGAGGATCAAGGCCACCCATTAACACGCCATCCTGGCAACTAGAAGATAAGAGCTTGATGTGAGCATCTTGAATAAGTAGACTCACTATATCAAAAGCAAATCCGAGAGGTGGCCGACGACTCTCGGATTTTGTTTGTATATTCCTGAGGAGTGGGGCCTGCCTGGTGAATCGTGGCGACTTTGCAGGCCAAGGGAGTTTGCTACGTAACATGGACGCGAAGTTGGAGAAAAAGATTAGACGCCCAAATCGCGCTTTGACCTTGACTGTAATGAACAAGTTTTCGCGAAATATTTGCAAGATACGACGGCAAAGCAGTGAGTTTTTCACTTTAAAAACGTGAAAATGCGTCATCTCATGCTGATAATTCAGCTCTTCGTACAGCAATATGTGATCCCTGCTCTTCTTCTGGACCTTGTCGTAGAATACAGAGCTATTCCACAGATACATCAGGGAATGCAAAGAAACCGTACGTGTTTTGAGCCCGTAAACTTTCAAATAAGATGAACCTCAAATCTCCTCAGAAAATCGGACAAAACAACTTCAATATTCAACCAAGAAGGAGACGCATGGGATCACGTCTTCAAAGACATCCAAAACATGCCTCCTCTCACCCCATTCGCTCTTAAAAATCCTATCCGTACGGTTCCTCGACAAAGCCGTAAACAAGAAATGACAGCGTCAGAATTGAACGCGTTCGATGATATGTTCAACATGATATTTAATGCCGTCTCTGAACAGAAAATTACCGACAAGGGTCCCATGAACGCTCGCCTTGGTGGGGGGCTGGGTGATATTTTCGGAAAACTGCGTAAGCATTCGAAACGGATGAGATGGACAACAGAGGCAGAAGAATTGTTGGATCGAAAGAAGGAGGCTATGGACTTGTGCGAAACAGACCAGGAGCTTTTGGAATGGACCATACGAGAGGTGTTCGACGAGTCAAAGAAGCTCGAAGCCGCTTCTAGGGAAGCTCTTCAGAATATCAATAACGATCCAAAGACATCCACGGAAAGTTTGCCGGTACTACAGTCACCCATATATCCCCATCTTCTCGCCCTCCTCATGCGCTCCTTCCGTGATAAGTACCAGGATCCCCATCTTGCACTGGCAATCTTTGACCACGCTCGAAACCTCTCTATTCCTTCATATGTGTTTGGATGTACAACCCTTGCTTACAACGAACTCATTCAAACCAAGTGGACCCATTTTCGTGATCTAAAGGGTGTTCATGATGCTCTACAGGAGATGGTAGTCAATGGGGTTGGTATCGACAATAACACCCGAAAGATTGTTGATGTGTTAAGGCGCGAGGCGGGAGAACGCAACCTTGGGGTTGAGGACGAGTATGTAGGTGAAGGGGAGCTCTGGAATGCCCTCGAGTCAATCGAATCACTTGTCAAACAACCTGAATCTCAGTCGGACAAGCCCAAATGGGATCAGTGGAAGTCGTCAGATCAAGATGACAAGGATTGGGGATTTGATAATTGGGAGCCTTCAACGAACTCAGCGTTCAACAGATAGACACCTATTCGTAATTTCGTATAATTGCATAGAATGTACACATGGATAAAGATTAGAAGCAAAAAGGCAAAGTAAGATTGAGAAGCGCAAATGCAGATTATCTATTAGTTGTCAATACCGGATGGTTTATAGGAAGTTTTAAATAAAATTTGCAGATATACATACAACATAGCACGAAAACCCAAAGAAAAGAACATGTTTTTATCCTTTAATGTTGAATAGGTCGAGCTCTAGATTTTGATTTACGTGGAGCGGGGGAGGTTTGTACAGCACCAAGTCCATGAGCTGGTATATAGTTGGTGTCAATCTCTCCACACTTGAGATGAAGAAGCAGATTATAAACAAATATCTGCTCGTATCTACCATAACAAACGATGTTAATCGCAATTGCACAAGAACAACAAAGCAAACAACTCACTGTGCATTAGTAAACACAACAGACATCGAATCCGAATTACACCTCAACACATTCGGAGCCATCACTAGTGCCAAATTGGCGGGCGTCATCTTGGTCGCACCCTGTACCCTCTCCTCTAAAAACAGCTGGAGGAAGCTAATCACAAAAAGAACGACCCGCCTACTAATCGTCGGGAGGCGCTTAATGATATGCACACATGCCTCGGGATCTTTTGAACTTGTGATGCATTCATTGTACATTTCCTCTGGAACCAAAGGCTCCAACAACTCTCTGAGCCAGAGTTTCATGAGCGACGCAAGAACGTTTGGATCATCCACGCCTTCCAAGTTGTAGTATCCACGGTCGATACGGAGTTTGAGATCGGATACCGAGTCGCCATCGCCTGGTACGCGGAAGATACCTTCGGATTTGGTACCACCCAAGGCAAGGATTCCGTCTGCAAGGAAGGGGAGAATGATGGGGACTTTTTGTTGAGGGTAATTTCTTTCTTGGAGACGGATGATGGCGTCAAGGGATTCTCCGAAGGTCGAAGGGTTGAATGCTGCATCCTGGAAAGAGCCTCAGTGTCAAAGAACTCAAAAAAAAATACAAGTAAACGTACGGAGGCAGTCTCGATCTCGGATATGTTGGGCGGTTTCCCTCGAGGTCCCTTCTTAGAAATAGCATCGAGGCGGCGTAAACCAAACTTGGCCATAACGTCAGTCCGCCCCTCGTGCTGGGAGAGATGGGTCTGCATGAATGACCGCAAATAGGTTTCGAAATCCTTGGAAGGAGGAAATGTGATGAGAAGAACGCAAAGTAATTGCCAGCCTTTGAATACGCTTTCACTATCAGCACAAGAGTCAATCAGAGCATTAGTCATAGAAGTGGTAGAGGCTTACGGATTTGGATTTTTCGTGAGTTGTTTCATTACTTGACAGTATATTTCGTCGCGTAATTCTCCATGGGTTAGTCCTTCCCCCAACAGCCACCGTTCTTCCTCCAACACGTTACTATTAGAGGAAGAATGTCCGAGAGATGTCGTGGACGAGTTGATAGGAGAGACCGTCGAAACATGTTCAGAGGGTGCACGAACGCCCACACTTTTGTCCTTTTCCCGGTCTCCCATGATGTGCTGGACGACCTTGAATATTTTGACAGCATCACGATTAAGATTGCCTTTCAGTGTAAGAAGGGGCGAGTGTAAAGGAGCCTAATAGATCACTGTTATAGATATTGACATCTATGATAAAAGAGCTTACTTTTTGCCATGTCATCAACTGTGCGACAGGAATCCGACGCTTGAAGATGAAGCCAGAACGATGTGTAGAAAAATATTGTTTTGCGTATGCCGATTGGGAAAATTGTAGGATATCCGATGCGAGGTCGTGCGGGAGGGCAGGGTATAATCTGCAGCACATGTGAGAGGAGTAAAAGGAGGAATAATTGTAAGCGCTGACCCAGAACTCAATGTTGTAGATGGCGTCGGATGGAGAGGGACTGCGGGTTCAACAGGTATGGGCTTCCCGGCTGCGCGATTTTTCACCGGACTCATATCCATTGTGGCGGCTGTACACATGGTGACATATATTTCAGAACATAAGCAATATACCAGAAAAGTAGGCAACGAACCGTGATTGAGGATCGGTGCACTGATTTCCTTGCCAAGCACAGTGGCGCCAGAGATGTTACGACCGGTGCGATGATCTGGGGCGTTGGGCAACGGAGGAATCCGGGTGCGATGGGGAGAAGGGGATTTCTGAGGAGAAGTAGGTACGGATTTTGATGAACCGCTGTGAGAGCTTTTCGGTGAAAGATCTATATTACTCTCGGACGGAGAAGTAGTGAGAAGTTCAATGGCAGCGTTGAGACTCTGCGGTTGTGCGGGTTTACGAGATACATAGGAAGATGATTTTGAGCGTGTACGGACTGGTGATTCCGGTGTAGTTGCATTGCCATTGGAGTAGGTCGGAGTTTTCGCAGCGTGGTTCGATTTTGTGGGAGAATGTTGGGAAGGAGCGGGAGATGGAGGTACAGATACATCGGTGGCATAAGGTGACGCAGGAATAGGTGGCAGTCGTGTCGATCCATTACGGCCTAGTTCATTAGAGAAGGATCGACGGACGCTAGAACTTTGCTTTTTGCCGTTGGGTGAAGCATGTTTTCCGTTTGGAGAAAGCAGTGAGGTGTCCTGGCCATTAGTAAAAGTTTGAGAACGTCGAAAAGAAGGCGACTCGGGGATTTGAGCTAGTTTAGAGCCCAGTTCGTCGGGGATTGACCGCGAAAATCGATTTGAGAGCCGCCGGCCTAGCGCAGTGTTCTATTGTGATAGACTTAGACGCAAGATGTGAACTGAAAGCATCATTTACGGACCTGTAAAATGCCAAGGGGTATCACAAAGCCATCTGGACGTTCCCAGACTGTTGCATGTGTCTTGTTGTGATAATAATAAGGCAAGCCGCCTCGAGATTCGTCTGCCAGCTCCCACCATTCACCTTCTTCACTCAATGGAAGTCTACTCTGCCATCGTCAAGTAGTTGTTGAGTGCTGAAAAATGTTATTGCTTACACAAAGTTTCCCGTCGGAGGATCCCAACTAACTTGTCCAGTTGCTGGGCAGGCGAAAAAAGATGTTTGTGTCTGTACACTGTTGAATGAAAGACAGGTGGGTTTTGGTAGAGTTTACACACCTCTGGATCTACCAAAGTCACCCAGAAATTTGCGCCCCATTGGGCTGTTTCGTCTTCCTTGCCTGGCGTGGACGCACGATATCTGATACTAGATTTTGTCGAAGACTGAGTGCTTAGCTCTGGAGCTTTTCCTTTGATAGATGAACGAGAACTTGAAGGAGATAAAGCCATGAATGTAGATGTTGCCCACAGTAACCGCGTTTGATTGACGCTAAGACAAGTACGCAAATGGACATAAGTAATATATCTACAACTTTTTCTTTGCGTCTGCAACCAACTTTTCCAGTACTTTCACGTCCTCTTGGTCTGGATCATCCAATGACCGTTGGATACGCCTATACAGGCTTGCAATTCCCTCATAAATAGCCCCTTCACCTGCACCTACAAATTTGGCGATTTCTTCCATCTCTCCTACCCAACGATAAGCCTTTGGAAGCATTCCTGGAATACCCGTAATTCGGCGAAGAAATTCTGGCTGTGAGTATGCAAGTTCATGTAGCAGCGCTTCTGCTGTTTGTGGAGAGCTTGCATGGGCAGCCAAAATTTGAGTCGTAAGTAAAGCGGTCAATCCTTTAGTCAATCCCTAGATCTCCAGTAAGTATTATCACAGATAGATACTAAGATTTGTTTAATTACCGCATAGGACATCTTGAGCGCGCTAGCATCACCTACGCCTCCGCCATCTTTTAGCAACGATGTCTTTAGACCGTATTTATCCAAACCTCCAAATCCTTCAAGCACAATGTTATCATCTGCCGACGCGTAGAATGTTGGATTATATGCGTCCTTGGGTGGCCCTCCAATAATTCCGCTATCGATAAAGCTAATAGCAGGAGACGAATCTGAAAACAATACGGCAATACGCTTGACCGTGTGTGGATTGATAGCGTTACAATCCACAAACACCAACGGCTTGGAACCACTCTCCCGACCAGCTACTTTGGATTCTCGTAGAAACTTCTCCGCAAAAGAAAACGCATTGCTTGGAGGCAAAATGCTCAGTACGTAGCTGGCCTGCCGAGCAATTTGAGAGAGTGCAGCGTCTTGCATCCCTGCTTCAGACGCTCGACGCCGTGTTGCTTCTGATCGTCCATCGAGATTGGTCAATACAGTGCAACCACCTTGAACCAATCGTCGACCTACAGCTGCTCCCATTGCACCCGCAGCGATGACAGCGATCGTAGCCATGGTTGTGGTACGAAAGCAAGAATTTGAAGCGAAGGGAAAAAACAACAATTTATTGAATAGATACAAGACCTAAATATAGAGTGATAAATCCATTCCATGCTGTAGCGGCCAGCACCAAATCCTACGCCTCTGTTCCAAAGATGAAGCCAAGTTCACCATGAACATTTGCTACCGTGAAAGGCGAGGGGAAGAACATTAGTACTGATATGTACGTATAAGTATGCGAGAAGAACAAATACTGATACCGATGCTGCTGCTACAAATACAAAATTGAGCGGTTGTTTTGCTTGGAATGCTAAATGACAGATAGAAAAATATAAGATAAACCAACAGATTAGATGGGGCAAGGGAATAGATATCCGGTGGTGAAATAGATATAGATAGGTGGATTATAGACGAGAGTAGGTCGCAGACCTATGGAGCGGCGCTGTGAGGAACTTGAGTTTCGGGAACTGTCGGTAGGCTGCTGCTAGGGTCAACACCAGCAGTAACAGGCATTGACGGAGTGAAGGGGATTCCCATCCTACGCTTCACACTTTCGAATGTCTTGATCATTCTCCTACGAGCACCCAATGCCACTACGCCCTTCTTTTCGAGTTGTTCATCGTCCAGGTCAATCATGTCCTCCCACGTCATACCTTTGAAGCAATCCGTATACTTGTGCAGCCTCAACGACTTCAACCACGCAGGAACATCCTTGAGAAGCTCAGGATCAATATCCTCTTCTTTGGGCGTAGTAGCACTGCCTAGTGTTCCGGCGGTGTTGATTGCACTTTTCGGCGTATTGGGCTTTATCGAACTCTTCAATGCACTGCTTCGGAGACCACCGCTCCTCAGAGCACTACCAGGATAGCGCGCGCTGCCGGGCGCACGCCAGTTGTTGGACGCGTTGGCAGCTCGACCGTTGTGCTTGGGCTGTATCGGCTTCTGGATACCTGTGGGCTGTACCAATCCGCTCATCACCAGTTGGACAGCAAGGATCTGCGCCTCGGTAGAGAAACCCATGTTGTTCAACATAGCCATGTTGAATGGGTTCATCATTCCAGCCGCTAATCCTGCAGCCATCCCGGCGGCAGGACCTACGATTCCAGAAGCACCGGGAGCATTTGAGGCCGAAGTTGGAGCGGCACCAGCACTCGGCTGGCTGTCGCCGCCCTTCTTGAACATAAGATCCAGAGGAGTTGCTACCATACTAGCCCAGCTGTTCTCTTCAGAGGGCTTGACAACTACCTCCTGAGCTTGTTCAGGTTGTCCCTTGATTTGAGCGCCTGCTATGTCTTTCTCTACAACAGGCGACTCGAATCGAGAAGCCACTGGAGTAGCAGGCAAGTTGAGACTAGGAGGACGACCACCTTTCTTGACAGAAGTATTTTCTGATAGGGAATGCCTGTAAGTTTTCGTAAAAAAAAAAATGGGAAAATTAGTTCATACCTGCGGCAGCTGTGGTGGCAGGGTTGCCCTCGGACATTTGTTGCAAAACCGCGATCAGAAACTTGACCTGGTTAGGTTTAGCGTGCTGCAAAAGAGTGTACAGCGAAGCAGTCTGTTCCGACTCCGAAAGCAACTTGAACCCTGAGGATGACCTCAGTTTCAAACTCATTGTAGTGAAGCCATTCGACGTACATTGTTCGATGGTGCCCAGTTCCTCCCTAAATTTAGGATCTTCCGAAGCTACGGCCATAGCGCCCTATAAAAAACGTTAATTGTAGCCCCAATGCATTCCAAACAACGCATACGAGAGTCGCTTCGTATTTTTGAAGATCTTGAAACCATTGGTCGATACCTTCGCCTGAAAGCAAAGATTAGAATCGTACATATCAAAACCAAGGTAACAAACCATTCATTCCTGCGACTCGTGGGGAAGGAGGGACGACAAATCCAGTCGCATTTGGACGAGGTGAAAGAAGACCAGCAGATGACGGATTAAAAGAGGGCTGAAGTTCGGCCGGGAACTTCTTCGTCGAAGTGGAAGGCTGGGTGCTCAACATCTCGATGAATCCACAGGAACTGGAAGAAGGGAAGAAAATGAGAGTGAAAGAAGAAAGACCTGATGCCAGATGGTCAAGGAGGGCTGTGAAGAAAGAGGCCCCGCGCCGAAATTTGCTAAGTACTTTATACCCCGGTAAAACGATCAAATGATGTTCTGTCACCATCAAACCATCATCGCAACGCCATTTATGCGAAACTCAGGTCCCAGGCTATGCACCTCAAATCCGAGCGAAGCGGTGCAGTTTTGCACTGACGAGATAGTAGGATGAAACATCATGTAATTTTCAAGTTGTAGTACTTTGGCCACAGTACATCCGTAACGTACGTACTAAAAGTACTACCTGGAGTGCCCACAGCGACAGCAGCTTTACCTACAATCATAGCATCCAAAAAAGGAAGGAGAAACGACTTCAGTTTGACGCCATCAAGATGATTTTCAAGTTGATTCAAGATCGTAAGATGTTCGGCAAAGTCGCCCAGATGGAAGGCGCAAGGAAAAGTGTTGAAAAATAGCGCAAGATGGGGATTGGTAGTAGGGTCCTTTGCATCTGTGGCAATGAACAATGGAGTATTCAATGGTAAAAGATGCGCTTGCGTGTGATCACCTCCCCGACATTGGAGACGAGAGCCCAAAATATCACGCAGAGGCTCCTGGCTACCATCCAACGGCTCATCGGGCAACACAATAGAGTTTTGTTCAAGCACGCGCGCCTCTTCAGTGGAAAGTCCAAGCTTATCTTGGACAAGTGAACTCCACACCGATCTCGCTCTCGCTCCATCATCAACTTGAAATTGACCATCTCCCAAACGAACATGGACACCCAGATATGAGTCTCCCAACGACTTGGCGACCAGGTCTGCAACCCGCAGGAGATATGGATTGGTGATGATCATGTTCTCGCGAATCTGCGAACGAATATGATAGTGGGTTGGCTCTGAGAGGTATAGTCTCGAAGAGCCAAAAAGAGTCCCAAACTGAAGTAAAGTTTCCGGAAAGGAAGTCAACGTGCTGATTTGCAGGTCTTCAGAGAACTTGCTTTTCCGCTTGTTAGAAGGATCATCTGAAAACCTAAAGTGGTATCGACTAGAGTCTTTGAGAACGCGAACATCCGAAGACGAGATATTCAGACACTCGGAAATCCAAGCATCGGTTAAGTTCCAGCGGAATATGGCCTGCTGGTTATCATGTATTATCGCGAAAAAGTCGAACAACCATTCCCATGGAAGAAAGGTATAGCCAAAATAATCGAGGCATTCCGACGGAAGTGGGACATCCAACGCAGTTTTCGAGCAGTGTGTTAGATTGTTCTTGCCTGAAAGTGCAACAAACGAATACAGAGAATTATAATTAACATAACGCAAGGGTCTGCCTAGGCGAATTGGCGGTATGAGGAGGGTACGATTCAGAATGCGAGATAATGTGAGGGCGTTTTCGAGTGCAATTCGTTGATTATGGAAGCCACTATGTGGCAAGTAAGACAGGTATTTTTCATGTGGCGAGCTCATTCGAAGACAGGGTGCAATGAGAGGATCAACCTCGATGACTTTGGCGATTTCATCAGCTCGTTGTAGATCAACTCTGAGAGAGAGACTCCACCTAGACTTGTAGATATAGTAGGCGGATCCAAAACTAGCCAGAGAAGCGAACACAAGAAGTAGAACAAGAATGGCGAGATACAGATTGTTGCGATCTGCAGTAGTGGATTGTAGACGACGAGAACTATGAGGTGATGCATTTTCTAATATATTCGCGAGACGAGGGGGTCGCATCCTATGTCTTCCTTTTTCGAGCGACACGGAAGGAGATGCACTTGCTTCACGAGCACGCGCCGTCAGCCTAAACGCGGGAACAGCCATACGTGACTAGCTCTATATCTGCATGAGTCTACTACAGATTTCAGGTACTTGGATACGTACAATTCAGGTGGAGCTCGTCAATGCCCTGTTCCACAAGAGATGCTAGTGTTCGTTGGCAAGTTGCAACTGAAAGAAAGTAACGTTAAGCGTCCCGCGATCACATGACTATGTGCTTCTGACGCGCCTTCTAGCATGTGACTTACGAATGATTCACAATCATAATGCAACCAGTGTCAGAAGTTAAAACTGAGAACTGAGAGGCTATAAAGATTCAAGAGCCTATTTACTGCTGCAGACGTCCCATCTCATGAGCTCAAGATACGTTTGCCGCTCGGAATGTAATTGATTAGAACTCACAATGGGAAATTGGGACTTGGGAACTCCTCCAACATACTCACAAGTACTTAGCGCTGGTTCTTCGGTCAAACTTACCAAAGGAAGTGAAGCATTACATAGGTGGATTGTTTTTGTATAAGTATTTCGCATTAACGGTTTAAAATAAGACGATGTAACATTGTAGATACATCTTGAAAACGCATATAGGATACAGAGCGTACTAAGTAGCATATACATACTATTGCATACAGCCTCGAAATATTTCCACATCAGTCCCTTGCAGCTATACTTACACGGAGGGGCAGATTTTCTCCCTTTATTTCTTCTCCTTCAAGCGTCGGAAGCATGACCAAACAGGCCTCTCGTCTCAACCGCGCCAAATCCTTTGTAGGTCCCAGTTCGAAATTGTTGATGATCTCCACAAGGAGCGCTTGTACCTCATATCTAACAACTTTGTAAGAAGGGGTAAAAGGGCTAGTATGAAACGCACAGTGCAAATCTCCAACCAATGCATGTACGGACACCTCCTGCGAAGGTAAGCCTTGTACAGTAGAAATCAGTCTCTCAATGCATAAAACATCAGTAGATGCTGCTCACAAGTTTCCATATACACCCAACGTAGGTCCTTTCTTAGAAGATCTAAACCATCGATCGGGATTATAGACATCGGCATCATCACCGAATACTTCTTTATTCCTGGATACAATGAGCTTTACTCCTTTACTCTTGATTGGGAAGACGTAGGAATACCTGTTGTACGCTGCAATAGATAGCACAAGTTTGGTCCCCTTCCCTATGGGAATTTCACTTATCTCTTTGCCGTTTGTCATCACCACTGGTTTGGAAAGAGGCAGAACGTCATCACGGGCTGCCATTCGATAATTTTGGTACAGGGCTGGATGAAATCGCATCGACTCCTGAGGTGCGCCACCATTGAAGCAATGAACAGGATATGAACATGTACGCTTACTTTCAAAACGGCAGCCAAGTATGGCATGTTATCCAAGTCAGCCGCGGAGAAGTCCCTACCGTTCAGATTGCGTTCGGTGGTTCGAATCTCCTCACGAAGCTTTTGCTGTACATCCGCATGCCGTGCAAGCTCAAGTAAGACCCACGCCAAGGTTGTCGAACTTGTTTCGTGACCAGCAAGCAGTAGTGTGCGCATCTGCGCCAGCATCTCTTCGTGTGTAAGGCGGGTTGCAGCATTTTCCGAAGCGTTGGCCTTGACCAGCAAGCTCAATACATCTTTGTTTTCTTTTCCTTGGAGCAATGCTTCAGATTTCATGTTGATTAGTTCTTGGGCGACTTCGTTTGCCAGATTCGCGGTGTGCCTAGCGTGTACCATTCTCCTGGTGTTGGAATACTTGGACAATAAATTTAGGTACCAGACAGGCATAACAGTCTGCATAAAAATTGCCTGTCGCGAGGGCTGGCCGAGTGTGTCCGACCTAAACCAATTGAGCTCGACATTAATGATGTAAAAATAGAAAATATACATCAGTCCAAAGTACGCTTTCATGAACTCGTTCTCCTGGTTATCCAGGGCTCCAAAGTGGTAGTCGAATGCAGCTACTCAAGTTTTCAGAGCAGAAAGACATTGGACTGTAAGCGCACTGTACCTTCTCCGATAGAATCCATGGTGGCCCTAGACAGCCATGGTGCGACATTGAATTCTGCAGTTTGATCCGGGGAGCTTGCGAGAAAGTCATTCCATTGCGCTCCAAGCTAGAAATAGTAATCAGGGCTTATCTTGAGTGTCTGCCTCAATAATGATAAGCTCACCTCGGAGGCGACCTTCCGAAAAATGGATACAAAAGACTTGGATTCAGGAGCTAGCCGTGGATAATCAGTTTACGGAGCGTTAAATTCTTTGCTCATGCTTGCCTCCGAATCCTGGGAGCATGACTTTTCGTTGTCGCTTGTGGATACTGCCATCAGCCCATAATAGACCACGTCCCATCAGAACGCGACTAATTTCGGTGCGTTCTGGCCACTTCAAGAATCCATATCCTGTGAAAGGTTCTTCAGCAATCTGAACCATGAGAATTCAGTGGTATGACCGACCAGCGGTTTGGAAAATGTATTGCATAGCTATCATCGTTTCAGTAAACGAATAATACCGAGTGCAGCTGATCCTGGTGGAACACTTACCCTTTGGATCTGAGACGACAAGGCGGTCCTCACCAAATGCGCCCTTGCCAAAAAGTTGGACCAGTGGTGTCAGGACCGAAACACTAGATCTGTCTCACCTTGATACGAACGATGTCTCCGAACTTGCTCTGCCATTTGAAGTCTGGAACAGCAGCCTGGCTCTGAAAGAGCTCAGGGAGATTTCCTACACTAAAGATGAGCAGTCTGAGGGTATGTGATGCAACTAGTCCGCACCCAGGATGAAAGACTCGGGCTCGGGACCTGGTATGTGCGAGATGGATATTCGAGTAAATCTGCGATATAGAAGGAAGGCGAAGACAGCCACGATCAAAGCGATATATGAGATGTTCTGAAGGTCGGTATGAGTTTCCTCCTTGAATCACGTTCACAGTCAATGGTGTAATTACCTGCATATTCTGAAAATGAAGGTGCGAGCTCTCCATTTTCCTCTACGGTTGTAGGTAAGTTAAGACAACCGACGTCACGGTTTATATATGTACAAGGCGGCGCATAAACAGTTTAAGCTCAAATGAGTAAAGCATGTTCATGTGCCAGACTCTTTTGGGAGATTTCCTAGAGCATAAATATCCTTTATTCCACGTCTGACGGGAAAAAGAATATAAAATAGGTCAATCAGATTAGGGTAAGTAGTTTAAGTTAGGCACTATTACAGTCCCGCTGGGCCTCCTGCTAATAGAGTCCATTCCTTGTTTATCTTCTGCTGTTTTTCCCTCAACTCAGCCCAAGTTGTTCTACAGAAAATGCGAGGTAATTTCCTCCAGGCGGACATCAAGCCATGATGAATCTGCTCATCAAAAAACGCCTGGCATTCAGAGCAAAGTCCGCGATGAGCAACTAAAGTGCTCATTTTAGGATAAGATAAGGCCAGCGAATGAGAGACGATTCAGCGATCGTTGAGCGCTTAAGCTTCATTACTTCCGTCTCTCATCGCCATCGCGCACATCGCGCGTTAATCTTCGAAATTTCGCATAAACATACTCATCATGAAAGGCTTTCAGTCATACCCATCTCTTGGCCGTGCAGACAGACCTCGAAAGACCCATAAAACCGAAGAAATCATCGCTCTGTACAAAAAACTGGACATCGGTCTCAGGCTAAAATTAAACTTCAGAATTGATAAAGAAAACCGAAAGCGACGCGAGAAAAGCCTCGAATTCCAGCTGGGCCAGGCAGAAGAAGATGCATCTGACATTGCCTCCTTCGTATCTATCGCCACAAAGTCTCTCGAAAATATCAGAAAGGACCCAACAATATTCGAGAGGTTGAAGGACTGGCTTACCACAGAGACCCTGTCCTTCTTCAGGCTGAGGAATGAAGAAGAAGAAGGAGAAAGGCATGGAGGTAGAACCAGAGATAGAGACGAAGTTGGAGAGAGGCCGAAGAAGAAACGGAAAACTGAGAAAGTGGTCCTAATACCCCGGAGCGCAGGTCCTCGGGAAATTGTATTCGACGCACTCTTATACGACACAATCGACGCGTTCCCAGTCTTCCCCCTTTTTCTATTCACCAACAAAAACCTTGAACTCATTAACACACACATGCCAGAGCTAAAACGCGCGAAAATCTCGCACATCGAAGGAAAACCTCATGTTCTCGACCTTAAAGAAATCGCCAAGTGGATCAAGGAGGCGGGAGGCCCCTACTGTGACAATCAACTCGACTTTATCCAATGGAGCCAGGCGGCAAAGAACTTTTACAACTTCGAATGCTCTCGTGACGAAGAACTCGGAAAAGATGCGCCACGTCCTCTCTTCTATGTCGACCACTTTGCTTTCTTTCTGAACCAACAGGACTCCGAAGACTACTTCTCATACTGGCTCAATGTCGAAATACGGCTCCGAAAGGACCACCAATCCAAGCTATATGCTTTCGACATTGACACATATGGAAAGGAATGGACCCTTGTTCGTGCTGAACGAGCAGCAGATGTCAAGTACTTCCCTCTCCCCTCCTTGACATTTTCTGGACCTTCGAAAACGCAGCCGCCTAAAGCGCCCGCTCTGCTGTCAGTGGTTCAGACTGCGTCATCTTTGACAACTCAGAAGCCCTTTTCACAAGGCAGCAAGGAGAAAACTGCGGCCCCTTGCTGCCTCGGATGCGCTACCCGCGGTCACAAACTTGATGCTCACGATGACACAAAACACGGTCCATTCCGTTGGGCTCAAAACATCAGAGGAGTTATCAGCACGCCAGGAGGAAAGAGCATCTGCTGGTACTGGAATCTTCAGGGACGATGCAGAGGGTGTGACAAAGAACACTGCTGCACCTTCTGTGGCAGCAGCTCTCACTACGCATTCAAGTGGGAATGCCTCACCCAGCCCTCACTTGTCTAGAGAAGAATTTCTTGAGCTATTCGCACCACCACCTCTTGCTTACCATAACTTTGCAGACTCAATCATTGCACGCATTGCAAAACCAGATACACCAGCAGATCATATTGAACTGTATGAACGAATCGTTACTCCCTACAATGCAGACGCCTTTGAACACGAACTCAAATTACACAACCTCTTGGACCGATATCCATCTCTTACCAACATTCTTAAACACGGCGCTCCATTGGGAGACATGCCTCAGCTCACGAAATCAATCATCATTCCCAATCACCCATCAGTGGCCAAATACCCTCAGGTCATCAGAGATTACCTTGCAGAAGAGAAATCCAAAGGCCGCATGTCAGGGCCATTCTCTTTAGAAGAGATGGAATCCATTATGCGTGGCCCCATCATATCATCACCTTTGATTGTAGCCGAACAGATCCAAGGCCCAGGCATACCAACAAAATATCGAGTTCCCATCGGTTAACTCTTTCATCACGAAGGAGCTATTTCCAACATCTTTTGACACGGCAGCAAAGGTAGCTGAACTGGTAAGTCTTGTCCTCTCTCATCTAGCATTTCCCACTTCCGTCCATGATAGGACTATTATTCATTATTCCCAGATATGCCATAATGATACCCGATTCCTGCATATGCGCACATTCCTGATTCATATTCACTTATTCCTTTATTCCTTTATTCCTCATTCCATAAACAATTCTCATTCCATCCGTACATAACAGATCGCATTAGCACCTCCAGGAACCCAAGCATGCGCAGTAGACATAGCGAAATTCCACAGAACAGTTCCTCTACTGCCTCACCACAAACCTTTCCTAGTAGCACAAGACTCTGAGGGCGGGTTTTGGTCTGACCACTGCTTCTGCTTTGGTGCGGCATCTGCAAGCAGTAGTGCGGGCATGATATCTGGAGCTACACGTGACATCATGCGAGCGAAGAAAATTGGACCAGTCCCGAAATTTGAAGACGATCTATTACCACTCCGCTCGCCAAATCTCCTTGGAAATTACGACTATGACCGTGCCAACATGCTCAAATCTATCGCATCGCTTAACATACCTTTTCATCCAGCAGACGTCAAAGGCGACATGGAATTCACATTCGAAACGACCTACACAGGCTTCCGCTGGAACTTACCACTGAAGCACGTTAGCCTTCCGGATGACAAACGCCTCAAATATCTGAACCGAGTTCATCTATTCATGAATGAGTTCAAGAATTCACGAGCTCCCCTAGTCAGAGTCGAATCGATCCACGGAACGCTGTGCCACGTAGCTTTCATATACGCCGAAGGCCGGTCTCACCTTCCCCCCATCTCAAACTTCATGGCCTCATATCGCACTGAACGCGAAGAACACCATGGCCGATACCCACCTAGTAGTGTCTTCACCGAACTTAAATGGTGGTACAACACTCTTCTCGTACCCAACTTCTACCGAGAATTACGACCAAAAGGCCCACTAAAGGATCTCAGTTTATTTGTTGATGCCTCCACCGATTGGGGTATCGGTATCTTATTCAAAGGTTTTTGGATGGCGTTCCGGCTAGCCGACAACTGGAAAATTCCGGGTCGTGATATATGCTGGCTAGAAACGGTCGCCATCGAACTACTCGTATACATTCTCGAAGGAAAAGGTTTTCACGATATTCATATTCTCATCCATTCAGACAATCAAGGGACTATTGGTGCCATGAAAAAAGCCCGCAGTCCCAATTACTGGATTAATACTTCTGTACGCCGGACTTGCGGTGTCCTAGGCCCACTCTTCATACAACCTGAAATCAGATACGTTGAATCATCTTTGAACCCGGCCGACCCAATTTCGCGCGGAATATTGGGACCGGAAGAGAAGAAACTGCCTCTCTCATTCCAGCTCCCAGATGAGCTTAAAGATGTTATTTATTATGTTTAGGTGATTCCAATTCCAGTATTCAAGCAAACACTCACTAACATACATACAGTCCATTTGATAAACCACCAACGCCAGCTAATCCTGGTGTGAGAAACGCTGCTCCGCGCGCACCGTCTTCTCGAACTGCTCACTTCCTTTTTGATGACCCTTTCGCACCTCGAACCTCCACGAATCTTGCACAACCTGTATCAAACCCAATTCCGAGCTCTAGTAATACAAATATAACTTCACTTTCCACTTTTTTGAATCCGTTTGAATCGCCTTTCACCAAACACGCCACACAGACAACGCAACAACTGCTACCGCTACCGCTACCCTATCAACTCACCAACCGTAAAGCCAAAAAGGGATGTGAGATTGCTCCAAATCCGCTGCGCCCAAACGTACGAGCCGCCGACCGCTTACACGCCTGGAAGACACCATATTCAATCCAGAAACGATCCCAAGAAGCAGCATCTCTACCAGCTAAAGTCATAGAACTGGGAGACGAAATTATGGCTAAAGGCACAGTTAAGCCAACGAAAGAAGTCTATGCAGCAGGACTTCTACGTTTCAACCAATTCGGAGACCTAATGGGCATCAGCGAGGATGACCGCATGCCAGCCTCAGACAGACTGATTATCGGTTTTATCGGATATCACTCGGGTAAGGTCTCAGGAAAGACAATCGGAAACTGGCTATCAGGAATACGTCTATGGCACGAGACAATGGGAGCCCCATGGCCTGCTGACTCACGTCGTATTCGCCAAGCGAGACGCGGAGCAAGTGTAGCAGGTGCACACCATAGACGCCCACCCAGACATCCAATCACCATCGAACATATGAGTGCATTATACAAAGCACTGGACTTCTCTATCCCTTTCCATTGCGCCGTTTGGGCCATCGCTTGTATTGCATTCTTTGGATGTCGCCGTTTGGGTATTTATTCAATATTCTTATTCTTTATGAAAATTCCCTAATATCTGACTATCACAGGAGAATTAACAATACCTTCCCGAAACGCATTCGATCCTAAATTCCATGTAACCCGGAAATCAAACAACATCACACTCAACTCCAAACCCGTTTCGGTCCATTTCCGCATTCCCTGGACAAAAACCACCAAAGAAGAAGGCGCAATGGTAGTCGCCACCAGTCCCCTCGATGATGAGCTGAAATTTGCATGCCCATCTAACGCGATTCAAAAGCACCTCTCGGAAAACGCCGCAGTACCAGATGATTTCTCCTTGTTTGGCTATATAGACAAAGATGGGAAGCCCCAGCACATGGTGAAGAAAATCTTTCTAGACTTCTGCTATGATGTCTGGGCGCGAGCCGCCCTCCAACATGTTCTCGGTCATAGCTTCAGAATCGGCTCGGCTGTTTTTCTTCTCTTGGCAGGTGTCCCTCCTGAAATTGTAGCAGCTACAGGTGGATGGACATCATTAGCCTTCCTCCTGTACTGGAGACGGCTAGACAGCATACTACCAGCACATATTACAGCCGCATACAGCAAATCAAAGTGGACTGCTCTCAACAATAAAGTAGACTCGTTCCGTATAGCTAACAAGATATCCAAGAAACTCATTACCGCATGTATAGCAGGTGACGATGTAGATGTAGAATTTTAATATGATCGACATTCGAGCCTCCACTCCGTTTGGATGAATCAGTCTCCCTCCATAGATGTCAAGACCCTGAGGATGAGCTCCGGCTCTGTCTGGGACGTTCGGGTCTTCTCCATCTACGGGTGGGAGCGCGGGGTCAAGCCCCAGCCAAACCTCAATACAGACTTATCACACACTAGACTTACTTCGTATATTACTAGAAGTAAGTCTAACTCAGTAGTCTCCTAGCCACTTACCTTATTCCGCGATGAGCAACTAAAGTGCTCATTTTAGGATAAGATAAGGCCAGCGAATGAGAGACGATTCAGCGATCGTTGAGCGCTTAAGCTTCATTACTTCCGTCTCTCATCGCCATCGCGCACATCGCGCGTTAATCTTCGAAATTCCCTCCCACCCTCCCTCATCTTAATTGATATTCACCATTACTTCAGTGTTCGGTCTTCTAGTTCCCGAACGCTCCGGCTTGAATTCTCGCGTTCGGTTCAGGTTTCCCACCCACGCGCGGGGTCAAGCCCCAGCCAAACCTCAATACAGACTTATCACACACTAGACTTACTTCGTATATTACTAGAAGTAAGTCTAACTCAGTAGTCTCCTAGCCACTTACCTTATTTGGCTCCGCATGACGTCTCTAGCGGCGAAAGGCACAGTATCCAGAGCGTCACACCTGTTCTCCAGAACGGGGGAACCAAGCCCAAACAAAAGGGAGTGGACTTTACGCATAAAGCTATGGCAGGTCTGCTCCGTTCCAGGGAGCTCTCCTGTGCATCCATGTAGGGAGGGGTAATCGTAGTGGTCATTGACATACTGTGTGAGCCAACCAAAGGTCGTCACACGTCGGAGATGTCGCAAGGAGTCTCTACCCTCTAACACGACGATCAAATCGCCCTGCGAAAGTTTCTCTACAGTGCCATCAGGGAGTTTCGCACCTGCAACCAGCTCCCGTTGGCCCTGCTGAGAAGCGAAATAATAGGCATATGGTAGATAAAAGAAGAGCTCGCATTCTTGGAAGACGTTGATCATTTGGATAGATAAGCCAAGGATAGGATCCGCGTCTTCGCCTATGGAACAGCCGGCAATCGATACGGGAGGGAATTCAGGCTGATGGGGAAAGGAGGTTTGCGTCGAGGTGAAGATGTGCTGCCACATAATTGTAAAGAAATTGTCTAAACACTCGATGGCATCATCTCGACAGCCAGGAAGATCAAATCGAGTGGAGAGTTTGATAACATGGAGGATGTTCTCCAAATTAAAGACAGGCCGGTCTTTAGAAGAAGGTCTCGGCTTTTTCAAGAGTCTAAAGGACGCGACGCTTGAGTAATTTGGGGGGAATATCGATATAACACTATGACTCACGGTTTGGAACCATTGATATGTTGCAGTAAACTTCGTAGTTCACGTGCAGAACAATTGAACATAGGACAGTGTGGTAGACCGTGGATGAGCTCGGCATCCTCTGGCTGCTGCATCGAGAATAGGTCGGCGAAGAGTCCGTTAACACTTTGTAGCTCCTTCAGCAAACAAGGAAACAAAGTGTTTCCAATGGTAAGATATATATCACCCTTTATGCTTGAGAATTCTGGATCGAGGACATAATGATCGTCGTTTTTTGAAAGATCCGGAGCAGTGGATTCATCTCTCGTTCGTTTAGGTGAATGGTGGTGTTCGCGGGAGTCTCTGGATGGGCTGGGGCTTCGAGAACGTTTGGGAGAGACAGAAGTGGTCATTCTTTGATATTGTGGGAGATGTAAGCTGTGTTTTTAGCGAACAGGAACATTGCTTTATACTCAATTTTCAGGTTATTGTTCTCCAAATTAGAGAGGTTGAGTCGGCACGCGTATCCGGCGCGTGATTTTGCAGTGATTTTGCCGGCCGGGTTCGTGTTCTTGTTCTTGATTTCAAATTTGCATGGAAGCCACAAGCACAGAACCTAAGGATCCTAAGGATTGTATCAGTTGCAGAATTGTGGGGACCGGAACCTTCGCCACGCTAGGCGGCTATGCAATTTGGCAGTCTCGAGCAGTTTCTCCTGGTACGCCCGTACAAAAACGGATAATGACAGGCGTCGGCGTAGGCGAGTCTATGTTTCTTGTGTTCCTTCTAGATGCTAAATTGTTACTAGCCTGTTTGATAGCCAGTGTTTTCCGATGGTACAAGTAGGCCATGCGAGGTCTGTACTTCTCCGTTAGACTCGTTCCATAAACTTATGACTGTTAAAAGTGCGGAATAGAGATTTATATTTACTGAACGGATATCGTACACATTCGAATTTATCTTGATTTCGTTCAAGAATGGGTGAATTCGGGTTTCCTTTTCTCAGCAAACGCAGTCATTCCTGTTCATCTGTCAAAAGTGCTGCTATTTAGGTATTCGAGATACACTGACCTTCTTTCTGATCCTTGGTTGCAAATAATCCATGGAAAGTGCGCCGTTCAAACCTCAAACCCTCCGCCAACGACATTTCGTACGCTGAAGAAGAAGTGAGCAAGCGGTATACGTGAATACAGCAAACGCACCAGCATTGACAACCTCCTTTCCAGCCTGTACCGCGATTTGTCCTTTACTCGAAATCTCAATGGCCATCTTGACAGCTTCTTCGACTACATTCTCCGTGACGCGACTGACCATGCCCCACTGTTCTGCTTCTTGAGCAGTCACCATACGGCCGGTCAGAACCATCTCCATTGTCCGAGATTTCCCGATAGCGTGTACCAAACGTTGAGAGCCGCCTCCTCCAGGGATGATGCCGATGTTTATTTCCGGTTGCCCAAACTTGGCGGTAGGAGAAGCGAGAATAATGTCTGTCATTAACGCGAGTTCACAACCGCCTCCCAGCTATAGCTATATAAGAACCAAGTCGGAGAACAAGTTTAAGCAACGCACAGCGTATCCGCTAACGGCGGCAATGACAGGTTTCTTTAGTCGTGCTAGTTCACCCCAGTTTTCGAGGAATTTGTTCTTGTACACGTCGGAAACTATTGGATCGTCCCTTATACCGCCATTTGGAGAGTAGTTGTATGCTTACACTCTTTATCTTTCATTTCCTTGATATCCGCGCCAGCTGCGAGCGTTCAGGGTATTATTCTTTGGTGAAATTCAAGCTACGCTTACCTGCGAACGCCTTGTCGGAGCCAGTCAAAACGATAGCGCCAATTTCTGGATCAGCATCTGCTTCAAACAATGCTTTGTTGAGCTCAAGAAACAACGACGTGCTCAAAGCATTCAGGGCTTTGGGTCTATTGAGAGTTATGAGCGTAACCGAGGGATGAGGGCGAGAGGTAAGAATGCTTTCGTATTGTGTAGACATTAGCCGTACAGCTCCCAAAGTAAACGGTTTATAAGAAGCAGTTCTCGCAGTTATCTGAATTGCGCGAGAGAACATGGAAGAACAAGAACAAGAAACCGGGTACGGCTTATGGCGTGTAAGTAACTGCCGATCCTATGATCATAACACAATTCTACATCATGGGAAAGGAGTAACGGGCAAGATGGGGAGAAGGACCAGTCGATCACGGTCCCACTGGCGCAACTTAAGACATTGTACAAATAAAAAGTACTGAAGAGCACTTACCACACCAGAGGTATAGTAAATATCTGATTCGACCATCTTCCTTACAGCCTCTAATGTCTCTCCTTCGTAGATAATAACTGAACCGAATGTCTTTTGGTCTTTAGACTGGAAAGATTCTGGTGTAATCATCGGTGCAGCAACTTCTACAAGCCACAACATCAAAACTTATGGAGAAACAACGCAGACCCTGTCTTACTGACTACGCCCGAATCAATAAATGGACGTATATCTTGACGATGTTGTTTCTGGACGTCGGAACGACGCGCGTCTTTGGCGTCTGGCGCGAAAAGGACAAATTTGTGAAGGACGGGCGTTGCGGTGGAAGACATGAACCGCAAATTTCTTCCTAGGAAAGCTCGAGAAACAGACATTGGTAGAGATCAAGCTTAGAGAGGCCGGCCCGTTTACTACACAAATAACTACAAGGTCACTCAAGGAATTGGGGTTGCAGCTAACATCGGAAGTATCACAAGCTTCTCCGGGTCCCACTGATTATTCGGGTGAGTCTAGCCACGAAGAACTCAAAGTTGACAGAACATACCACGCCCTCCTTGTAATAAACATCTTCTTCAATGATTTTCCTCACTCTGGGAATAGATTGTCAACATTCTATCAGGTGAAAACTTGACCAATCGCTCACTCTTCCAGAGAGTCGGCTTCGAAAATCAAGGTACTTCCTATCATTTTCTGCTCTTCTGGTGGTTTCGACGCAGATTCGGGGGTAAGCAATACACCACCGACCCCTGTGTGGTATCTTTATTAGAACTGGTGCAGACGAGCCGAGCTTGAGCAATACTGATACTTACGGATCATTCCTGAAGAGATAACAGTCCTGATGCGTACTAGATGTTCATTTCGGATTGCCTTGCGTTTAGCAAAAGTCCCTTCTTCAGTCTTGTCTGGAGCGTAGACGAAGAATTTGGGGCGGGCAGGATTGGACATGCTGATGAAGCGGAAGAAAGATTTAGAGATTACTTTCATCTTGTGGTCTTTTATATGATTGATGATAATGATGATAAGGTAGATTGGTGAGATCTTTAGACTTGATACAGCTGGACATGGTGGAGATTCTTGAGAATGCCGAGATGCCCGAAAAAGTATTAGTCAAGTCGACGTCACGCGTAGTGTGGCACGAGCAACGAGCGTCTACATTTACAAGTTCTTCTCTTCACGCCGGAAGAAAATTTGGCAAAGTATGTTCTTCCTTCCTAGATACTGAGCTTGAATAACACCTCACAAGCCCGGGTGTTCCCGCGTCTTTTACATGCAATTGGATCTCATAACATCCAGCCAATCCCAAAACCGTGACACCATGGAATCAGACGGCGCTCAGTCGGTGGCTCTTGTACAGCGCGACGACATACACTATCATCCATTATTCTCCTCTCCAGACGCAGACATCGTTCTTGCCGCAAAAGGAGCGTCAGTATACTTTCGTCTGCATTCCCATAACCTGAAAATCGCCTCGGGTTTTTTTCGCCAAATGTTCATGCTTCCGCAAAACACACAACTCGATAATAATGGCATCCTTTACTTAGAGGAAGATGAGGTCACGTTGGAAAATCTGTTCCGTATGATATCTGGGCTCTCTGTGCCACCTATTGATAGTTACGACCTCGTTGACCCTCTACTCGACGCCATCGAGAAGTATGATACCCCTGGTCCTCTTTCTATCGTGCGATTGCTCGTCATGACCCCTGCTCTCTTGAATGAACCTTTCAGACTTTATGCGGTGGCGTGTCGATTTGGGTGGGACGATGAAGCACAATATGCTTCATCGCAGACTCTGGCATATGATCTGCATTGCCCAGATGTGCGACCATATCTCACCAGACTCTCCACAAATGCTTTGCTCCGTCTACTGGACTTGCATCGGTCTCGTAGAGAAGGGTACGTTTCTTCAGCTAATCTGTTTCGAGATTTATCCATTCTGGTTCAGGCTACGGCAGCGTTTGGACGACCCACCTTTCGTCAGTGGTGGACTCGCTACTTGCAACAACTGCAACTCCACCATTGACTATCATACATGGAGAGAGCTCAAGTATAAGATTATCCTCGAGATGGATGTTCGCCCGCTGGGTGACTCAATTTCGGATGAAGGTCTGACGGATTGGAGTGAAGCCAAAGCCTGTTGGCAGGCCAAATGTGGTCAACCAGGTTGTTCTCGCTCCTTATATGACAAGAGCGAGACGCTGCGAGTGATCCGAGAGTGCATCGAAAAGTTGCCCAAGATGATATCACTATCATGATCTTCCTTTTGCTATGCTTATTGCTGTGATATGCTCAATCGTGAGCCTTGTTTATGACTTGTAATCTTTGTACTTTAGCATCTAGTTGACTCCACTGCACAGACAGAAGACATCTGTACCGTTAATATAAACAAAGGAACCCTTTGTTCGATACTAGGTATCCTCCAGGATATACGTTCAGCTCGTCTAGAAGGCAAATGCAATTCTTCGTGCTATCGGTAATGGTTTACAGCCTTCAAGCGTTGTGCCTAGCCTCCCTTTTCGACGATCTTGTTGCTGAACTATGGATTCCTTTATCCCGCGTCCACGAGGCCGGGAGGGAATGCCCTTTGGCCGGGTCTTTCTTGACACAGGTATAAAGGCGAACAATTCCCAGCCTCTTTCCTCACGCACGACATTCCACTCTCTCTGAACTAATTTCTTAACTGGCTGTGTGCCTTTGCTTTCAACTTTCACCGCTCCACAGCCGACAGTTTCTTGCTCTTTCTTTCATTCACTGTTTTCGCGTGAATCTGATACTTTAGATCGCCACTCCTCTTTGTCCCCCCTTGCGCAACCACCTACGATGAAGCCTAGAGGAGTACGACCCAAGATGAAGAAGATGATTCTGACGGGATTTGTAGCTTGCAGTGCGTGTAATCGCGTTGATTTCGTCGCAGATCACTGATCACTCTTCTTTGACTCCAGTGTCATTGCTAGGTCTATCATCTGCAGCACCCGTATCACGCTCTTCACGATCTGCAGAAACTACTCCTACTTCTCTTCCAGCTTCAGCCTCAGCTTCGCCGAGCCCTAACTCCAGCTCCACCGCGTCGTCTAACAGTTCTCCTTGTTCGCGCCGGGCCGGTTCCACCGAACATCAAGGTACTTCCAGTGCGAATTCGAACTCCGGAACGCCTCCAGTGCCTCCTCCGCGTCCCTCTTCATTCAGCCTCGGCTTAGGCCAGATCGATTATGCCGCGGCTGGTATTGCTCGACGCGTTTCGAGAATATTCCACAGACGCATGAGCGCGCAGAGTACGCAGACTGCCCAGATGCAGATGCATTTGGAGGAGGAATCAGAGGTCGCGGAGAAGGACAAGGGGCTGCCCTTGGTTCCTGTTATCGAGTCCGAGTTGCCTACTTCAGATTTTGATTCTGGGGACGGGGATGAAAGAGAGGTTTTGTTGGTGCGCGATGGGGAGCCCGACGTTCCGACGGTGGCGCTGGTCGAAGATAAGGACGTGGGTGCTCAGGGGAGCCGAGATCAAGACGAGGCCGAGATTCAGGAAACTACTGGAACTGGAGCCTTAGTTTCGCCTGATATCAGGGCATGCCGCTGGGGGTGTTTCTGATATGTTTGTGTTTCGTTCCGAATTGTTATTCGGTGCTGATGTTTCCCGATCTCGAGATATCAGTGTTTTGACACTAGTCGCCACCGAATATCGCATTTATGGATCTTTGTTCCTTTCACGAATATCACGGTTGACTCGTAGTGAGTCTTGAATGACACGAATCTTTCACGACTGTCTGCTCTGGGAGCAGCGTGCTATGATTTTACTCGTTTCTTTCTCTATTACAATGCATTTCTTACAACACATCTCCTTGTTAGCACCTCCCATCGACATCGTCCATCGCATCCTTCATTTACATCCTTTTTAGTTTCTAACACGTTTGAACTTTAGCTCAACGTTCCTTACTTTTACATACATTACCCTATCATCATTGAATAGTTGTTGCTTGACGTATCAGGTTCGCGCATGTACATTGCAAATGAGATAATGATTAAACATAGCAAACAGATGCGAGAGTTGGAGAAAGATGTTACAGAACGCAAGATAGAAAAGTGCACTGTTGCAGAACAAATAAACCAGTCCATGTTTCATTGCTCCACTGTCTGAAGACAGGAGATTTCATCATCATCTCGTTAGTTACCACCAACCAAGGGGGCGCGCTCAGGGTCCTCGAGACGGATGCCATGTCCCGTGGTGCGAACAACGATACCATAAGCACCCTTCACTACCCAAACGAGGGAAAGCACGGCGAAACCAAGAGCAGACCAGTGGATGAACGCCGAAGAGCGTTGTTCGGCAAAGATGGCAAAGAGAGCGAAGCAAATCGCAATAGATGCGGGCAAATCACCCTCGGCGGTCGAGAACGCGTAGGTCGCAGAGGTGGCTTCGAAGAAGAATCTGGGGTGGTGTTAGTGTTAAGTATTGTTGTATGTAAACGGATAAAGGTGAGTACGTACAGAGCAAGGAATACCAAAACCTTGGTCCAGACTCCAGCCTTTGTAGTATCTTTCGAGATCGGTCAGACTTTTGATCACTTACTAATGAGGGCCACTTACGAGCGTTGACTCCGAAAGCCTCGAAAGCTGTGAGGACAACAAGAATGGTGGTCCATCCGTGATACAGCGAGAATGGTAGATGAACAAAGAGTTCATCTGCAGTAGACTGAGAAGCATGGTGCTTCTTAACCTGGTAGTAGATATGGGTTACTGCGGAGGAAACGAAGAGGGCAAAAACGAAAGCGGCGATGTAGCTCTGGTGGGCCCATAAGTTGACGTAGATAGCGTTGAGAACACCAAGAAGAGGGAAACGCCAAGAGATTCCGTCAATGATGACTGCCTTGCCCTGGGGGAAGAATTGGTAGATAATTGTGCCCAAGAGAAGGAGGTGAATGACCGTCCTGTGGATGCGAAATAGTTAGAATTCGCTCCGCAGCGCGCAAGGGGCAACCAGCGCATCAAAGGAGTAGATACTGACCAGATCACGAAAGCCCAAGGAGCCGGTGTAATGTATGTTGGTTTGGCAGCGAAGTAGATATCCGAGGGAGCAGCTATGGTGTAGACATTGGACCCTAGGAACAGAATGTAGACAATGATGTTGACAATCTAGAGTAGATCATTGGCAAAGAGGAATATAAGAACAGAGAAATACTTACTTTAAGCAAAAGCCCATCGGTCCAAGAGTTTGCCATGGTTGAAGGTGATGGGGGTATAAGTGAAGGGAGAAGTCTTGAGGCGAGACAGGCCTTTTGTACTGTGCGGAATGATTAAATGACCGTGCACTGCAAGTGCCTGATCTCATCATGTCATAATTGCATCATCTTATCATGAGTTTCTAGATTACTACTAGTTCTTCTACTAGTAAATATCTACTGCACATGGTCAAGTTGCTACAATGTTCAGCCTTCACTAATTGTCAAGGCCGTCAACATTGAGGGACTACAGCCTCAGCTTACACCCCACTAACTTGTATTCATGGGAGCAAACAGGTTCCGCTAGTTCAGTCTAGGTATAGTCAGCTGCTTTAAGACGGAGACAGATGTATGGATCTTTTCCGGTCCCGTGGATCTTGAATTTTTGCCTTTGAATTCTTCTACACCTTCGCTGCACAGAACCCAGAGTCGTGTTTCCAAGTTGCACATGCCCCTTTGACCAGAGAACAACAAGGAATGACTCCAACTATTCATATGTTAAGGCTATCAATCACGGCTTCAAACCATCGGTGGAAGTTAACGACCTGGAAAAAAAAGAAACTTTCTTTTCTGGAGGAAGAAGCTTCGATAGTGACTCGGGATGACAGCCCTTTTGTAGCAAAGATCGTTCATAGTCGTTTATTATGTTCTAGCAGTCTGTATAAGCGGTCGGCAGAGCAATCAAACTGTTACAGGAGTAGTGTCTCGCAAGCAGAACTCACGAGTATCAGAGTAAACAGTGGTCTAGTTTAGTCAACATCGATTGTGGAGGTATATGAGACAGTGAGAGCACTTGAGGATAAACGAAGATGAATGGTCTGGTTGAAGAATATTAAATTTAATGTCTGAGTCGCGAGATACACGCGCCTAGCACGTGCTTCCGCCGATCACGTGTCATCATAAATTACCGTGCCTCGTTGATTCCTTCCTCTTTCAACAACCACCACTTACTCGACTCTTTTTTTTTTTTCAACTTCAAGCAACAAAATGTCCGGCAGAGGAAAAGGTGGCAAGGTGTGTACGATTCCATCTATCAGATTGTCCTTACTGTCCTGCTTTCTCTCCTTTCTCCTTATGTTTTAACATTTCTCTAATCATCGTCGCTTCTCCAGGGACTCGGAAAGGGTGGAGCCAAAAGACATCGTAAGATTCTGCGTGACAACATCCAAGGTGAGTAATATCAGGGTTGAATCATCTCATCACTGCTAATTATCCTCACAGGTATCACCAAACCCGCCATTCGCCGTCTCGCTCGTCGTGGAGGTGTCAAGCGTATCTCTGGTCTCATCTACGAAGAAACTCGTGGTGTTCTCAAGATCTTCCTTGAGAATGTTATCCGTGACTCTGTTACCTACACTGAGCATGCTAAACGGTGCGTTTATTGGCTATTTATTTACTCGCTCTGACACTCTTGACAGTAAAACTGTCACTGCTCTCGATGTTGTCTATGCGTTGAAGCGATCTGGACGCACTCTTTACGGCTTTGGTGCTTGATCACAGTCAGTATGGAATCCCGTCAGTCATATGCTGTCTTGCTATTGCGGACCCTGCTCATCTCGCTCTAGATGTTACTCGTTATCATTATTCGTTTGCTTTGTACCACCATGTAAAACTGTAAATCTGATTTGATATGGCCTCATGAACGTAACTGTGTGAAGTGAGGCGCTTGTTAAGTTCTCCGAACTTTGTTGAAGAGATAAAGTTTGAGTTGCTTTGTCAACATGCTGAAATGAATTGTTTGCGAGATCATGACAGGAGAAGTATCGTCAAGAAGAACACCTTCCTTTTCTGGAACAAGGCGTTCAATGTCGATTCTTCCGTTCTACAGGAACGAGGCACGTAGTTCTCGTATAAAACATTCCCCCAAGCTCAATGTGCACTGTACCTCATCACCCTTTGGTGGTTCAAGCTTTCATCAATATTTTTCGGGTTGTCGATTGATACGACATGGTTGCCTTTTCTTTTCTCTTCGTGGCTCTATCTCTGGTTTCTTTCTCTTTCGGTGCACCAACAGTCAGTGACGCTACCACTTTACAAACGTCCTCTGGAAACCCCCTGTCAGTCCTATGCGGTTTGCCGCTAATTGGCCAGCTCCTGGGCAAACTCTGTCCTCCTAAACAAAGCTTGAAAAGTAGCCTGACCGTGAAAACAGCCATTGGCACTGCTCAGGGTGTCGCAGACTCTGGTATCAATCGTTTCGCCGTACGATACGCTTCGGCTGAAAGGTGGGCAGAATCAAATGTCGCTACAACCTGGTCCCTCCCGTAGGTTCTGTTTCGTGATTCCCCGCTCAAACACTAACTCGGATAATTTCAATGTCCAGAAACAATGGTACCAATCCTTCTGCCTTACCACTGGTTTGCCCTCAGCAAAATATTGATGACTCGGCATTTTCGGAGGACTGTCTTTCCATGTTGCTTTACGTTCCTCAGTCGTTCACTCCTTCAAGCTCAAACCCCGTGTTTGTATGGTAAGTTATGCAACCTCCTCGGATGCTTAATTTCGCTCAAGTTGACTTAGGGTACATGGCGGATCCTTTGTAGCAGGCTCTGCTACCGACACTGGTCTGGATGGTTCAAACCTTGCAGTCGCCACCCAGTCGATTGTTGTAGTCCCTCAGTACAGATTGGGAGCTGTGAGTCTTTCAACAATTTTACTTCTTATACCTTTTACTGACTTTTGGGGTCGATGACAGCTCGGTATGCTATCTCCCAACGGCTCAACGAATCTTGGCCTCAAAGATGTCATTAATGCATTGACATTTATCAACAAGAACATCGCAGCTTTCGGAGGTGACACTTCTCGGGTGACGATCGCTGGTCAGAGTAGTGGGGCGACTATGATTCGCTCCCTTCTGGCCGTGCCATCCGCCTCACATCTTTTCCAGTCTGCCATTTTGCAGTCTGACCCGATGGTACATTCTCTTTTCCGATCCTTCTGTCAAATATCTTTGCTGACGCATGTCTCGCAGGATTATGGTTTTCTTAGCGTCACGACTCAGCAAACCCTGCAAAGCGCGTATAATGGACTCATCAACTGTGCAGCCTCGGATTATTCCTGTCAGACTGCACTGTCTGTTGACACCATCCTAAACGCTCAGGTTGCTCTCTTGAACGAGTCTCTCAGCCTTGATGCCTCTGTTGGCACTGGGGAACCTCTTCGAACAGTAAACGATGGCACGTTGATTACCTCCCCGCTAGACTCTACTGCACCCTTCCCCTCCGTTAATAAACCCATCCTCGTCTCTACCGTATTGAACGAAGCGGCTCTCACCATTTACGGAGAATTCACATCGCCAATCCCTCAGGACGAGTTTCTTCCTATCTGCCAAGTCAATCTAGATAACGCTCGTGCTGCTACAGTTGACAATTCGTCATTTTATGCTCCCCCTGCTGCAGCAAAAGACTCAGGAGATAGCTCGGGAGATGCACGAGTGCAACTGCAAACACTAGGCACGGATTATATATGGAGATGCTCATCCTGGACATTCGCACGCAACTGGAAAACCAACGGAGGCTCGGTGTATGTTGGCATGTATAGCGTTGGTGCTACCTACCCCGGAAACGAAGCAGTCCCTTTCTGTACTAAACCTGGCTCCGTATGCCATCAAGATGACATTGAGATTGTGGTACGTGGATTCTGCTCTTTATACATTGTAAAAACGAATGTCTGACGTCCTTTGCAGTTTGGAACCGTGCCTCATCCCACTTCTGCTCAATCAGCTCTTATCAACGAGATGCAGGCCCGTTACAAGGAGTTCATGCTTACTGGAAGCCCTAATGTTCCTGCATATCCTCCTTGGTACGAAGCGACTTCCTCCAATGTGAACGCGCTCAACCTTGGTGGCAGTGGTGAAGTTGCGGTAGGTTCATGTGAACCATCCTTCTGGGGGGAATCTGTCCCCTACGATTATCAAATTTTCAACATTTAGAACCAGACATCAGTTAACGAATCTGTTTAGCTTATTTGAACCGCCATAATGAATGTAATACTGTATCCTTCGTTCTTTACACTGTGTAGCATAACCAGATTTGTATCATATAATACACTGCTTTACATACGATGCCTACTTTGAGAGGAATGCCACAAGGTCCGTGATTGCTTTGCTTGTCTTAACTGTGAGGTCGGAAAGGCCGGAAGCAGAGACAGGTATGTGCTTTGGGGCCACCGATCTAGTACTTCTGGCAAGAGAAACTCTGTTTCGCATTTCTCCATAACCAGTATCAATCGAAAGGAGGAACGCATTGGCAGTCCAGTTAATCGGGGTTTTGGAGTAGTCTTAGTCCTTCTAGGACAGAGATGAATATCAACTCGTAAACTCGTAAACAGAATAAAGTTTGTAAAGTTCTATGGAGTTATCTGTTCTACGGAGTTATCGACACTATAACACGAGAGAAACAAGAATTAGTGTTATATAAGTAGGGTATAGAGTATTACTACAGAAGTTCATGGTATCAACCAAATGTGGGATTGCTGTTACTGCTCATCGTCATCACCTGTCTCGCTCTGTTCACGTACATTATGTTCACTGGTCATTGCTGTCGCAGATGGTGGTTCAATATGAACCTCTGGGATACTGGTACTAGCAGTTGGCGGCTCCATCTTCGCCGTGACAGCACTCTTCTTGATTGGCCCGCTCTTAAATTTGCCTTTGGGACCTGGACGAGGCCGACCAGGTACTCCACTGACTGCCTTACCCTCCGTACTGACAACAGCCCCGGTTTGAGCGGAAGACATTATTTTTCGGCGTTTATGATCTAGTAGTTTGGCTTCAATAGCGGCCGGAGCAACAACTTCTGGTGCAGGAGGGATAGCAGTATTCGGTAATGGTCCGTTGCCTGTGTCAGTTGGCCCAGTGGATGTTTCGAGAGCGTCTTTTTCAGAAAGAGGATCCCGTTTGATGGGCGGAGCACTGAGCGAGCGGAAAAAGTGAAGATTCCGGACGTTGGCCAGAGGTCCAAGCATGGGAGAGGGAGCAATGGGAGCAGCGGCCGGGGTAGTAGCGACGGTGTGAACTTGTAACGGTTCTCCCCGGGCGCCTTCCGAATCAAACTCGTCATAAATCTCTTCACCAATGAGTTCTACACAAGTATATAAGTTTTTATGTAGAATCAGGGGGGGGCGATGACAGTTACCTTCAAGTACATCTTCGAGAGTGATGATACCCAGTGGCATAATAGCTGGATCAAGGCTTAGCAGCAACTAGTGGAACGCACTGTCAGAGCGAGAGACACTGAGAGATTCAAATGAATTTATTTACCTCGGCCGCACCATGTTCAGTTAATACAGCATCCGCTGGCATATTCGCTTCTAGATTGGATATACCAAATGCTCCAGGCGGTTTGATTGTCTGCATTTCTACTTGCTCGGGTTCGCTCAACTCAGAGGGATCTCCTGGTAAGGTGTCAACCTCCTCGTCCTTATCCTTATTGTGTTTATCTTTACGGGAGAACCGTTTCCGGAAGCTGCGTTTCTTAGTACTGGATCCTTCGCCCTCCGAATCAGTATCGCTACTGCTAGTTTCGCTATCGCTGTCCATTCCAACACGTTCTTTCAGTCGTTGAGTGAGAGTTTGCTTAACGACCTTCTTGACGCTTTTTGCCTTTTCAACACTGAAACGGCTGACGATGGCAATATGTGAACGACCTTCCTGGAATTTATCAAGGATACCAAGGAGGGTTTCGTTTTGAGGGATAAATGGAACTTTGTTGAGCTGCAAGTGTCGAACTGGCGTGGCATCTAGGTCAGAAATGTATCATTTTATAATAATGGCGCAACAAGTACAATAGTTTGTTACCTTTGGGGTCGAGCAAAACACACTGTTTTACTAGCAAGATACCGATTATTTTGATTTCCTGTTTCGGTTCTTGGGAACCCAACTTGACATCGACTTTTTCGTAGACAGGTATACGACTGTGGCCTGATTCAACAATCTTTTTAAGCAGAGCGAAATCTAGTTTGGCGTCGATATGGATCATGAAAACATCAGAAAGAGGTGTCATAGCCTGGGCTGGAAAAGGTGAGCAAAGAGATCAAATAGAGATCAAATGTAATGAGTGAAAATAAGCATACCAACGATTTTGTCTTGCAAGTCTAACGTGGCTCCAATGATGGCAGCTGTATCATGGTTCAAGTCGCCGCCATGAGGAGACGACGACGAGTGCATTAATATCAACTCCTTCAATTCTGTACATGAAGATGATTAGATTATGACTGTGCGAAGAATTTTTTCATACGAACCAACTCTGCGGTAAATGACGCCCATATTGTGACCCACCTGTTTCAGGTTTTAATGAGCTTGGCGACGTATAACGACACCGTGGCTTACCACCCAATCTAAAAGTTTAGCTGTGGGCCAAGACACGATACCCTAAAGAGGCTGCCGGTTCAGATATGCTAGAAATCAAATGTACTCGAGCATACTTACCAAGCCATAGATCAAAAATTTTGTGGGTGTCGCCCAGAATGCGCCCAAATACAATCCATATCGAGTGAACAACGACTGAGGGATAATTTCCGAGAAACTGAAAAGCAGCGTAAAGTTTGTGTCTGAAATGCAGTGGACAAGACCGACATTACGATTAGAGCCGTGCTAACGATAACACTTGGAATTCCCTGGACATGGAAAATCAGAAAATGGTTTGGGCGTAAAGATATAGACGCACTCCTCCGAGGGGATTGGTACTAATAATTGGAAGGGTCTCGTTGACTATCATATTCGCGAGCAGCAGGGTTACAAGAAGTAAGTGGCCGTTTTTTCTGATGGGCGCGATTTTACTGGCATATTTGCGTTGATCACTGTGTCGAGTCTGGTGGGAAAGACGAACGGAGGACAAGGAGGAAACATACGGTGTCCCACTAACTGTATGATGTTAGCACAGGTTTTCGCCAGGTAAGTACTACGCACCACGCAACACGTTCAACTGGGTCTGATCAAGAGACATGTAGCCTAAAGTCAACTCAAGTTTGAGTAACCAGCTGTGTTGTCTCTACGAAGACTTTACCGAGAGTAAGACCTGCGAAAAGACCCTGATAACACAGTAAATCAAACAGTCCCCCAAGAAAATGAAAGAATTGTTACCGAGAGCAGAACCAGAACAGGGATAAGGATAGGGAACAATATCCTTTCTACTTGTTCTGTCGTCGGTGCTCGTTTGACATGACGATGTACCCCCTCTGGAAATTGCCCAACGGTACCACGCAGATGAGACAGTCCACCAGAGATGAGAGAGAAAAGGGCATAGACTAGTCGAGACGAATGAGGACCAATGTGTCTTGCCGTAGGAGGCATAGAGAAATATCAAGTGGGAGAGCAGACGAAGCCTATATACTCACGTAAGTTTGTGACGTCAACACTTTGATAAGCTAATATATGATGGCCTGCGCCACAGCTGAACTGCTTCTTGTTATTTCTACAAAACACATTAGGTATATACAGCTTTATATCCATGTAATAAGTAATGTTCGTAAACCAAAACAGCGACATAGATATATATGCAGGGATTTATGTATATGCAGAGGTTACGCTGAGGGGCCAGCCTTCATCACCTTTGCATCAACATCCGTCTCGTAGAGCTTGAACGCCTTTACGAACATTCCTGCAAGCTTCTTAACCTCGCGGTTGAGCGCCTCCTTATCTGGCCAAGCGATCTCCGGGTTGAGCAGTTCCCGCGGAACACCCTCAATTTCAGTTGGGATGGTGAGGTTGAACGTGCCAAAGTTCTCGTGCTTGCCTGCTGCGAGGGTCTTCGCGAGGGAACCATCGTGTATAGAATCGATGATCTTGCGAGTGTATTTGAGCGGACAACGCTTGCCAACACCGAACTTTCCGCCAGCCCATCCAGTATTGACGAGCCAACAGTCGACGTTGTGCTTGGACATGCGCTCGGCAAGCATCGAAGCATATCGGGATGGCTGAACATATGGAACATCAGTATGAGCCTGTCGTAAACACAAAAAAGACGTACGTGAAGGATGATGAAGGGTGCACTGTAGCAAGTGGAGAAGGTAGGAATGGGCTCAAGAACACCATCTTCGGTTCCAGGAGTTTTAGAAGTATAGCCAGCCAAAAAGTGGTAGCTGGCCTGCTCTGGTGTGAGTTTTGACACAGGTGGGAGGACACCGAACGCATCGCAAGTTAACATGATGATGTTACTGGGCTGACGGTTGACGACACAAGGAATTTGGGCATTCGGGATGAATTCGATAGGATAGGCGCAACGAGTGTTCTCGGTAATCGAAACATCGTCGTAGTCGGGTGACCGGTTAAGAGGATTGTAGACAACATTCTCAAGGATAGAGCCGAAGCGGATAGCGTTGAATATCTCAGGTTCCTTCTCGGCCGAGAGGTTGATGCATTTGGCGTAGCAGCCACCCTCGATATTGAAAACACCGGTATCAGACCAGACGTGCTCATCATCACCAATAAGCAATCGATTAGGATCCGCCGAGAGAGTAGTCTTTCCGGTTCCAGAAAGACCAAAGAAGAGGGTGACATCATTTTCCTTGATGCCGACATTGGCAGAGGAGTGGAGAGAGAGTTGACCGAATTTTACGGGCTGGAGATAGTGCTAGAATGGATGTTTAGATGAATGTGGGAAAAGATGTGGATATACGAACCATGACGCTGAAAACACCTTTTTTCATTTCGCCAGCATATTCCGTTCCGAGAATGACCATCTCCATTCGCTTGAAGTTGACTTCGACGGATGTTGTGGAGGACATGCCGTTGGTGAAACGGTTAGCGGGGAACTGACCAGCATTGTAAATGGTGAAGTCGGGCTCGCCAAAGTTGACGAGCTCTTCTTCCGTTGGTCGGATGAGCATGTTATTCTATAATGAATAATTCAATGAGAAAGAAGATCCGGAAGGGAATATAAATGACGTGCCATAAAGAGAGCATGGTATGCCCTTGCACAAATGACACGGACTTTGATTCTGTACTTGGGATCCCACTAGATAGGGGCGTCAACCTTGGGATGTGGGGTAAATTGGGGTAATACTCACACCAGCGAAACCATCGAAGACGTAGACGTTATCGCGCGTGTTGAGGTAATCGATGGCACGCTCGCGGTTAATTTCAAAAGTGTCTAAGAGAGGGATGAGTTATACCAACCAAGAAAATATCGCACGACATACGTTCGTCGAGCTTGATGTTGACAGAACCCCACCAAATATCGTCCTTGGAGGTATCCTCGTACACGATACGCTTGTCTTTGGGACTTCTTCCGGTTTTCTTACCGGAAAAGTTGATAAGAGCACCAGAGGATGAAAGGATTGCCCCTTCGTTGCGAATAGCGTCTTCGTAAAGCTGAGCGACCGGAGCATTACGCTTCAGATAGATCTTGTCCATATCGAAGCCAGCTTGAGAGAAGAACTCGAGCTCTTTGCCGATGACTAGTATATTATCAGTGAAATCATTGAGCGATCAGGTAAGAATACCAACGATTAGAGTAAAGCTCGGCATCGGAAGACTGAGCGTAATTCTTGTGCAGAATATGGGGAGTAACGTAGGGAGTTTGGATGGGCATGATAGTAGAAGTAGAAAACAAAGCTGTTCTTAGATTTGGGCGAAGGAATCGGGGAGTAAAAACATGACAACATGGAAAAGACTTGAACACTTTATAGTGGCGCTGGCCTGCATAGCGCATATCCCGGCTTGCTCCGAACCGTATGATGAAACTTCCGCTGCTTTTTATTTGCAATTCCTAGTAGTTCGTTGTGCAGCACTTGGGCAAAGCCCAAAGTTGGTGTAAACCAGGTTGCCACGTCGTCGTTGGCAGCACAGAGTGTACTTTAGCTCTCATGAACACGCCCAGTCACTCACTCGCTCCCGCAGAAAAACACATGCCTTACCCCGGACCGCCATCACGCGCGGCGCTCCGAAAGTTTTGAGACTTGGTAAATATGTAATAAATAATAAATAGGAGTTCGTCGCAAGTTAAAACATAAAGAGCATTATTGGTCTCTTAACATGTCTGATTTGGTCATCCGTCCCCTCGTTTCTGCAGATGTAGCACAGCTCCAAAATTTGCATGTAAGTACCAAAAGTACATCGCTTTAAGCTCTGCTAAAATCACTCATCGCAGGCGAAGCTTTTACCCGTCACCTACCCGTCGTCTTTCTTCCTGCATCTGCTCATCCGAGATTCGCATTCGTGTGTGGTTGCACTGCATTGCAGTGAACCAGTCGCATGGGTCTCCGCCTCTTTCCACAGGACAAACGAACTGTTGGGGTCAGAGCCACACATTCAACTCCTTACCCTTGGGGTCCTTCCAAGGTACCGGCACCGGGGGCTCGCCAAACGCCTCATTGGAGAGGTTATCACCTTACTACACAAGGACCATTCAGTCCCAATCCCACTTGTGTACACCCACGTCTGCACCTCTAACGCCCCCGCACAGGCCTTTTACGAGCATATAGGCATGAAGCCATTCGTTTCAAAGCCAACAGGTGCGCTGTATGTGGCAAAAAATATGTATTCTCCACATTCCGCATGGCATGTTACAAGCGAAAGCAGGAATCTTTTTGAGAGTAGGGACGCATATATTCTGGTTGGAAAAGTTTCTGCCTAGCATATGCTAATTGCCATCGCATCTATGAAGCGTATGGCGATTGAAAACCATAATACCAGTTTTGTATCTCAACGAGGGACTGGGAAACAAGAAAGAATATTCGGCAGTAGAACGGTAACAATCACTGACAAGAAGAGATATCTTCGGTCAACTTGGATTCCGAGTTCCTCCGCATTTGCAAACGTAACTTTTCACCTCAACCCGGTCTGGGGTTACATAGAGGATCTACGGGGTACCATTCCGTCTACCATTCGCGACGGAACATGAAGGTCAACATTACCGGACACTATATTCATGCGATACAGGCTAAAGCTTCGACGTCATGAACCAGAAGTAGAAGCTCGTTCTCTCGGCCCTAACTTACCAGGAATCCAGGATAGCGGTATGCCGCCTAATATAGGTATTAAGCTGTATGGTGAGTGGAATAATACATTTCGCGTGCAAACAGCTTCAACAGCTTTCAATACAGGATTGAAACTACGTAGAAAATAATGAACAAGTTAAAGTTCGCTCAGATCCCTTGGACGTACCACAGAAAGCCAGCCACTCCCCCGGAAACAAGAGGCTAGAGGCTGAGGCTACAGTCGAGCGGAAATAACAAACCTAGAGTCAAGTTTTGCCAAATGTGCTCGATATCTGATCGATGCTGAGTGTAAGTAGGTGTAAGTGGGAGTGAAGTGATAAAAGTGATAAACCAGCCTGAGAATATATTGGTGATCCGTGCTTCTTCCCGCTCTCACTTCAAAGCTTCATCATCGATAGCCATGCCTCGAGGAAAGGAAAAATCAGGCGACTTCGACCTGGTAGACGACGATCTGGTGATCATGGCCTCTCAAGCAAGTAATGGAAGTGACGATGCCGCGTAAGTTACGCGTAAAAATTGCGATTTTATAATAACTCGTCTCTACTTCTTTTTGAAGGTTGGAACTCGCGATAGCCGAAAAGTTTATGGGTAAATGCTGTTCTTAAAAGCAAATTTTGACTTATGTCTGCTATCAAGCATCGAAAGATAAGAAGAGAAAGGATCAACAACGCAAATGGCATGTCTCTGCAAGGAAGGCTATTTCCCAAGATGTGTGTATATGCGCGGTTCATAGAGTATCCTTGTCCTTATTGATTTGGGCCTAGACCACCGACTCTAAAGAAACAATGGCCTCGGCAACGCAGTCAGCGTGAGTCGCCGATTCTACCTCGAAAGACGTTAGTCCTAGAACGTCGAGATCCGGTAGAAAAGAGCTCTATCAAGCCTTCACAATCCACCACGCAGAAGAAGAGGACCGTATTAGAGCTACGTGGTCAATGATTTTTGAAGAGGCGCGCAAACTGCAGGTGTGTCCAGAATCAACTGTCTTACCTTTGAACCGGAATTGATCTACGATCCAGAAAATGTCCAAGCGGTTGCATTCGGCGATTGTAAATGAAGGTGAGGAATCTGAAGCGAAGCAGATCAAGGGAATGGGTAAAGCTCAAGAAGCTGTTTTGGGTGCGTTGATTGTTTTCGTTGATCCTCGAAATGCGTTCATTCGTGTACCAGAAACTCAGGGGGTCATCGATTTTATACTCCCCAAGCCAATCGAACTTTGAGCTTGCAAGGACTTTAGCAGTTTTGAACATACTCTACTATCTGCTTTACTTCGTTGTTTTGCTATCGCTATCGCTCTCACTCCGCCCGTATTTTCAGACTCAATTGCAATGTACTACATGTGGGTTTCGATAATAGAACATTGTTTCCCATCTCCTTTGGTCTCTGAACTCAAGCCAAGTGTTGCCGGATCGTCTCGCTTCAACTGGTGACATCAAGCCATCAAGCCCAACGCTCTGTATCTGAACAGTCGTCTGCCATCCACCTATGAATCCCTTCAAAAAATATCTGCTTCTGCATCTTTTCCTCGACAGTAGTAACGGGCCTGTATCTCAACTCACTCTCAGGAAAACCTGAACGCGTTGTAGCTGACCTCGGAGGCACTGAAAAATCTATGAATACTGGACGAGGCAAAGAATGAGCGTCTGAAGGATAAGTTGAGAGCGCTGTTCGGGTTCAGTTTGCGGCCAACAGCGAAGGTAATTAGATTTGCGATGCTCATGTAAATTGAGGCGGAATGAAGAATCCCCCAGCTACTCACTGCCGATCCAGAGCACCAGTGTGTGCTCGGGATTACTCGAGCGATGTGTGTACCGTTATTTCTGTGCAAAACTTACGGTAAGTATAGTAGTAATATCAACGTGCCTCAAGCACATGAAATGCACGTGTGCGTAACTGCACTAGTCAAATTAATTGAATCAAACTTTCAACCACGCCATCCAGTTACTTGAACCCGTTGCTTCGTTTATATTACCTTGCAATCTCAAGCGTTATGCAGAATGACACGGGAGCTCTGAAACGGAAACGAGTCGACAGTGGTGGTTTGCTGGGTCCAGACGGATTTGTTACGGCGAAGCCTTCCAAGTCTGGGAGAACGTCAGCGCCGTCGTTTCAATCGGCTTTCTCCACAGCCAAAAAGAAACCAGACACGAAAATCGCTTCAGCAACTCGTCTACCTATCTCAGATTTCGCGACACTAAAGCCTGTTGCTCCTCATAAACCTGCCCTGCCTAAACCTGCCCCGCGATCGGATTTCATTCTTGATTCCCAATTTCCCGCAGAGAGAGTCACCGATGGCTCCAATCTAGCTCCCACTATACCTGCTAAGCCAGCGTATAGAGCCAACATCCTCTCACACTCTATTCATGGCATGAAACCCCTGCCCAAGCCCTTTCCTCGGCCTGTCCTGTCATCAGCCGAAAACCCTTCAGTCTCCTCTGAAAGCTCATCATCATCCAAACCCAGCTCGAAACTAAAGGCGCCCATTCTTCCTGTTCTGCAGGACCCTTCTTCAATTAAAACCCCTGCTAAGTCGTTGCTCAAATCGATCGCACCTCCTCGTATTTCTCCATGGAGACCAGTTATAGGTCACAAAGTGTTACCAGCGCAGCTACAGCTACAGCCCTCTACTCCTCCTAGCAAGCCTCTTCGAACAATTGCTACCACTCGAGTAGCGAGAGCTACAGATATTTCGACTGAAAATGGGACGGCTGAGCTAGCGAGTATCTTCCTGCAAGATCCTGCAGATTCAGAGACCGCAGACATCACTGAAATCAAATCGGGTTTGGACGTGAGTCCGCAGAAGGGTAATTCAGGACGGGGACTCAAATTCCTTCGGTAGGCTTGATTTTTTTCATTACATCTAGGAATTCTAAAGCGCTATCTCCATGTAGAAATGGTCTTGCAGCGCATGCAGCCTCTTATCTTACTCATACCAACACATCGCTGGTCCTGTGGGCCAAAGAATCCTCAACTCGATCTCGATTACCAAAAGCCGACTTGCGTCTTCGAGTGATTAAAATCATTCATCATCCCAGCCTAGAAGGTCGAGCATCGTCAACTGCTGGTCTGGCACTTTGTTGCCTCCACGATAGATTACCTTTCCTTGACAACGATCGACCCGCGGCAGAATTCCCTGTCCTCGATTCCGAAATGGACACCCGCCCAGCAATGGTATTAGTGCTGTTTTCTTTTGCTCATGACCCCTCTCCGCCAACTACTCCAATACGCAATGCTGGCCTTTTTAAGGAAGATGCTGAATTCTGGGTTTGGAAGCCTTGGCGCACACTACCCCTCAGCAATTGTCAAATCCACTCATTTTCCTTGGAGCAATACTGTGAAACCAAAGTGGAGAATACGGTCCTTTTCTGTCAACGCTTTGGGCATTATAGTTCATGAGTTTAACGCCAGAGGCGTGCCATATGTGCGCACGGATTGCGGCTATTGCGGTCCTTGAGAGCGGCGGAGAGCTTACTGTCTGTGTCCCATGTGTTCTCGTACGTTTACAGGATCGGAACGTTCTCCGATAATTACATAACGAAGATCCTCTATGGAGCATCTTGGTTAACGTTCATGCGTTGATGCTATATTTATGGCCAAATTTATCGCCCATGGGAAACAGTACATAGAGTATCTTACGAATTCCTCATCACTAAATTCCTCTCATCATCGGGTCCTTACATTCTTATTAATGCTGGAGAAATTTATGACTCCTGCTGCACGTCCCATGGTGTGTATTAAACATGATACTCATTGGCTGACCCAACTCCTAATTTTTTACAGATGACCTCGAACGATTCTCTTCATGACCATGAAAAAGACGTAGATGCTGATGGTGCTGATACTATCGTAAATGCTCCCGTCACAGTCAAGTCCGAAAATCCTCCGTCTAATGAAGAAGTAACGTATCCAGAGGGTGGATACCAGGCCTGGATGACCGTGTTTGGGATGTGTGTCGCTTTGAGTCTGGATCTTATTATTGACCTCTGGTTCCCACTGTAGCTGGTTGATACAATTCGCCACCTTTGGGTGAGTACAAGCACAGACAATACATACAGCACTATAAAATGTTTGTCTAGGTACACAAACGCATATGGCGTATTTAACGGCGCGTAATGAGTCGAGGGTATCTCCGTCTTCACAGCTGATTTTCTTTTACAGATTATTATGTCCGAGTTTACATGGAGGGGAAATTTTCATCTTCAACAGTGAGGTTCGTCTTGATGTATGTGGGGTCATCGATGGAAAGTGATGACTGTCTAGTTGGATCGGGAGCACGCAACTCTGGCTGGTGATGTCGTCTGGCATCGTTTCTGGAAGACTATACGACATGGGTTACTTGTGAGTTTCGGGAAGACACGAGTAAAATGCACCACTAAAAGTCTATGGATGAAAGTTTTCACTTGATCATCGGCGGTTCTATTCTTTTCGTGTTCTGTCTCTTCATGTTGTCTTTAGCACAACCTGGTCAATTCTATCAGGTCAGCAGCGTGAAGAAACACGGATACTTATGTTGTTGACGAGTTTTGGTTAGGTCTTTCTAGCACAAGGAATTGGTGCCGGTCTTGGGATTGGCATGGTAGCTTGGCCCACCTCACCATAGTTGATACAGATACTGATACCTCGACCAACTCCTGGCTACCAGATTTACGTCCCGGGAATCGCCGTCGTTTCGCAATATTTTTATAAACGACGAACGCTTGCCATGGCCACTGTGGCCTCTGTACGTATACTTATCTAGACTGGGCGCAGTTTAAGCTTAATGCCCTACGTATACCAGGGCTCGGGGGTTGGAGCTGCGTTGCAGTCCATCATGTTGAATAAACTGTTCGAAAGGCTCGGTTTCCAAACCACTCTCCGTATCAGCGCTGCATTCAACGCTGGTATATTGTGCATCGGGATTTTCATATCCAAAATGCGGTTTGCTCCCATTCCTCCCAAAAATAGCAATCTCCTCCGGTCCATGAGGATCTTCTTTCGCGAGCCAGAATACATTGCTGTGGTGGCAGGGTGCGTATGGTTCCTGTGTTCATCTTTTGATTCTTAGCACCCTCAAAGAACGTTCTTCAATCTCATGGCTCTGTTCTTCCCCACCTTTTTTCTGCAACTCAACGCCAATCAGAAAGGCATTATGACCGAAAATTTGTCTTTCTATCTAGTGCGATATTTGTTTCTCTCTTTGGTATAATATTAACTTGATATGCGATAGTTACCGGTATTGAACGCTGCAACAGTCATAGGTCGTATCGTTTTCCCTTTGATGGTCCCGGTACTGGGGATATTCAACGTAGTCATTCCCTGCGTGATCATCTGTGCCATCTTGATCTTTTGTGAACTAGCCGTAGCGTCTGCCAGTGGGAGCTTTATACTAGCTGTGCTTTACGGTGTTTTCTATGGTGCATGTAAGTATTATCTTGTCTTCGATTGTACTGCGGTTCACCTTGTTTCCGGCAGATGTTGGTATGTTCGCACCTATGGTTGGCTCTTTGGCGAAAACAGACTCGGAAATTGGGGCCAGAATGGGAATATGTTTTGCTTTCAACAGTAAGTTTGTCCTTTCTCTACGCTGAGTTTGCACTCACATACATTCCTGCGTAGGTTTTGGGGGTTTGATAGGTATGCTACGGAGTGGTCTCTCTTCAAATATGAGCTGATGTACCCTTGAAGGGACACCAATAGCTGGTGCTCTACTTACTTCGTCATACAAATGGTGGCGGCCAACACTGTTTGCTGGTTTGAGTGCGCTCTTAGGTGCAGCCTGCTTGATCGCTTCAAGGTTTTGGATTAGCCGATACAAGGGTTCTCAAAAAGTATAGACATTCACGCAGCGTAACTCAGTGTTCAGTAGATACAACCTTCACTAGATAGAGATTTACTACTAAACCTCAGATAATACAACAAACTTTATGACAGTGAAATCCGCTTCACTTCCTCGTCCAACGATCTTCTCCATTCCCGCCTCGTCTAGGGCTTGCACTTCTGGCTCTGCCCTCCCTTTTACCCGGCTCCCAACCGCCTCCTCCTTGTGGAGCTGGTGGATTTAGCTTACGTTCAAGGCGTTGACCTGCACGTAGTTGTGACACAAGGTCCTTGGAAGCAAGTCTAAGATGCATGAAATTGCAGAAACCTCCTCGGTTGCACTCTCCATTCTCATTCTGTCGACAACACGACTCTCGGAAGTCTGTGACTGGAGAAAGTTCTGCGTACAGAGGTCGTCCTAAGATGAAAGAATTATTACTTGTAAAAATGACCATCGTAATCACGTACCTGCATACCACCGGTCATTCAAGTTGTCCACAGCGGCCTGAGCTTCTGTTTCCCACTCGTAACGCGCGTAGACATTCCCAATGAGATGGTCGCCCACGTTATCACAAACCTGCAGCAAGAGAAAGTAGTCAGATTGAAGAATTGAGGAATATTTCAGGAGACACACGTGTAGTTCCATTAGATGCCCAAACTTTGCTAACTCGATATAGAGATCTTCGTAGACCGCGTCAAAGCCTTCTTGGAGTTCTTTCTCGGTCAATTTGCAAACGGGGTCATGCGCCGGGTTGTGGTAAACATTTGGAAGAAGTATTGTCTGTGAGAACGGAGGGCGAATGTGTTTTCGGGAACATCTATCTCCATGTCTGCAAGCGCCGATTTTGTAGTAAAAGGAACAGTTTACACGGTCTTGCTCTGTACCGAAGATGTTAGCCTATTTCAAGGGTTAGAATTTCGAATATTAAAAGTCCAAAGATGAGAGAAAAACCCACTAAATGCGAAGCCATTTTGCGAAAATACGTTCAACCGTTAAAAGAACTTGGACGTCGACGTCGAAGTGCAGATATGCTGAGTAAGGCTTAGGTGGAAAATAAGCGCTGAAGATTCTACAACTTTCTACAGCTTGCTATCTGCGAGTGGAATCTTCTCTTTCGAAACGCTTGAAAGACATGGCATTAAGTTGTATGTGGAAATTAAGTGGTAGGTAACCTTTTGCAGTTCAGCGCTCAGCGGCAGCACTGCTTCGGTCGTACCCGACTGACTCAAATTTCATGAGACAGATTTCGTTCGGATAGCACGTCTTGACACGTCGCTGGGGCTATCGCGACACGAATCTTGATCGAGAACCCGGAAGAATGATAAAATCCAACTCACCAAACCGTATATTGAACGTGTCAGTTGCAAAGACCAGTGTCCGCCTTGAAAACTACGTGTTCAACACGTTAGTCGCGCTCAGGTATAAGAGCTGGAAGTACTTTTACTAGCCCAACCAAAATACCAATGCAAAGACGCACTCAAAAACGTTTACCGATTTCCAAATACACACGTAAAGGCTCGAGTCCCAACCAATACAGAGTCCGGCCTGGTGCATACTTATCATCTTTCGTACTTGTGCTATTTGTTCTGCTCTGTGTCTGTCCTCTTGCCATCCACGCATACTCCGAAGGCTCTTCAAGCTCAAACTCAAACAGGGAGGTGTCTGGTCCTGTTATCGGGATCGGTGAGGATTTCTTTTCCCTTGGAATCGATATCCTTTGCTAATGACACATGCAGATCTGGGTACAACGTGAGTAATAGACTGAATCCAACTAGTATTTTCCTCGTTTTAGCGGAAGTACCATATAGTTACTCCTGTGTAGGGTATGTGCATTCAAGTTGCCTTTGGCTCGTTTAATCCCACTAATTCTTGAAAAAGAATTTCCAAAGGCGGGCGAGTAGAGATTATCGCGAATGACCAAGGAAACAGGATTACACCATCTTGGGTCAGTTTCAACGGCGATGAACGACTGTGGGTTTTTCCTATTATAAGTGCTGAAACAATCGAAGCTCATATCGACCTTTAGCGTAGGCGAAAGTGCAAAGAGAGCGTTATCTGTCAACCCAAAAAATACTGTGTTTGATGTCAAACGAATGATAGGACGGACAATGGACGACCAAGATCTTCAAAAAGATATGAAGCACTGGCCCTTCCTCGTAAAGAAAAACAGCCACGGAAAGCCCTCGGTTCAAGTCTCTCACAAGGGCGAAGTCAAAGACTTTGTAAGTTGCCTATCAGGCATTTAAACCTGACTTACTTTCAAACAGACACCAGAAGAAATAAGCGCAATGGTGCTTGGTAACCTCAAGGAAACTGCTGAAGCCTACCTCGGCCAAAAAGTCAAGCATGCGGTAATCACTGTGCCTGCATGTAAGTCTCTCAGCGTTTTATCCAGCCTTAGCCCGCGGTACTCATGTTTATTCTAGATTTCAATGACGCTCAACGCCAAGCAACGAAAGACGCAGGTACAATTGCAGGCCTCGACGTTCTTCGAGTTCTGAATGAACCCACCGCCGCGGCTATCGCCTACGGCCTTGAAAAAAAGTACCCGGCAGACCATGAAGCAAAGATTCTTGTGTTTGACCTTGGGGGAGGGACCCATGATGTTTCCCTGCTCTCTGTTGAAGACCAGGTCTTCGAGGTACTCGCAACCGCCGGCGACACTCACCTTGGCGGGGAGGATTTCGACAACAGGGTCATGGACTTTTTGGTCAGAGCTTTCAAGAAGAAGGTCGGTGATGAGGCGAAGGATATACAGAAGAACGACCGGGCGATGGGGAGATTGAAGAAGGAGGTCGAGACCGCGAAGAGGGTATTATCCAGCTCGCAGAGCGCGAAGATTGAGATTGAGAATTTCATGAACGGGGTTGACTTTTCGGAGACGCTGACAAGAGCCAAGTTTGAAGAGTTGAACGGGGATCTTTTTCGCAAGACGTTAAAGCCCGTGCAGCAGGTACTAAAGGATGCGGGGGTACGAAAAGAAGACATCGACGAAGTAAGTGCTTATTTCTCAAGGTCTCACAGCTCCGCCCTCACACAATGTTGTAGATTGTTTTAGTCGGGGGCTCAACGCGTATTCCCAAGATCCAGCAACTTATCCGCGATTTCTTTGGAAAGGAACCTTCGAAAGGTATCAACCCTGATGAAGCTGTGGCGTATGGCGCTGCAGTACAAGCTGCGATTCTTTCTGGTGATGGCGCAGATTACAACACGCCTCTGGTCATTGACATCAACTCTCTAACGCTCGGCATTGAAACTTCCGGTGGGGTCTTTTCCAAAATAATCCCAAGAGGCACAACCTTGCCTACGGCGAAGAGTCAAATGTATTAAAAAAAGCGCTGTTTTGTACCAAGTCCTGATACTGATTGCTCGTCGTGCTAGATTTTCAACCGCCGCGGATAACCAACAGGTTGTCTCGATAAAAGTGTTTGAAGGAGAACGAGAGATGACCAAGGACAACCACTTTTTGGGCCAATTCGAACTTAGTGGGATTCCACCTGCTCCTCGGGGTGTACCACAGATAGAAGTTACATTCCAGGTTGATGCGAATGGGATAATGAGGGTGTCGGCGGCTGATAAGGGGACGTGAGTGGTAATCCTGACTATTGTCTTCGTTTTCGCTCAAGTTAGTGATTTGAACAGTGGGAGATCTGAAGAAATTACTATAACAAGCTCTCGTCTCAGTGAGAATGATGTCGTAAAGATGATGAAGGAGGCAGAAGAGTTTGCGGAACAGGTAGGTTCATTTCATGGGCTGTAGATCGATGGTATTCACGTGATACGTATAGGATAAACTTCAACGAAATCGTGTTGAGAGCCTCAACAGCTTATCTTCGTTCGTGTACGGACTGAGGGACCAGCTGAAGGAAACACCTAATGATAAGGAGGAGGTAGTTCGTGCTGTTGAAGAAGGTGTGGCCTGGATTGAACAACATGGTTCCGATGCATCGGTTGAGGATATAGAGGAGAAGCGCGCTGGTTTGTTTTCCTTTCAGTAATGGATGAATTCAAAGACTGATTTTAGCTACAGAACTTGAAGATATGATCAAGCAGTCCTCGGAGAATGTAGAGGATGACGATTGGAGGCACGTTGAACTGTAGATGTGCGGTAGAGATAGCACAAGGAAATATTTTATTACTAGTCACTTATTCGAACGAGAGTCAGCGTGGTATGCAGTCAATGTACTCTAATTTATTATTGCACAACGCAACGATGGTAATTTCGCATTCCGCCAAACATTTAGAGACCTTGGTTTCAACTTGACTTGAATGCTCGCTGCGCCTCAAAGTTGACCACAAATCGGCAGCTTAGGGGAGCGCACTATGAAGCCTCTATATCATTGAACGGACATAACATTAGAGAACCAAAAATGTGATTCTCGAAATAAATAGAAAATTGTACGAAGTCGATATATCAAGTAACAAAACTAGCAAATATGGATAGAGACTAGAAGCTAGATGTAAGCCATTTACTGTACAAAAAGTTATTATTGTACTCGGGAAAAAGAATTTCTCAAGATGAATTTTTTTCTCTATCGTCTTCTCCATCCATTGCCAGCGCCGAGGGGAACGCCGAAATTCCCGAATGCGCCTGCGCCAGCACCTGCAGAAGAGGTTAGGAAGTTATGAAAGAAAAAAAGGAATACTTGCCTGGGTTGGAGTTTGGCACGCCTGCACTCAGCGGCGGCGGGGTTTGCTCGACTGGGGTAAATCCGCCACTTCCAACGACGCCGATGCCGCCAATGGATCTCGAGTGTGCGTGGCCGCCATTGGGAGCTGCAGCAGCACCCGGTGGATTTCCTGGTCCCGGAGCGGCGTTTGGCAATCCCTGGAACGTGCTGCGATAGCTGGTATTCGGCAGCGCTTGGATTGAGAGGAATTTACTAGGCACCGACCGATCCGCTCTGTAATCATCCGTGTTGTACTGGAACTCGAGCCCAATCCCATCCTTCTCCCCTACATCCAGCACCTTGACGAGCTTTTTCCCGATAGCGTTGATACGCTCGACGTTGTCTCTCGACCGGATCCAGACCTGGATACGGTCGACTTTGGAGCGGAGGGAGACGACGACGCCGCAGATTTCACCGAGGTCGGAGTCTGGATCTGATTTGGTGGTGGTGGCGCCCTCGATGCCGTCGGGGATCTCTTCGAGCTCTTCGCCGACGAGGGCCATGCATGCCCAGCTCCAGCAGCGATCGAGGAGTTCTGGCTGGTTGCGCATGGTGATGACCCATTTGCCGCCGTTGGCGTTTGCGGGGTCCTCCCACATGGGCTTGATGGGGGCCTTGAAGAGGTGGTAGTTGGAGTTGGTGGAGCGGTCGAGGAGGGAGGGGGGCTTGAGCCAGTTGAAGTAGCGGCAGAATTGCTCGACGGTGGTGAAGGTGCCGATGACGGTGAGGTTGGCTTCGTAGGAGTGGGTCTCTGCGGGGGCGTGGGTGGCGGGCTGGGAGGGGTCGGTTGCGGTGGTGGGGGAGTTGGAGGTGGAGGAGGCGGTTGAGTGGGGGGCCAGGGGGGGTGCGGCGCCGGTGGGATTAGCGGAATTGGGGGCGGCTGAATAGGGGAATTTGGATTTGCTGTCGTGGTAGAGGGTCCAAGGGAACTGCAGCGGGTGTTCTTCCTTCATTACCTGTAAGCCGGGGGTCTTTGGATCGTCTATCATCTCTGGATCTGGGGGTTTAGAGGTTCCGTCGATGCTGAGTGCACGTGTTTTGGCGAGTCTGGCGGTAATGGCATCGAGGGAAGGAATATTTTTGTATCCCTTGGGTGCTGGCATGCCTTTATCTTTAGAGCCATCTCGCTCGCCTGGATCTGAGCCAGCACTGTTCACGGTGGCGCTGGAGGCCACGGAACTTGCGCTGTTCAGTTTTTCCAACTTGTCGAGTCTATCCGAGGTCAGCGGATCTCCGCCTTCTGGGCCTGGAGTTGTACTGGAGCTTCTCTGGGACGACACGGGCGATGGAGCACGTGTGCTTCCCGCTGGCTGAACAGCGACCGAGTCATTCGAGCTGGCTGCTGATGCATTAGATGCGTTAGATGCAGAAGAAGTTGTTCTGAGAATGGATGCAGCAAGACGGGGACGGGCAGTTGGCGTCGTTGCATTATCTGCTCCAGCTTTATCTGATTTGCTTGTCATCCTGGCGGCGAGTTGGTTCAGCGATGGCATAGGCATTCGATTAGACGAGGATTTCTTGGGAGAAGAATTGTCGCCATTAGTGGATGTACTCATGGCAAAAATTGCTGGTTGGATGGAATAGCCTGCTGATGGGGAATGCGAGTCGTCATTTCCCACGGACACATGAGTTGGTAAATGCTGTACAAAATATAGCTAGGTCACAGGAGGGGGCTCAGATTGTTGGCTGTACGGAGACTGGAACAGCAGTAGAAACGTATGTTTAACATGTTGACAGCTGTACGGTCGGAAAGCGGACTTGCGACGAAGCACATGGGCTACAAATGCACTGCAAGGGCGCGTCAACATTGGCGACTGTTCCGGAAAGCGGACTTGCGACTACAGAGTACAGCACACCGACAGCAATGCACTGCAGGGCGCGTCACTGTTGGTAATCGAGTACAAATGCAGTGTCCAACTTATTCATTAAAGGTGTAGAGATTAATCAGATTTTATTCATCTATTACAAAACTACACTAAGCTTCGAATCCTTCAAACTCGTAAGAGTCGTCACAAGGAAAGAAAAGGTTCCAAAAATTGCTGAAAGCCGAAGCTAACAGACGGGTTCGGATGTATAATTTGCAATCAGCAAAATAGATCGACCTCGGTAAAAACCTCACTGGTGCGACCGCGCGCCCGAGCACAAGAGATAAAGAAACACAACACAAAAGCTGTGGTCTTTTTATACTAACCGTTTTGTGCACGGACCCTTTTTCATAGCCACATGTCACGTGCCCCGACACCAACACAATAGCTTTACAAACTCTTTTGTGTCGAGTCGTATAAATTGTCTGGTTGCACAATGCAATCGACATTAACAAATTCCCCGTCTCCCACATGAGTGTATCACTGCTTGCCTTTGCACTGTGCTTTGTCCGCTTTGTGGATGCAACTCCACTTGCACTCCGTCGAGTTGTTCCAGTATGCTATGATAACGAGTGAGTCTGCTTTCCATTTCCATCAGCTCCCAATCTAACTCTCCGCAGTAACGATCCCATTCAGTGTCCATCTGATTTCAGCAAGACCAGAGGCATTATCATAGCTGCTCTTGTTGGTGAGCACAACTGTTTTCCCACATCTTATCATATTCTAACCTGCATCCACAGCCACTGTAGTTGTCCTTCTGATCATCGGCTATGTCGTCAAGCGTAGACGAGAACAACAACTATGGGTCAAGCCTCTACGCGCGAGAGGATCTGTCCTCCCCCTGTAGAGACCCTCCCATACCAATCTGAAGTCGAACCCCAGAAACGTGGAGGAGAGACTATCTATCCGTATAGAGTCGGTGACTCGGAAACCACCCTCGCTGTCCCACCCCCTGCCTATAAGGTTTAACGAACCCATGGACTACTTTTATTTTTATTCCTTCACGTTTACAATACTGTTGGCGATGTCCGCCATAATATCTGTTGTATCCATTTATATCCTTTGTAGCTTTATCCATACCATCGAATTCATTCATGACTTTATTCTCGACGCGTTGCGCCATCCAGTGGCTGTGCAAGTCATTCTCTTCTTGACGCGATGCGAACAGGACCAGGAAATCGCTCGTCTCTTGTATCTCATACATTTCCTTCGTTCTATGCCTGTTATCTCTTGAAATCTGTTCAAACAACAAACTCGAAAGCGTGAACAAATTGTCTTTTGTTGCCACATTCGTTTCTAACCTGTGGCGTTTTAAGGAATTACATTGGGAGTACTCCGAATCCTCCTAGAAGGATCAGGTATGTTGGGTTTTCTATGTATCGCTCTTCATCAATGTTCAATGTTCATAAAGGCAACATAATGGTGAATTGACTCAGGGAGCGTGGAAGACGAGCAGAGGCCGGCCATGGGTTATGCAGATAATAGTCCATGGGTTTCCGTCAAGACTTGCCGCAGTGAGCGTTGCCCTCTCTCCCCTTGCTGTCTACTAACTCTTACGCAACAAGTTGGGCTTCGAATGGGCCTGGCAGCACCCAAACGTATCTCGACATCTACGCGACGAGAATGGCAAAGTCTTTTCTTCTACGGGACGGACCTTGAAACAGAATATACAGTGCGTGAAGCTGCCCATTTGTCTACACGAAATTCAGCTGATCTGATATATTTTAGGATTCTCCGTTTCATGGTATCCGTTCATCCGTACAACTTATGGCCACTCCATGTCAAGATCTTTACTCCGCAAGCTTTGAAGATCTGGGAAGAGTTGGGTACTAGTGCGAAAAAAACCATCAAGGGAAAAGGAAAAGAAAAAGCGACTGCGATCCAGTCGACTGTCCTTCCTACGGGTTTCACCTATACCGTCGAACTGGAAGGCGTGGATGGCAAAGGAGCGGGAGGCAGTGGGAGGAAGAAGCCTATACAGGTCCAAGATGGTGTGTGTGTTTGTGTTGCTGCCTTGTAGGGTTTTTGGACTTACTTATTGGGGAGAAGAGGAGTTTACGACAAAGCATCTGAATAAACATCTCGATATCCTCGCTTCGAAAGCGCTTGTGCATTGTTCGGTTTGTCGGGAACCTTTGGTGAATTATGTTTCGGTGCGTCTCCTTCTACTTCGTACACGTAGAGTAGGGTGTGCTGACTGACTGTTCTCGTTTAGGAGCCTCTCACGAACGCGCTTTGCCCTCACAGCTCGTGCAGTGCGACAGCCCATCTCTTATGCCTTTCAAACCTCTTCCTCGCACAGCTAGGCGGCTCTGATGCTCCGCTCGTTCCTCGTGGCGGAAGTTGTCCGTCGTGTGCAAATTACGTCTTGTGGGGCGACGTGGTGAAGGGGTGTTATAGACGCGCGGCTGGGGGCGCTGTGACGGTGGAAGAGGATGAGGAGGCGTTGGATGGGATGTATACCTCTGATAGCTTGGCACAGGATGATACGGGGAGTGATGTGGAGGGTAGTATAGGGAAAGGGAAAGCAAAAGAGAAAGGCAAGGCTAAAGTGAAACGAACGATATCACCGAGGAAAAAACGCGAACTCGGACGTGTGGAAAGTGGCAGTAGCAGTCAAGGGGAGCAATTTGATTTCCACAAGGTTGAAGAGGAGCAGTATTCATATGATCCGGACTCGCGAACGCGTACCTCGCCGTACAAGCTCAAGATCGGGAAAACCCAAGTGACATTACCGACACCTGTGACGCCTCGCGCTCGAAAGTCGAAATCAGCCTCCCGGAGTCCTTCGGAGGCGACCCCCAAGAAGCGCGCGAGAACGAAAAAAGAAAAAGTACTGGGGTATGAGAGTAGTGAAAGCGAGGGAGAGCGTTTTGATTTCGATGCTGTGGAGCGGGGGTCCGAGGATGATGATGAAGGTGTGCCGGGTGTGCCCAAGAGGAAGGTTGGTAGGCCGAGGAAGATACCTGGTCTTGATGAAGCAGGGCCTTCGTCTGCCCTGCCTAAGAGGAAGGTCGGTAGGCCGAGGAAGATGCCTGGTCCCGATGATGAAGCTGGACCTTCCGCTGTTTCGCCCAAATCTGCTGTAAAGCGTGGGCGCCCGCGGAAGGACGTCTCACGGAGTAGTCCAAAATCACACATGAAGGTATCTGGTTCCCCATCGAAAAGGACGTTTATGGGAGGAGCTGGAGGCAGGGCTCCAAATGAAGTGGTACCGTTCGAACCTCCGGAAGCGGTCACGTTGCCCTTGTTCGCGTCGGATGATGATGATACGGGTGTCGAAACGGAGGACTTGGATAGGGACGACCTGGTTCGCAGCATGTCTTCGCTTTCTGTCACCTCATGGTCTTCTAGATAGTTTGGAATTATGTGTTTTTGGTTCTTTTTTTTTTTTTTTGTGGAGATAGGTTGTTGTAGGTTGGGCGGTTGAAATAAGAGGTGAAATCCATGTACAGTAGAACTTTGTACAGCCTGGAGTGACCGCGCTTTTAAGCGGCCTTCTTTGGGATACCGTGCTACCTTTCCCTTGTACCATCCACTCAAAAGCACTTCCGCTGTGTGTTCTCATGCGATTGATTGTGAAAGCAAATGTTTTATCCGCTTGGTCGCTCTGGTGAAGGGCATTGAATCTCGGAGAGCAGGGGGGACAGACCCTGTCTCAGTCTTACGACTATCTGGAGTTATTGTAGCTTGGAAATGAGTGCTGAGCTCGCGCAGCTCAGCCTACTTTGATTTCCATAGTATCGTGTCTGCTAAAAATTCTTCAAATACCATATATTTCTCTCAGTAAACTTCCCGGTACATTTAACATTACTCTCTTATTATTTCGGATTAAGTGCTATGGATACATAATTTTACATCGCCCTACAACCCCCGAAGTTTTGCTGCCACCTGAGTGTACACTGCCCTGATTAATGGCTTGATGGACCTCTTGTCGCAAATGACTCCCACATCTACCGGAGCGATTGAACCAGGTGCCGCGTATCCAGAAGCTAGTGCTTGTCGTACACAGTCCAATACGACGGCTGAAAAGTCCGGGATGGGACTCAGTGTTGAAAGATCTAAGCCTGCTGGCTCCGACATCAGAACGTCTCTCGATACATCTTTCTCCTGCTTTATACGCGGGGCTGAGGACGACGGAAGGTGGAATGAATGAGAGGCATCAAAGATGCCTACTCGATCGTCCGTCATCAACCGTATGTCAAGAGCATGTCTAGGCGTAGTCTATTAGCAAAACCAAGTTCATAATGGGGTAAAAACTCACTTGAGATCACCAAACAGTAACCTATACCACCCAGCTGCTTTGGCAAAAGTGTCTATTGGAGATTGACTTTGTTCCCGTTCGGTCTCTCGCCGGATTGCCTCGAGCTCAGTGGCTATCGGCAATGTGTCACGGAGAAGACGAACAAGCCTATGCAAAGAAGGCGCAAGACGGCCATGACCGGGGGTCAGTATATTACGCAGATACTGCTCGGCATCTTCGTGAGGATTAAATGGATCGTGGGCGTCCATACTTCCTATACTCGATCGAGTACGTGAAAAGCGAAGGTAGAAATTGCCACCGTTGAGCGAAAGCTGGTCTTCGCAGGATATGAACACAGTGTAGTCCTGAGTATATTCAGTATTTTTTAACACACATAAGAGAGCAACCGAAAGCGTACTTCCGCATAAGCAAACTCTACTGTCTGAAGGTCGAAGGAGAGGAGTCTGATGTCAGGCCAGATCTTTTCTTTCGACATTTGAGCAACTAATCTGGGTCAGCCAACATATCAAATGATAGGCGAACAACTTGCCTTGTCGAGCTATGACCACCATTTTGGAGACACGCGCCCATTCCTCCAGAAATTCGTCAACGCATGTGTTGACATTCTCGGAGAGGAATGAAACGACTGCTTCAGTCGTGTCGTAAATGATTCGCTTGGAAGGCCGTATCACCGTGCTGGTCCCCGCCGACTTGCCCATTGGCTGCTGCACATACTTGAGCTTGACGCAAGTGACCACTTGAGCCTTCTTTTCAGACCACCAATTTAGTGGTATGACACGTATATTGGGCATCGCAGCCTCAGCAGCCGGAGCACCAGATAATATATCGCTAGATTGAACGCATAGTCCAGGGACTGAGCGAGCAAGAGACGACTGTATGTAGGCGAGTTCAGGTGAAATGGCAGTTGAGCTCGTAGGATTAACGTGACTGAAAGGAATTCCGCGAAGTTTGAACTGGCTTTCGACATTCATGTAAGCCACACGAGCACTTTAACGGATGTCAGCCATGTATACGCTGAGTATTGCAAGAAAAAGATTTCCAACCAGCAGTAGCTATATAGCTCGCGCAGTACTTGTGTCTCAAGGTGGAATCTATAAGTTATTAGTTGATCATAATTTTGAAGGTAGGCTCTGGGCCACTTACCCCGTAGAAGGCTGACTAACTGTAGACAACTTTTCGTCAGAACGCCTCTTTATTGCATCTGTTCGATCCATATGCACATTGATGCTTATGTCGTCGGTTTTAATCCGTGAGAAATCCAACCAGGCAATGTCACCCATGACCATACTATTGGTGAGGGTGCCTGGTATTATCTGTGTATTGATTAAAGCGTAGCTGAACTCTTCGTCGGTGATGATGATGACAAGATAATGGGTGGGATGACTTTCAAGCTGGACGTAGAACAATCCTCTGTATTTGCCCAGCTTTTGAAGTTCTGCGTTATTTTTATTTCAATAAGTGAGGAACACCTGTGAAGAGAAGAAGATATACCAGCTTGGGTGAAATTACGAGAACGGAAGTACTGTAAGCCAAGGTACTGAGCTTTTTGCTCGATGAGGTCAATTATTGTCTGTAACGGGACAGTAGGCAACCAGTCGCGGTGGTCAAAGTAATTGCACTTACTTGAAGTCGAATAGAGGTCAAGGTGCTGAAGATATAAGGCGGATGGTCATTGATCCTGTCTGCGAACCGAAGCAGTCGGATACCATGGGTTGAAGCCGCAAGGTCGCCCACATCGCGCAGAGTAAAACGACCAGTACGTGGATCCAAAGAAACCAAGATGTACTTGTCAGCGCATAGAAGAACCTTCAAAGCCTGGAATTCCCCTGCATAGTTTACAAGAGAGTTAAAACTAGAAATCAATCAGGTGGGTGCGCTCACCGTCTTCGGTCAATGTCAAGACGCCCGGTTCTGCGAACACTGACCGCGCGGTGTGCTGGAGTTGGTCTTTGATTTGTGACAATATCAGTTTGACATGATTATGAATGATCTTGCGAAGCATGGATTCAAAATCCAACTCATCAGCGTCCTAGATCATACTGAGACAGACAAAGAAAGATGAGGGAGAGAACCTACGACTAATAGCACACCGGAAGGTAATACGTACTCTTCTGCAGGTATGCTGAGCCCTATAGCATTCGGAGTTGGCTCCCATCGTACTTCAAACTTGAGAGATTCGACAACGTCGGAAGCTCGCCGATGACCGAGCTTGGAAGCATACTGAAGTTCAGCCAATGCCTTGGTTCTTGAAGAGCGGGTGCCGATCATCGGTGAACCCTCTGACATTGAAATCGTGACTGTTCCTCCACTGAGTGGAATGTTGAATTTTTGAAGTTGTCGATTGGTGGGAGGTTTCCGGCTAAAAGCAAGCAATTCTCGTCCAACTGAGATAACAGTGTTAAAATAAGCGAACATACATCCAATACGAAACTGTGAGTATCTTTCGATTTGGTGTAATTGAAACGTTGAGAAACTCGGCCCAACCCAAGGAGCGCATCCTTGAAGCCTACAAGTCAAAGTGAGCATATAAACAGACTGGTCAACAATACTATTACCTGGAACCAGAGTGCTTCGAGCTGGTAGGACATTGACATCATTTCTATAGATTGCAGGTTGGCAAAGCGGCAAATGATAAGAAAAAGAGATCGCACGGAGAAAGTTGTAGAGACGGATCAATGGTGCATCAACAACATCTTCAGGGAGTTTTGGAGGCGGAGGTGGCTCAACTCCAGGTGGGAGAAATTCCAGGGGAGGCTTAGGTGTGTACATCTCTAGCTGTCGGTCAGTTTCCTCTTTGATAAAGCCATGCATCATGCCAGTGGGCCGCCGCGGAAATTCTGACAAGCTTCAGCGTCCACACAAGCAAAGATTAGCGACGTTGGGTCTACCTTGCGTGATGTTCATATCGCCACCAATATTTAGGAGAAATTCGACATGTAAAAACGACCAAGGATCCTTTGATTGAGCGCCTTTTAGAGTCAACGAGCATTCGAACAATTTGGGAACGGTGAAATAGACTCGACCGTTCGCTGGAATGACCATCCAATTTCCTGCACAGGAGATAAAAGAACCACGAACCGATGCGATGGCGCGCCATTTCCACAGGTATAACCTCATTTAAACGGAGTCGGAACTGGATCTCATCCTGGATGCCCATGAGCGTTTTGATGACTTCGGTGTCAGTCAACGGCGTGGGAGGTATTATCGATTTCTTCAAAGCAATAAGGGTTACAGCCTGGGTAAGATAAAACTGCGCCTACCTTGATCCTCGTAGGAAGTCGCTGATATGTACCCGATGTGAGAACATCTAGAGAAGTGAGCAGGTCGTGATTTCGTAGTCTATGGCCAAAGTTTGAGATGAGACGCGTGAAACATGTCGCTCTACACACCGTGCAGCATCCAAAGACTCTCTTGCATAGTTTAAGCCATGTAGTGCGTCCTCAAACTGACGGTTTTGATCCATAAGAAAAGCAGTAATATTCTGATACAAAGCTGAGTATAATAAAGACAACAGATGAATGGATTTACCATGCATTTCTGCACAGTATCCGCGTCGCGAGACCATTTTACGATGGCGTAAAGCTTTACTACTTGCTTCTTTGTTTTGACTACCCAGTCTGCGAGAGTGCGTTTGCGGGCGGTATCCGACATATTGGGAAGACTGAGTAGGGATTAGTTGAATAAGCTGCAAAAGCGAAAGAGAGACTCACGTTTCGCTCATTTCCGTCAGCTCTGTGTATATGGCCTGCATAACGCGAGATAGAAGATCTCCCAAATTGACCTGGCCGTCAAAAACCATCGGAAGCTCTGCCTCGAGCTGCTCAACGCTTGGTTTAACATCTCCGTTTTGATAAGTGCCGTTCACAATGGCTGTAGGGTTGTCGACCAAAATATCATTGTTCTCTGAATTCATTGTTCAGGACATTTGACGAAAAAGAGAAGATGATGGCAAGGAACAAGAAGCGGATTTCGGAAGCGGTGGTTAGCTGCGCTCCAATGATTTTTGACAGACCGTAGCTATTTCGGAGCAACCTCATAGGAAATACAATACCTCCTACATAACTGCCTGCAAACAAACCCTAGTATTTAACAGCTAGCTTCAAGTTTCGAGTTCGGGTTCACGTGCGAATATCATATATTGATCCCTCTTTCAACTCTTACATGGATTATCTGCGAAATCTTGGCTCGGCGGCGGTGTCAAGCTTGGTCCAAAAGTCTGGTCTCAATTTACCGTTCTCTTTGGGGCCAAAAATCGCTTCCTTGGATGGGATTTGCAGTCTATACGATGGGACTAAAAAGGCGAGTCTTTTTGGTCGTGTCTGCTTGTACAAAAGCTTAATATATTTCTAGGATGACTCTACTCCAGTCTCTGTATTTGAATACGACCTAAGCCAACAAAAGAACCTCGTCCCGCTAGCCAAAAATTCGCTCAGAAAACTGAGGACAATTCGACATCCTGATATACTTAAGTTCATGGACGTTGTTGAATCCGACACCACAATTCTGATCATGACGGAGCGTGTTAGGCCTCTAGATGCTGTTCTACAGGCTTGGTCAACCAAAGGCACTCAAGAAAAGGAAGGTGAGAGTGCTTCAACGTCCATAGTGGGGATGGAGTTGACACGAGTACAGATTGGATCCTCTGGGGCCTTCATCGAATATCCGTTCGTCAACTATCACTCGAATGTATTTCGTCTCAGATCTTTTCTTCAAGGTTGCCCTTGCATTCATCAATGATTCTTGCTCATCAACTCATGGTGCTCTCCGGACAAAAGCTATATTTCTATCACAAACTGGAGAATGGAAACTAGCTGGGTTTGAGGTGCTCAGTAACCCCAATGACGAGGCAGCTGTGCTTTATGTACGCGTCAATCACGAATTCTGGTGAAGTTACACCTAATATATCTGACGACAGTCTCTTGGGAGTCTCTTACCGAATAATATGAGTTGGGCGCCTCCAGAAGTACAGAAGTCAGGATGGTCTTCTCTAAAGCAGTAAGTGTATATCACAACTTCTCTCTGGGTTTAAGTAACAGTAAATCAGAGCAGAACCACCTGCAGCGGATGCATATGCATTAGGTCTCTTGCTTAACGTTACTTTCAATCCCGACCACCATCCGCCAACAACAGCCTCCCCACCTCACCCTCCCCCAACTGCTGCTGCTCGAGGCAACATCCCGAGTGCCCTCTTTCCGTTATATAAAAAGTTGTTGAATCCCAACCCAAAGGGCCGGCTCACCGCAAAAAGTTTCCTCGATGTAGGAATGTCTGATTCCGGCTTCTTCGCATGCAACCGACTAGTCAAAGTATGCTCAGGGTTGGACAATTTTGCGCTGGCATCCGAATCCGAAAAAACATCCTTACTTCGGTCTGTTCTGTTGTATCCTCTGCTCAAAATTATTTCTCAATCGAGTTATTCAGGACGCTTCATGAATCAGTGGATTCATTTCCTTCCGAATTTGCCACAGATCGTGTTTTACCTTCTCTAATCTCTGCGCTGGACTATGGGGGAGCTTCGGCAGCCACTATCATTCCTCTCGTGCTTCGTTTGGGCAAAAACGTACAAGATGACAAGTATGGCGAAGCTATCATTACACCTTTAGTTAAACTCTACGCAAGTCCCGATCGTGGTATACGGATGGCTTTACTAGACCATTTGCCAGAATACTCCGATAAACTCGACAAGAAAACTGTTGACTCCAAGATATTCCCACATTTACAAACAGGCTTTGCGGACACAGTCGCCGTTATTCGTGAAGCAACAGTTAAGTCTATCAGTCTGCTAGCGCCGAAAGTATGTTTTGAAGGTCTGCTTTGTTCGCTGTTGTTCATGACTTTCCTACAGCTCGGTGACCGTAATCTAAACAACGATCTACTTCGTCACCTTGCCAAAATGCAACAAGACACCGAAGCTTCAATCAGAACGAATACCTGCATTTTAATAGGACGCCTTGGCCCCACACTTGGATATAACACCAAGAAGAAAATGCTCGTTCCTGCATTTCTACGAGCTCTGAAAGACCCTTTCGTACATTGTCGAGTTGCAGGGCTAATGGCATTCATGGCTACTATTGACTGCTATGAGATTGAAGATATTGCAACCAAGGTCATTCCGAATATGTCCTTTACTTTGGTGGACAAGGAGAGGTAAAGTACGTTTTTTATGGAGGAACTGATCTTGCTTTCTGATTGATTTCAAGGCTCGTTAGAGATCAAGCATTCAGAACTATCGACTTGTTCGTTAAGAGGCTTGAAACTCATGCTGCTACAATGGTGAGATTGACCTTATTCCTGATTGACCATTCTTGAATTGGGAATCAACCTAGCCGGAAACCGCAGCTCCCAATCCGATGGACCAGTTCTCGTCGGACCCAGCGGTAGCCGCTTCTCAGGGTACAGCACTAGTGACCTCTGCTGCAGGAGCGGCCGGTGCTTTAGCTGGTTGGGCGATGTCTTCCATTGGCAAGCGAGTGGGTATTTTACTATATCGAGATAAATAAAAAGACTAAATTCATCGCCCAAAGCTCGCCGCTTCAGATATGCAAACCACTATGGCGAGTTCTGGGACACCCCTTGATCGTCCAGCGTCTGCTCCTCTTGTAGAAGGTAGTCACATTGGGAACCTTCGACCCGGCGCACTGCAAACTTCTTTTTCGGAGGTCAATACAACAGGATCTTCACCGGTGATTCCAACCCGTTCAACCCTGCAATCGAACAAAACGAAAGGAATGCAACTAGGTGCAAGCAAGGTACCCTCAAGTGTTGCAGCAGCGCTTCTCGCGGACCAACTTGCGGAAGAGGCGGCTGCTGAAGAAGCCGGAATCGAAGGTTCAAATCCGTGGGGTGACGATGATCTTATGGATGTTAACGCGGACTCTGATGATTGGAGTACGTGTTACTTTCGGAAATTTGGCTAATTTGGCCAACTTTATATCATAGGCGCATTCGAGACAGCTCCTCTGCAACCAGTAGTAGCACCTAAGCCTGTTCCGGCTTCAATACGACCTGGTCTCACAAGTAACGGATTTGGTGCTCCAGTCCCGAAATCTCAGACTTCAATAGCTCGAGCTTCTAGCAAAACCTCAACTATCTCACCGCCACCTTCGACAAATGACTGGGACACACCTGATGACGGTTGGGATGCTCCTTCTCATGCTACGTCAAGTCCACCGACTATTTCAACTTCGAGCATGACCAAAGAAGAAAAGGCTGCAGAGATGGCGAGACGGAAAGAGGAGAGGAAGCAGGTAAGAGTCTTCTGCTTTCGTTTTCGATGCAACGCTCAAGTTCATTTGATAAGCGTATTGCCATGCTCAAGGAACAGAAGAAGAACACGGGCAAGTCATGACGAATATTATGATACATTAGTACATACATGTTTATTTGCGCAATGTACATTGCGGGTAGTGCGATTCTTGTGCAGAGGTATATCCAGTTTAATCGGATGAAGCTGAAGTATTTGAATCAACATCTTCGATGGGTATACGGACTAACACCTCTCCTTGTGGATCATTAATTTCCTCGGACGATTGGCGGGAAGCAACTGCATAATATGGTCAAGGCGAATTTAACAAGAAAGAAGGCAGATTACACACGAAACAAGTTGAGAATATGAAACATCCTGGGCCATTGCTCTGAAACTTGACCATGGACTGGATATCCACATGAGTTCGCGTTCTATCTGCTGAAAACACGTCAATCACGTACCTTCTCCTGCCAGAGCCATTATATCACAATCATCTGCCAGACCCACAATACGCTCCAGATATGCATTAGTGGCTTTTTCCAACGCTGTTACAGCGTCAAGTTCTTTTCTCTTTTCATAGAGTTTGTTCAAAGTTGCTTGGTTACTAGTTTGTGATCCCAAGCCAGCCGCGTACGAGGTGCGATTGGCGACTGAAGAAGGCCTCAGGCTCATGGTTAAACGAAAACCAGAATGCTGGCGCTTACTTAAATAACATGATTGGCGCCACTGAAGCATAACTCTTCCGTGTTGTGGTCATACTTATCTTCAATGAAACTCGCTTTAGGGCGGTTTTCATTCACGAGAAATTTGCGGTAAAGGGCCGGGCTCTAATCTGAGCAGTGAGCATGCCTCAAGCATTCAATGACGACACATCGCTCCCTGTGTACCGCGTTCATCCTCCGGAATGGCTTCCAAAAACACACAACTCTGGAGATCTTGGTCAGTCTATCTCCTGTCCCAAATCCTTTGCTCATGCCGTCTAGGATATCCTAATTTTCACCCCCCGCGTCCTGGGCAAGACGAAGATATCTTGTCAGAGGCCAATGTAAAAAATGGGTTCATTCTAGCTCAGGCAGTGACGGTATGCTGGTATCTTTCAGCGTAAACTCAGATACCTGATCTTTTGCAGGCAGAGACGTACAGCTCTCAAGCATCTATTACCGAGAACCTTCACTCGGTAAATACCATACACAAACTGGAAGATCTGATGAATGAAGTATTTGCACGGCGTGCCAGCCGAATACCATCCGTTCCGTATGCCTCATTGTCCGTGTTCCTTTTGTCGAATACTCATGATGGTCTTAGACCGTCCACGTTCCACATGCCCTCCAGAGTTACGCTCAACGATGCAAAAAGACAAGCCTGGTTCGATGATTTAGCGAACGCAGATGTTCCCCTCGCCAAGCTGGGTAGAAACGTACCGCACGGTGCCAAAGGTGCAGATCTCATAGAACTTCTGTATTCCAAGAATGTTGCTATTCATCGTGCGGTGTGGTTTCTACGTGTGTTTGGCGCGAATGAAACTGCCGGCCTTCGTAATAAACCTTCATATAACCCCACCCAGTATAGCATAGAATGGACCAACGTTGTGACTGCTCATCTCCGCAAACAACTCATGGAAATAGCTCTTCCTAGTGCCCCGCGTGCTGGTGTTAATATTAAACAAACCTTCAAGAGAGTACTCGCTGATTCAGAAACGCGATCGAAATGGGTTTCTCGTTTTTCTTACTGGTGAGACGGTCCATTTTTAGACATATCCTACACTGACCATAACGTATAGTCTACAACTGCTACGATTGTTCTACTCTGAAGGCCTGATCGACAAGCAGACCTTCTTCTCTTGGCTTGTGAATCAAATGTTCAGCTGCAATCTTGCACAAGTTGGGTTCGTCTCCAGATTGGCTGACGAGTACTTCGATGGCATGATCGAATGTCGGCCTCTGACTCGTCCATTCACCGAAGGCTCTCTATGCAAACTTTCTGAAATCAATACGAGCGCAGCCAAGGTCTATCTAGCTGATACGGAATACTTGATCAAATTCTTGCTTCAGGTTTGTTAATATTTCATCCTGTCTCTGATTTTCCAGTGATGTTGCCTTTTAGCGAGTGTGCTTGGTTCTTCCTGACACCTTTGTCAGTCCGAAAATGTGGATTACTCATTTCGACATAATTTGCGAAGTTTTGACTCGTAGTTCCAACAACTTTCCAGATGGTTCTGTCGAACAAGCGGCGAGCTCCAGTATCTTCAATATCATCTACCGCAACTTTTTAGATATCAAGCGAAGAGTGGAAGCCATGTTATTTCGAAACTTACCTTCTCTATCCACTTCACCTCACCTCGGTTCCGCTGTACACGATGTGGAGCTGCTAAATTCTATCTCTGCGGATACCGATGTTCTCAATTTGCCTTTCTTTCCCTCGTCCTCCGAAAACTTATTTGGCATTTCCGAAAAGCTTGATGCGCTCCTGACATGGAGCGTCACTCCACTGCAATATGGTGATCACAGAGCTTTCGTTGCGGTCACGCTTATTCAACAGTGGCGAACCAAAGCTGGCGACCGTGCGAATCGACGCGATGCCTCTCCTCCAGATGAGTTTCTTCAAGATCAGCTCTTCGAATGGCTTGACTCCTCCGATGTTTCTGGAGAAACTGCAAACATTGCTGCAGTTGCCCTATTGTATGGGAGGCTTGTCAAACACGAGCTGTTTTCGTATGCGAGTTATATACAGCGGCTTATTGCTCGAGGCGAACCCGGGCTATCATTTAACGAGGTACGAAGACCACTCGATCATGAGGTTTGTGTTTAACTGTGTTTTCTCACAGGATATCGAGTCAAGGCATAGGAGCTACCTTCGGTGGATACCTCTCTATAATACCACACCATCCTTGACCAGTCAACGTAAAGTCGTTCTGTATGGGGTCAGAGCCCGGAAAACACCAGAGGATGTCAACGAGCGTGAAATACGAAAGGAAATAAGAGCTGTACTTCCTGAACTTTTCGGAGGTATGTTCAATGTTTCTATCGTCTCCATCTTTGTTGACCTTGACCTTAGGTACTGTTGAGCTTGAACTACCTTCGCCAGCATCATTGTTAAAGAGTTGTCAGTTGTTACTCCAGAGCCCCAGGTACGAGCAGGTTCGGACATTCGGGACGTGGCTTATGCCTGTACTTCAAAAGGCGATTGTTCAGTGAGTTTACTTTCTTGAAGCTCGTTAATAATATCTTACTGTTTGTTATAGGCAGGAGTTTGATGTTTCGCACTCGGGTATACTTAAATCATATGGTGTAGCAGTTGAGCTCATGACACAAACGGACTGCTTCGATGCGATGCTAGATGTGAGTCTTCCCCGAAGAGGTTTTTTACACGGACGCTGATTCATTCTAATGTCGTAGCTCACGATCTACATGTTGGAACATTGTTCGACAGAAGAGCTTCTCCTCGCTATTATTGATACTTTCCGTCGCCATGCTGTCATTTGGGCATCCATGGATGTTAAAGGACTCGTCATAACGACATTAGATTCCGTGCACCATTCTTGGAAAATGCGAGGAATACAGTCAAGGCCTCTGTTAGCTCTTTTAGTAGAATTCGACGGCGGGAAATATCTTAGTGATATGTCAAGAGATGAAATCAGAACTGACTTGGCTGCGTTCACCCTTGTGCGGTTTCTTCTTTCGGTTATGGTCGTGTGCTGACTTGAATCAACTCTAGGCACTCCAACCTGCAGCGCATCACCCAGATTCTGTCCCCGATGTTCTTCCTGAAATCCTTTATCTGGTCAACAATCCTGCCTGCGACGCTCCATCGACTCTTGCCAATGGTTTATGGATCAAGTATCGAATGACTTTGGATTGGGCATGGAAAGTCTGGGATAACACGATTGCGAGTTTGCGACAAATTCCCTTTATGACCTTTGATGATATCGACCGGCGGACTCGCGCCCTGCGATATGGAGTCTTTCTTCATCACGTTAATCGGCATCTTGCTAATGGACTTGACGACCAAGTTTTAGGGTGGTTCTTGGGAAGGGGCATGGACGAAGTCGCGGTCCTAAGCCAGGAGGTTTGGGATATTGTGAAAGTCGTTCTCCTCTACCTCGTTGTTCAGGGAGCTCTGAGGACTACCACGATCCTGGAAGGTTTAGTATGGCCCGCATGGCGTCTAGCTGCGTCTCTATCTGAAGAACATGGTCCATCTTTGGAGGTTCATCTTGGTGCTGCTAATGATATCTGTCGACGTCTACTATTGAGAGAGGACTGCAGCTCAGATATGATACCACCAACAAACCTTCTCGAGGTTCATTGCCTCCGAACGAGACGCCAGGATGTTTATCGTGAGCCTTACTTTCCCTCGATGATAGCCAACATCCCCACCCTTGTGTCGCTGGAGAATAATACTTGGATTTCCGAGCAGTTGCGACGGGATGCTCAGGATATACGACAATCTTTGTGCGAAGATAAACTTTTCCGTCAAGGCGTATTCCGCAACCTTGATGCAGTCAGACGAGCGTTTGAGCAATCTATGCAGATTGCTGAGGGTAACGGTGATGATGTCTTCAAGCCCACTATAGCTGCATTGAGTATGATTCTGGGCGAATCGACAAAGGGTGCGCATTTTCTTTTGAAGTTGATTCTATCCCTTATATTTACGGACAGAGCTTGAATTATCTCATTGGCCTGATTCTGCATCTCTACTTAGTCCTTGGAAGATCTCAGCAACTGCGATCCAGCTTCAATTTGTGCTTAGGCAGATGGGGAGAAGCAACACTGTTGACACCAAAGGAACTGCCGATTCCGCCGCCCTTGACAAATTGACGACCATGATTTTCCATCACACTTTGTCTTCCGAAGAGGCTAGCTTTGTTGCGCAAATGACAAAAGGAGTGGGTAGTGAAATTGCAGGCAAGGTTGGTGCCAAGGCAATTACATCTTTTTTAGTTGCTAAAGCAATTCCACTTAGTTCATCAACAACGGCCTCAAGCATGTAGCGGAAATTATACACAATATGGACTTTGCTTCTGACTCGTTGCATGCAAGTGTCGGTCGGGCAGGCGAGCTTCTCCGCGTCTTGATATACGTTGCAGAGCCTTTACGAGACAATCCATCTGAACTTCCGCTCTTAGACTCAACAGTTCAAACGGAGTTTTTCGAGGCTTTATCGACAAAGTTCGCGGACCTCGTCGTCCTACTTCAAGCTGAAGATGTTCCAACGAAGATGAACGATATTGAGCCGCTTATGCATGTTTGTGTACTTTTGGCTCGATTCTTGCAGTTTGACCTTGCCTTCCGCGGTGTATGGACCGAGCCGGCGAAAAAAGCAAGTGAAGCATTATCCTCCAACCTCTTTATCCTTACACAAGTACGTTCTTATCCGTGTTATCATCTACTACAGAATCATTTGTTTATGGTGTCAGATCTACGCTTCTGGTAATAACAGTGAACTCATTGCATACCCCTTGTTACTCGATACCCTGTTCTATTTACGTGACGGTGAGTATGTCTACTTTTTCGTCCCGCACATCTGTTGAACAAAATGTGTAGAAATGCCCAGCGATCATAAAATGGGCACTTTTGACCCTTTCCAACACTACCCAGACATCTCTTTGTCCACTTTACCTCTTGACCTCGCTCCTGAATTCCGCAAAAAACTATTATCTCTCCTTCCGAAGTTTACTGGAGCTGCCTCTGTCCAGAATCTCAGTCACGCTCACCGAGATGCCCACGGAAGCTTGGTCATTGATACAGCCGTCATGAACCGACCTTGGGAGTGGACGGAGAATATCGGAGAACCCGCTGTCGATCCTGGGCAAATCAAAGGGTCATTTCAAGGCCGAGAAGTCGTAAAGAACACTGGGTCACTCAATCTGTTGGCTTTCGGTGCTCGAATGACCGGGGAAGGGATTCTACCCGAGACTTATCAGGAAGACGCTAGAATGCAGGAAAACTTCCGCACCTTTGAGGATGGGTTCTCTGCTGAGAGCATATTCCAGCGAGATTGGCGAGAGACGCGGGTGAAACCGAGTAATGAGGACCTTCTGGAGGTGTCAAAAACCCGAGTTGATGCTCCGGCGAACGCGACTTCTCACAGCCGCAACGACAGACAGGGTACATCCAAAAACTCACCTGTTATGTCGACCTCGGGATCAGGAATTTCGCGTCAAAGTCCTGGACATTCCACGTTCACGAGTTTGTCTAACTCTACTATCAGTGATATCATCGACGTGGATATCCTTCCTGTCACCACCGGAGGATCATCATATTCTGTCGGAAAGAGGAAAGCGGCAACGACAGTTGAGAGTGATGATGATGAGGTGGAATTTGTTAGTGGCCCGGTCTCTACAAAAAGCGGGAAAAAGACCAAATCCACGAAGTCGACGAAGTCTCAGGCAAAGAAATCGACTAAACGACGATGACTTTAACATTACATGTTAACAACACTAGTTTGTACATATAAGATGCGTAGATTATTGTATGAAGGAATAGCTAGTTGAGGAAATTGTACCAGCGTTCATGGGAATGCAAGTTGTCAAGCGCTGATGGTCTTCAAATCTTTTTGCGAAAGAAACCACTCCAAGGATTCTCGCGCACTGCCGGCGCTTTCCCCTTGACCTTCTTTCGAGTCGTTTCCTTCCGAGGACTAGCTTCTCCTTGAGCATCTGCGACAATTCTAACAACTTTCTTCAGGTTAAAATCTTCTACAGGGGGGTTTCGCACTTGTTCGCGACAAGTTGGGCAGGTGTACTGGGGTTCGGGCACGGTAGCGGCGAGCAAATGCATGTAGTGGTGGCCATACGCGTCCATGCCATATGGCATTTGATGCGGCTGGGGTTGGTTTATGTTATAATTTGGATGTGCAGCGTTGTGTAGGGCAAGCGTAGTCGAAAACCAGTCCTGAGATGAAAATGAGTACGCTTCACTACTTGACAAGGAATAAAATTTTCTAGCCTTTAGGCATGACTGACAATACGTATGTCCACATTCCAAGCTAAAATAGGACACCATGATCAGAGAAAGACAACCAGATGAAAAGATGAAAATTGAACGTACATGTAGGGAGTCCACATCTTCATTGTGCAAACCTCACAGACCACACTATCTTCAACATCAGAGATCGCCTATATTTCCAGTTATTACCATCTTGCATGTTGGATAATAATATGTTCAACGGACCAGATAAATCTTCGATGGGTCAGGCTTTGAGATAGCGCGTAGCATAGCGAGCTCATCCTGCTGGCGTGCAATCTCTGCCATTAAGTTCTTCTCCTTGGTTTTAATGGCCTCATTTTCCTATACAAAGTCAGGAGAGTCAGGAGAGTTCGGTAACACTAGTACACACCTTTTTCAACCTCTTTACATCGTGTTCAAGCTGTAATTCGGCAGAGTTCTTTCTCTTCAATGTAGCAGGAGGATCGTCGTCCGAGTCAGATATCTCAATGACATCTGGATGAACCACTAATGGCGCTATCGGTCTGGAAGCGGCTTTAGATCTGGTACTTCGTTTGGAATTACTAGGTCCTGAAACCTCGATGATAGAGTTTGTGCGAGTAGGCCGGCTGGAGCGCATAGCGATTGAACAGAAGGAGACGTGAGTGTCCCCTCGAAACGGTAGATGACACAATGGTCTGGTTCAATGGTAATAAAGAAAGGCTTGAATTCGATTTCGTAAGTTGATTTGTGGCTGCGCTGGCGCTTACACCACATGGCTCACTCGGGCCGATATAGGCCGATATCAACTTTTCTTGCGACCTCCTGGCACCTAGCACATTTTCTTGTAATTTGAACATAAGATCGTGAGAAGTAGCAGCGAAACGGCGCGTTTACCGCTCAAGAATCTCCACGCAGATCACCTTGCAAACGGCTCCAGCTCTTGCATCAACCATGAAACGCGGCAGCGGCCCACCATAGTACTAGAAGCCGGTCAACAACCGGAAAAACCCTGGGCGCGTCAACTATGCATATGACCATTCAACCTTTCTTTAAGCTCAAGCAGATCTGTGAAAGCACCATTGGACACCATTGGATTTCGGTTCGGTCAAAGCTGTCTTGAGCACTCCAGATTTGGAACGACAGGGGCGGTTGAACCGGACCGTGTGTCCGCGTCAACCTTCACCCCGGTGACCCACGGTGACCCTTCTCAAAATAACGAGACGCAAAATGGCATGTTTGAATTAGTCATCTATTGTAATTCGCGCCGTGATACTCGCACTGAACCCCCCTTCATAAGCACTCCGATTTCACAGATCGTTGGATTTCTCGAGCCTAATATGTCTGCTAATTCTATCCGGACATTTTCCCTCGAAACGGAAACTATTCACGATCCTGAAAACGGGAGTAATAACGAGAAGACGGACGGTCTGAAGGACCAGAAAATCAGAAAACAAACAGGGGAGGATGTCGATGATTTTCCTGATGGCGGACTAAGGGCATGGTTAATGGTTCTTGGAGTGGGTTTTGTTTTTCTTTCCGAGTCAGTCGTACATACTGATTCCCGTTTCAGACTTTCTTGACTACATTCGCGACGTGGGTATTCTAACTTCTCATCTATAACAGATCCTTGTTTACGCATCTACACACCTCCTAGCTTTGGATTTGTCAATTCTTGGGGTGTACGTTCACACTGACGACGAGTGGCAACACCTTGTTTTAATATCGTTTATCTAGGTCTTTCAAGCATATTATGAACAGAACCTTCTGAAGGATTCTACAGCATCTGACATGTACGTATGAAACCCTTCGACTGCGTGCAGTCTTAGTTATTGAAGCCAAATAGTGCTTGGATTGGTTCAGTGCAGGCTAGTACCTGATCTTTATTTTATCCAGCCTATCGTCTGACTGTTCAGTTAGTATGCCCTCGTTTTCTTCCCGGCACTTGTGACTGGTCGGTTGTTTGACATTGGAATTTTCAAAATACCATTTGCCACAGCTAGTGCGATCCTCGTCGCTACAAGTTTCCTCACTGGTCAATGCACAAAATACTGGCAGTTTATTCTTTGCCAAGGGATTGCTCTCGGTGTAATTGTCGCTCTTTTCTACTCATTATCGTCCTAATCTCTCCTCTAGTTGACTTGTGGAATGCTTTTTGGTCCATCTATGGGAGTAATAGGTCACTGGTTCAAAAGGGTGATACTGTCTTTGACTTCATACCGTTCTGGAAAGATGTTTACACACATATATATATATAGAAGCGTGGTTTGGCGTTAGGTGTCAATGCCTTAGGATCATCTCTAGGTGGAACAGTCATACCAATTGCTACTAGAAGGTTACTAGTTGAAGTCGGGTGAGCCGCTCATTTCAATGGCGCTTTCTCATGCTCATGCTTTGAAGTTTCCCGTGGACTATGCGAATACTTGGCTTCCTCATGCTCTTCGCCCTCGCGTTCCCCAACATTATTCTTGCTAGACGATTACCTCCGAAACGCGCTCCTGGTGGAATACTCGATTTTGCTGCATTCAAGTCAGCACCCTATACCATTTACTGCATTTCGGCTCTGATCGCTTTTCTGGGAATGTACACTGGTATTCGCCTATTATCTTAGAAACAATGTGCGAGAACTAATTTTATTCGGTAGTCCTGACTTATATCGAAATCAGTGCCAATTCCGTTGGAATTGATGATAATTTCTCTTTCTATCTTGTTAGTATTACCAATGCTGCGAGTGGATTTGGTAGAATTACAGCAGGGATCACGGCCGACAAGTTTGGTACGCAGATATTTTCTTTTTTTCAGTCCTCTCTCTCAACTGTAACAGGTGCAATCAATTTCCTGGCGCCCATGACAATCATTGCTGGTATTTTAACGTACGCCTGGCCCCTCGCTACGACCAAATCTGAGGTAAGTACCCTTCCAAGCATCTACTGCGAGGTTCTGATACAAAAATGAATCCAAGTTTATCATCGTTGGAATTATCTATGGGTAAGATTCATCTACTTGCACACTCTCTGTCCTTATTATTAAGTTCGTTGTCATATCTCAAACCCCCCTACTGACGATCTTTGGGCTCAGATTTTCATCTGGTGTTTACGTTTCCTGCTTCCTCATTCCAGTATACGAAATGTCTCCAGTGAATGATATTGGTCGACGAACAGGGTTAATCATGACTTTTGGCGCAGTTGGGGCGCTAGTAGGACCACCAATATCTGGTGCTATCAACACAGCGACAGGAGGGTTTCGGGATGTGGGGTACTATGCGGGTAGGAGAACCGACTTAATTTTGTTACAAGTACTTACAAACGTTCTTAGGCTCTACGATCATCCTCTCTGTCGCATTTATGATCATCACTCGACAGCTCGTCCTCAAGCAATTATGGGGTAAATTTTGAAGCGGATCTCATGGATCCTTTAAAGTTAGGCCGCGAGGTCGACTTTGTTCACACCAATGTGGTTCCCCACAAAAGAGAATTATGAACTCCTTCCTAGACAACATACGATATTCAATGGCTCTGAAGCTATAATGATAGATCTTGTAGCGTATATTTGCAGACAATACAACATTCTATACGGAAGCTGGGTTTTATTAGTTTCCGGTGCGTCGAGTTGAAGGACCTACTTAAGCTTTTCGGGAAGGAAAAACCTTGGGGCAGAAAACTACACTATTGTTACAAACTATTATCTTACTATCGTGCGCGAGAACGGCTGCCGCCTCGATGAAATCGTCTGCATCGTATCAAATAGACTTTATCCTAGACTATAACAACTCCCGAATGGGTATATAGACGCTGGACCAATGAAGAGGTCGTATTTTCCGGAGAAGAGGCCAAGCGCTTCGAACGGGTGGCGATGGGAGTGTTGAACGAGCAAGGGTGCATATGTTTGAGTGAAGAGGTGTAGAAGGCTTATGACATTCTGCGCCAAAGAGGACTTCAACATCCGATGAAGAATGTTTCTCCTGCCATGCATCCCACATGTCCCGATACTGGTATCGGCGGCAGTTGAGCAGATTATCATCGACGCGGAAGGCTTTCTTGTTAGAAATGAGACGGGATATGCGGTGGATTTCACGTTTTTCGTCATTGTTATAGGTGCTCTTCAAACGCTCAGCGTACAAACGGTCAAGAGGTGCCTGAAGAAACAGGTTAATCATGAGTGTCAAATAATTCCAAGCACTTACTTGGTCAGGATAGGTCATCCGGTGCCACTTGCTGAATGCCTTCGTTGGCAAGTAGTAATATTCATAAGGACGTGATGCATCTCTATTTTGATTCCATTCTATCCTCACATTCGCTGATTTTCGAGGGTTTCCAAGCGGCGGAAGTGCAGGCTGGAATGAGGATATCATCGGGATACGGTTTTCGTATTCGTTTATCAAAATAGGTTTAGAATTCGAATGGAAGCGAGCGTCCGAGCTTTGGAGCTTCCTACGAAATCTCTCTGCAGAGTCCCAATAGCGCTGCTCGGCTTCCTTCGTTGGATAGGTGGTAGGAGGCTGCGAGGGAGTCAATAAGTGCCATCGTTGGCGATACAAAACTCTGCAGAGATTTCGGACATATGTGAAAGGGTTGTGACTTGCAACTGCAGCACGAACAGAGTTACACAGTCGTATAGGAGCATATGTAAGGACATGAAGTATCCTCTTGCTGAAGGAATTGTCCCCATGGAAGCATCGTTCTGTATCGCCGCGTTGGTAAGCGAGAAGAGCGAGAATGATCGTGGATGTAAGCACAAGATTGTTTTCGCGGAGAGATATACAGGACATCTGGGTCTTCATCGGAAAGGCCATAACGAGGCGAAAAATGTAGTTTAGTGTCGTCGAGAGTGTCCATGGGCAGACTTGGTTTGAGGCGACGGTTGTATTTGAGTTGAATCGCAGTGGCCTGCAGGCAGCAAGATTAAAACCACGCGTTTTCTGTTTGGCAAAGTTATCTTGATATTAAAGATCCGATTAGAGGTTAGGATTCATTTTGCGTGCATTCTCGCCATCGGATAGGGAGAGCAATTAGAGATGGAATCAACGAGTAGGAAATTTCCGAACGATGACAGGAACTATCGCAGTTTCATAAGCCTGGTGTTGTAAGTGGCATACTTGTTTGGTGCAAGAAGTTTCGCCGCGAGACATCTCACTGGCGGACATCCTGGAATCAAAGGAGGGCATATGCTCGTATCCCTACGAAAACCCCCCAGAGGAACCAACTTACCCCGGGACATCTGGGATCAATGTGGATTCTCTCCCCGAGTGTACGAGTGTACGTGACTGTAACCTCACGTGACTGTAACAGCATCGCGTTGGACGATTGCTCTTTTCTCCTTCTTTCACTGCCGGAATGACTCCTTCATCAGACAAAGAAGACGTGGACCCGACATCTGAACAAGTTCTGCTTACTTTCTACAGACGATTATACCCGTTCAAACAGCTCTTTAAATGGCTTAACCGAGGGCCAGAAAGAACAGAAAAGGAATTACGCCTTTTCCCTTACCGGGAGTTTGCCTACACTCTCCGAAATCAAGCTTATCTTCGATACAACTCCTATCCAAGCGACATAGAGATGAAGAAGCATGTCTGTCTTCTTACACCATCACGTTTCGAAATTGGGCCAGTTTACTCTGCTCAGGTCCGTCGCTGATTGCTCACCTTTTCAGCGGGATGTCTGACTCTGACTAAACTAGCCTAAAGATAAAAAGACTGTCCGCTCGACGCATTTTAAGGCAGAAAAGCGTGAAGTTGTCTTCGATATTGATATGACCGATTACGATCCGATTCGTACATGTTGTTCTGAGGCAGACATCTGCAAACGATGCTGGGGATTCATTGCTGTCGCGGTGCAAGTCCTGGATAAAGCTATTCGTGATCAATTTGGATACAATCAATTGTTATGGGTCTACTCTGGTCGTCGTGGTATTCATTTGTGGATATCGGACAAGGAGGCGTTCGAGTTGACAGATGACCAACGCAAGGCCATGGTGGAATACCTGACTGTAGTGAAAAATGGAAAGGAGCCTGGTAAGCAGGTTAATTCGCGGTTTGCCTCCAAGGATCTCCCACCGACATTAAAGTACATCGGCTGCTTCGCCTCATTTTCGGTACTGACGATTTTGTCCAGAGAGGCATGCCAAACGATCAATGAATCCTTTGACGAGTTGATTCTACAAGACCAGAACTGTTTTGGAAGCAAGGAAGGATACGAAACACTTCTTTCTCTCATACCAGATGCCAAGGTGGTTTCACGACTGCGCGAGAAATGGTCTGATAACCCGGGTAGTCCATCGTATATAAAGTGGGATGAGATGAAAGACGAAATCAAGACGTTGGAACAGCCCGCAAGGGTAAGTCGTTGCTCTTCTTCCTTGATTTTTGACCGACATGACACCGTTAGCGGGTGATGAGAAATGCCATGGAGGATATTCTTCTTCAATACGCCTACCCCCGACTCGATGCCGAAGTTTCCAAACATCGCAACCATTTGCTCAAAGCCCCGTTTTGCATCCATCCCAAGACTGGCCGAATATGTGTTCCTGTTGACCCTCGTCATGTGGCGGAGTTTGATCCTGCCAAAGTACCAACAATAGGCCAACTCCTTGCAGAGTTGGATGCAGCTGGTTCAAGTAATTCTGGTAGAGAGCATCGAGATGGCACGCAACCTATGTTATCGCGCTGTCTTGCCGTTGACAAGACTTTCTCTTTAGATTGGCAGAAGACGTCGCTCAAACCTTACATAGACATGTTTGATCAATATGCAAATAGTGTGCAGGAGAAGCAAACCAAGATGGGTATGTGTTCTCTCGTGCTTCGTCCTTTGCTAGACTAAATGCTTGGATTTTAAGACTTGTCCTGGTAATGGAGTGGGCAAAGACGGTATAGGCATCATGTATTCAAACACATGTATCTTGGTATCTCGGCTAGTTACTTGAACAGATAGATACCCTTTTTTATGTACAACATTGTTCATGCAGTGCATTCAGGCTTTCCACTTTTACAATGCTCCAGGAGCAGGCTGGAACTCAAGTGAAGGCTGAAAGAAGCACAAAATGCTTCATTCATTTCAGAAATAGACACTGTTGCATCAGGATGCGAGGACATCAGCTTCCTCCATGTTGCGCTTTCTTTCTGAATAATCCCATCTATCCATACCACCAAAGTTGATTTTCATGTTTTCGAAAGTCATGTTAAGCTGGAGATCAGGGATATGCGATACTTGAGCTCGCCAACTATCTCCACTAGAATGAAAGAAAACAATAAGTTAAGGAAAGTTAAAGAGGTATCTAGAAACAGCATCGACACTCACGTCGCAGTACCGTAGACATCGCCTTCTGGGCTGACTAGCCTCACCGACTGATCTGTATTCGACAGCGCATCATATATCCAGAGCGTAACTCCAGAGTATATCTCCTGCCATCCGGCGAAATCTACTAGACGGTTGGGAGGTGAGATACGCCTTGATCCAGACGGCACCACAGGAGCAGGTCGGATATCAACATCATTGAAAAGTCGAAGAGCTCGCAAATTCGATATGTTTTGAAAGATAGCGCGCTCCTCTGGCTGTGTAGCGTTTATGACCTTGATGAGCTTTCCTTCCACTTCCTCCTCTGAATCATCACTATTATCTCCATCTCCTATATCAATATCTGGGGGATTTGCAGATGTGTCTAGCTCAGAGGCAGTAGACTCTTGGCCACTGGCGCCAGAAATTTCGTCTTCGGCAGCTTTTAATTTGGCAGAAAACGTAGTCCAGGCTTCCTCGTTGGAAAAGTCTGTTCGTAGAACAAGCCCTCCAACAACATCGGATACAATCACATCGTATGGATCGTCGTCTTGGTCTTGGGTCAATGTGTTCTATCGGTTACAGTGGTCAGTTAATGTGAGATTATGTTGTAGGGCACAAAGACGCCATTACGGATTCCGAAGGAGTTTCAAGGGGTTCATTGTCTCCTGGTTTTTGTGGGTTAGAGGCCCAGAATTCCTGCAGGACGCAGAGCTGCCAATATCGACGTCCAGCCCCTCCTGCAGAATTTTCTGCCTTGATTGTAGCGTATCGGTTCTACTTGATAAACTGTCGGTCTTTAAAAATACAATATTATGAAACAGTGACACTTACAGCTATACGTTGAGCAAGTACGGTTCGCATTCTTAATGGTGTCAGGACTCAGGCCTCAGAAAGCAAATATCGATCTCTTCGGAACTTCGGACCGATGTCACTCACAAACTACAGCTTTGACCTCAAAACAGCAAATAGGTATAATTGCACATATGTGATAAAACAATCCGGAACAACAGGCAAAGCAATCTGACTGAAACATAAACTTGGAACTAAATAAATCCGAGGATGTGAAGTGATATTAAATGTATGTACATAGTCATTCGTCGATTATTTCCATCTCTAACCAGGCCAATAGTACGCTCCGAATAGGTTCAGAAGTGCAAAGGTATTCATAAACACGCATACCAACTAACGTACCGCATTCATCTGCACGCCCGAAACCTGTCAGGCAACTGTTTCGATAGTCCTCTTCAGAAAGCCCAAGAACGGTCTCTGAGTGAATATCCAATCCCTGAGCTCGCAGCAATATCGGCAAAGCAATGAGGGTCGGAATTTTTTCGGTGAGCCGTTGCAGTTCAAGGGTTTTATCTTCGACAAGGGCTTTGTCTTCGACCAGCCCATCATTCGCCCTGATCAGATGAGTAACCATGTCAAACAGATCAGCCAGCGCGCGCAAGCCGTTTAATGCTTCGTCCACAGCCTCTCTGGCGAGACGCCCGCCTTCAGTATCCGCCACAGGAACAGGAAGTGTGATAAACAGGTCAACGAGTGCACGTACATCAGCAGCTGGAGAAAGCGGAAGAACCGGTGCGGCCACTGGTGGCGATGGAGGACGGGAAGAAGGAAGTTTAATGGTAAAACGAGTGGGCGGAGGTGTGAGTGGTGGGGTGGCCGACGGCGAACCTCGACGTTTCCTCATTTGAGGTACAGGAGACGAAGGCGGAGAAGAAGTCGTAGCAGGGCGGTGGCATATTGCTACCATAGTTCGCCATACCAACGAGATGACAAACGGAGCCAGCAAATTTTGAGCCGTTCGGGATGAAGTGTAGCGTTTCAAAGCTTGCGTGTAGACAGGAATGATTGACTGGAGGGTGACAATAGAACTATGAAGCAAGCCATGTTTACTTCCTGGTATCACTTTGGCAGGATTTGAAAGCTCAAGAGCATCTAAAACAGGAACAAGTTCGTTCCTGATCCCACCTATGAGAGGGTTGACAACCCTGTGTACCAAGGAAACGAGGCCCTCGCGGATGGCTTTTAAACCATCTCCGCGAGCGTCGTTATCGAACCCAAGGTGGAGATCGTCAAACGCCTCCAGTAATTCGCCAGCGAGGGCGGCGATCGCAAGGGCGTGCAATTGAACAGCATTAGAATTAGGCGATTGCGTTGTGGGAGCGGAGGGAGTAAGGAATGCAGGAGAGGACAATAATGGGACCATCATGGTCGAGAGGTTACTGAAAAGTACAGACAAAGGCCTCTGCAGAGAGCGAACGATCGCTCTATGCAAATGAGGGTTTCCATTCGCTGACTTGAGTTCACTAGAATAAACATGTAAATAATTATATGAATGACCAAATTCAAGTCACATACGATATGATAAGGGCGCCCAGGGCACTTCCGCGTCCAATAGGAATAGGCCGTTTGCCCCCTATGACATCGCTCACAGCTGGCGATCCGAAAGGCTGAGCGACGGCTTTGGAAACTGCTTCGCTTAGCTTGAGACTAAGCATTTCCAGGTAAGATCCATCTTGGATCAGGGGAGCAAGCGGTGGACTAGGTAATGGCGCTGGAGAAGCTCGTCGCAAGTTATTCAAAGACAACTTTGTGAGAGGCTTTGAGCGTTCCATACCGATACCGGAGTCCGGGCGAGAAGGGGGCGCCGGTGACGTCGGCCTGCTTGAAGGGCGGAAAGACAATGGATTTTTGAGAGTATGCATTGTGGGTGGAGTGCTGTTTTTTTGTTTTCCGGTTTTTGTTTTGGAGTGTTGGTTTTATATGTTAACAGATAATGTTATGTACAAAAGTCTATGCACAATCTCTGGCGACCGACGACCAGATTTCAAGTTTTCGAAGTGCAATTATCCCATGAGATAGAAAAAGAGATGAAGGCGAGGAAAATATAGTGCTGGTCCTAAGGAGGACGGTCCGTGTCGAAGAGGAGGAAAGCAAGTGGTCCGGAGAGAATTTTAACCAGTTGTGTTGAGCTATAAGTAACATCAATAAGTGCTGCACAAAGGTTATGCCCCATGAACAAACCAGGAATAAGGTGGACTCATAGAATCGTGTAGGTAGCTTGTGGAGGTAATACCTCAAGAACGTTAGAGGGGGAGAGAAAGAAAAATTTCGCCCTTATATAAGACATGCCAAGCTCCCACACAGTCCATTCCGGCCCTTGTCTTGGACCGAAATCATTAACTCTCACAAATGCTTCATGTCATTCAAAAGCTTGTCAAAAACCATGATAGTTTCACAATTATACTATCTAGATTCCACATAATCCTCGAAAAGTCAAGAAAAATAAAAAAGTCAATCGATAAAATGTTCACTCTCAGTCCTTTAAAATATTCTTTACTGTTGCAAACAACAGTCCCCGTCCGCGCAACGTCCACAAGCAGCTTTCGTCCTCATTTTCTTTGAGCCGCAGAGCTACACACGACGACTGTGATATATGAGGTTTAAATTTGATCATGACCTTCAACTCTCCTTGTGGAAGGGGTGCCTCGTTAATATCACAGGTCTGTTAGCAAATGCCTCACTCACCAGGAAAGGGCGGTAAAGATGACTCGATAACGCTCATATTTACGTTGGGCGGATCCATTACTTGCATGCTTCGTAACAGTTGGTCGATCGACCCTTCATACCATCCACGAGCTCGTTCTTCAAGAGCTTCCCAAGTACTCTCGAAGCTCGGCTCATATAATGAACCATCTAGCAATTGAGATTTATGTGCACCTGGGAGATCAGAGACGAATGGCAAATCAAACGCAATAAGATCGTTGCGAGTAGGCTGTTGTACTTCAATTCTGAATAAATATTCGTGAATGGTCCACGACTGGACTCACCACTTCAGGGCCTCTTGCAAGGGTGGTCTTGGCACTTATTGTTGCAGACATTTCGCTTTCAAACTCTGCAGTTGAAGCTGCTAGGGTTAATTCTCCGCCCGCAACAAGCACGGGTGAATCAATGCTATGTGGAGATCCATGGCCGGAAAGGTCTGAGCTATAATCGCTGTTGGAAGGCCTCCGTCCTTGTAGCCGTGGCGTAGGGATAGGCGCATCATATGCTGCATATCGGAGCTTATTAACGGATAAAGAGTTTGAGTTTGATTTGGAAGATTGGTTTGGGGAACCTTGGTCAAAATCTGGATGCATGTTATCACTGAATTGATACTTTTGTAGCGCTTCTAAAAAGTCAGGAAGCTGAATTTTTGATTCATCAAGTGAATATCAAGGAAGAAATAAAGCCCTACAGTCGAGGAGCGCGCACTATGAACGACCTTGGCGAGCGCCTCCTTGTTTGAACAAAGTTGAAGAAATTGCTCACATCGCTGACGAGAGTAGCATCAATATGTGCTTGGTACGGTACGCTTGATATAGCTCACCCGTTTGATGTGCCTCCCGGATGCTTCTTTCAATTTCGACACAGTAGCCACAGTCTCCTGTTGAACGTCTTCACAATCTGCAGCAACCCTGACCATAGCGAGTAGGCATGCATCCTGAACGGGTGCTGAGAAGTACATAAGCGTGGCATTTAAATAGTATAAGTGAGGCACTTACATGGACAGAATGCAATCCGGGAGGATATTCCTTTCATGATGCCGCACGGAGAAGAAGAAGACGAATCTTGGCCGCTGCTCTCGCAAGCCAGAGCAGCCATTATTACCATTGTTGTGGGACCTAGCTGGCGATTTATCTCCGATAATGACTTGAGCATATGGGCGGATGCTTCTCTCCGGAAATCTTTCGAAGCTAGATTGGATACATGAGTGACAGTGCCACGAAATAAAGTGAAGATGAATTACACTGGCGGATATGTGTCAAAACCATTTCGATCGCATGCTCAAGGACGCGACCAGATGGATTGAGGGGATCAATTTCACCCAGTAAATTCATGACGCCCTGTGCATAGTGTTCCGGATCTGATCCTGCTTGAACTTCTAATACCTGAAGCAATCGAAGCGCAGACTCTGGCTTCAAATCAACAGGTACATTCGGTAAATTCTTCAATGTACCCATGTAATACGAAGAAGTGATATTTTTATCCACCATGTTCAGTATGTTCATAACCTACACACCGATAAGATCAGCTACAGCGACAGCATAACCCAAGTATGCACACAAACCTTTTTGCGTAGACCGGAGTCCGAGGAGTCTAAATATCTCATAATATGCTCAACCTCCCATTGTTCTAGGACTGCAGGGAATTCTGCGATTGTACCCGCCCAAGTCTTGGGGTCAAGGCATTCCAAGCAGGTTAGGAATAAATAGTTCTCGTTAGGTTCCCGCGACGTAAGCAGAGAGCGAATATGGGAGATAGGGGATCCTGTACTAGAGATGGATAGTGCTCCAGGTAAAGACAGAAAAGCGGAACGAAGAAGAACTAGAAGGATGTTGGATCAGCCATGCAGCCAACAAGACTTGAACTAACCGTAGTCTTTGCGAAGAAATGCGTGTTGAATGATCTCATTCAAGAGAGGAAGATTGGAGTCTGTAAGCCTGTCGATAGATTTAGTTTAGATGTCAAGTAGGCCAGCTTGAACTCACCCAAGAGTCCGCAGACTGGGTAGTAACCGGATGATTATTCTTCGTTCTCTTCTATCATAATTTTTCGACCAAGTCGCGTATAACAGTTCATTCACTGCGTCTTGAATTTGAGCACGCGCTGAGTCGTTGATCTACTCGGTAGATGTCATTGAGAGGGTACAGTCATAGCTCAGTGCATACCTCACAAAGTCGATAAGCAACAATCAACGCCGCGTTACAAACATCCGGTTCAAGATCCCGAACTCTTCTTGTGACGTCTTGTTGAATTCTATTCATAAGATCAGAGTCGTGGAAAGATAGTGCTTTAGATGCCAGCAGTGCTCTCCGCCGGACTTGAGGTCTAGGATGGAATGAGATTAGGGCCAACCAGGGAGTGGTAGCACCTACTGACGAGTTATGCGCCAGAAGATCGCGAAGACGAGACTCGATTGCGGGAATGACATCTTCGGAAGGACATTGGATTAGATGGTCCAATGCAAGGCAGATTTTTGGCAGTCGAGATGATTCCAAGTCCTATCATACCGATAGTTGGACATAGATGATAAACGATAGTGAGATGTGCTTCGTACTTTACGCAAAGTATTTACGAGCATAAGCTGAAGCTCATGACACGCTGGCAACACCTGGGCGCAAAAAAGGTAGCCTGGAACTTAGTATTTAGACAAAAGATCAGGAGGATCGAGAGATTTGCGAGCTGTTGACCTATACGCTTCTCAGAGACGCTGTGTCCGGCTTCCGCAAGATTAACTGCAAGAGGCAAAACGCTGTCCAAAGTAGGTAGCGGTGCAGTTGAAGCAGTGATACAGTATAGCAGAACTATAAGATATTCCTTGCACGTCGTCTGGAACAATTGGCTTTATTCAATTTGAGAATGTCCGATACTCACTGGAGACACGTTGTCAGCCAACTTCTGTATTAAAGACTTCATTTCTGCAACAACAATATCATCAACAACTTGAGGTGAAGGTGCCGATTCCACTTTTCGAACAAGGACATAGTGAAGCCTGCTTGAAGCACCAGAGGAAATGAAAGGAGTAAAGTTCATAGCAGAGACGCGCCTGGTCCCGTGCACACAAAATAATTTACAAACATACACGACATATCATTATGGTACAAAACATACGTATAGCGCTACATTTTATCTCACTAAATAGGGATGTTTGACGAGTTCGTCGTACAATTCTGGAGGAAGATCTCGGACAAGCGTAACAGCGATTCCAATGACCGGCAAGGCTTCTAGAGGAGGGAATGTCCGTAGGAGACGCATAGGGCTACGGAAGGAGTCAACCCCTGGCCCAAATCTAGAACTAGTGACTGACCTGGAAGAACTCATTACTTCATCTCGTATGAGAAGGAGTTGAGCAATAACACATAGAACATTGAGGTGTACACCAAAGGCGAGTAAAAAGTCCCATAATTGTAAGACCTGGTCAAGTGGGGGTGTACATGCACATAAAGTCAGGATAGCTGATGAAAAGGTTAGCATCTTATACGGGGAGGGAGAAAAGTCGTACAAGGAAATGCATAGATTTCTGCGGATAGATTTTTTTGATCGTAGGTGAGCATAAAGCTCGGGGTCAACAATCTTGAGGCATTTATCCAGAAGCTTGAGAAATTAATTTAGGACAAGGAGCAAAGGGGGCATATGTAGACCAACTCTTAGACCGCGATGTACACCCTCCAGAGTAGGTTGAACATAAAGGGGACATGATTCTTCGATAAACTTAGAAAAACAGAAAAATGCCTCGAGTTCGGAGGGCATAGTATACAGGAAAGGAGCCGCCAAGACATTCATTCCTTGCACATAAGTGAAACCCAGTTGGTCCAAATCATGTGTATCTGCATGCAGATGAAGACCTAGCAGGGTATGAAGGTAGAGATAGCTTACCATGATTCCGCCATACAAAGGCATCCAATAAACGAACAAGCATGTCCTCGCGCACTCGTTCTTTGAATCCTCGATCAGTTGCCAGAGTCCTTAATGGAGAATTAAGTCGTGGATCTGGCGAAAAGACTATTAGCGTACCTGAAGGTATCGTTCCGAATTTTCTCTCGGACTTCGCAAGGCCCTCGAGAGACATATTGGAGATAGGTATTGGCAGAGACGTCGTTGACTCGAAGAAGAATTTTCCATATACGAGGCCGTAAAGTAGGATCCTAGACAAAGATGAGCAAAAAACAATAGCTGGTGGATCAATACTTGCAGCAGACGAAGGAATTCCTTCCACAAGAATCATTCGGCGCAATTTCTTCAGATTTGAATCATCATCGACTTCAACGTTGGTGGATCTCGATTTTGACGAAAACTTGGGTTTACTGAGGACCTTGTTGAACGAATGGGCGGTTGTAGCCGACATGTTGATGAGAGAAGAAAAGAAAGAAATGATGTTTACTTGCGTAATTCATTGTTGACCGGATTCTTTCATGGAGACTCCTCCTCCGAACGGTTTTGAGATCCCGCCAGTTCCTCATCTGCCAACGCCTTCTGGGTCTCGTCATCGAGGTTCTTTTGGTTCTTCATTCTCTTTTGGTCCACAAAACCTTGTGGATTCTTTCCTCGAAGCAAATTCCAGCACTTTTTCGAATAATCACTCGATTTCCCTGGATCCAACTCGCTCAATTCTGCATGCATCGCCTCTACGCTCCTCGCCTCGCAGACAGCGCAAGCCGAAAGAAAGCATTAACAGGCCCCATCCGCTGGCAAACGACACAACAGGCATATTTCAACATTCAGACGACGATGCAGACGATGAGGAAGAATACGAGTGGGGAATGGTAGATCGGATGCGCTTGTGGAGGCACGACGCGCTAATGCAGCATTTGTATGAAACAGCAGCCTTCTGGGCGACAAAATTGTGAGCTGGACAAGTATGTTTCATCGTGTTTTATCCAGCCATTGCCACTCTAATTCACTTTAGACAACCCAAATGACGCGTTTTGGCTCGCGCAGATTTATTTCATGCAGCATCAGTATTCGCGTGCTGAACGCCTGCTTACACGTCCTTTCTCAACAGCTCCTCCAAAACATCCGTCGACACCGCCCTTGAACCTGACCAATGGTGATTTATCGACTCTTGCATCGAAAGGGAAAGGAAAAGAACGCGATAATCTACCGCTTAATGCTCCTGTACCGCGTTTGCCTTTGGGTCCAACTGGAATTATCGAAAGTAACCAAGATGGTAACGAAAACATCTCGAGGCTCGTTGACATGAGCGTTGCGTGTCGATATCTCGCTGCCCAATGTCAGGTGCGAAGTTTTGCTAATTATACAGTTCTTACGTCCTCACTGTTCGTCAGGTCCGTCAAGGCAACTGGTCAGATGCGACCGAGATGCTAGGAGAAGCTAATCCATTTCGCGACTTGGAACAAAACAAGCCTGCAATGCCTGACATCGATGGAGGTATCAAAGTAAATCTTGTCTGCTTGTTGTACATTTTTTTGTCTAATATCGCAACTCAGATTGAGGCTTCAATGTGCCATCTACGAGGTCTTTTGATGCTCAAATTAAACCGTGGCGATCAAGCCAAGAACTGCTTCATGGAAGCTCTTGCTCTCGATGTCAAATGTTACGATGCGTTCGAACAATTGATCAGTGGTGAGATGATGACACCAGAAGAAGGTAAGCATGTTACTCTTGTCCCTTGAACGTTTGATGATCTTTTTCAGAATGGGAGTTTGTACAAGGTCTCGCATACGCATCACAAGCACCACAGGATGCCGCCTTCATTCAACTGATATATACGACGCGACTGCGGAAATACAAGCACGCAGAGGAGCATGCTCTCACACGCCAGCGGCTAGTCGAAGAATACGGACTCGGGGATAATCCTGATGTCCTCTTTAGTTTTGCAGATGCTCTTTACGCAAATTTTCGATGGTCGGACTGTTTTGTTATCACCTCCCGGTAAATAAGACTTAACGCTCTTTTGCTGTTACTGAATTGTTGATAGGATCCTTGGGCTGGTGTCCATTCATAATGCAACGACACCATTACACATTGCCTGCATGTATCACTTGAAGCACCTCCATTCCAAGCTTTTCATACTAGCTCATGAAATGGTTGACCGTGAGCCGGAGAATCCCATTAGCTGGTATGCTGTTGGTGTTTGGTATTTAAGTAACGGGAAATGGGCTCAAGCTCGTCAATACTTCAGGTTTGCGTGTGTAACCGAGCTGTTTCGCTGGTAATCTGACCTCTTCCTTACAGCAAAACCTCTCTAATGGATCCCAGATTTTGGTCCTGCGTGGATCGCCTTTGCTCATACATTTGCAATGGAAGGCGAGCATGATCATGCCGTTACGGCGTACTCGACTTGCGCGAGGATGTTCACTGGGTAGGCTTCTTTCACGCGGTGCGAGCTTATCCAGGCTCATCGCTATAATAGTTCTCATCTCCCATTAATGTTTGTCGGCATGGAGCAGATAACTCTCTCGAACTATGAGCAAGCAGACGAAGCGCTCAACGCATCGTACTCAATGTGTGATGGGACCCATTGTTGATGAATGAACGAGGTGTTATGGCTTATAATCATGGAGAGTAGGTGCTCGTGATCTCATCTAAGGTATTAAACTTGACAACTCTCCAGCTACGAAGAAGCTGTGACGCTCTTCCAACGTGCACTTGATTTAGCCGAAGTAACACAAAGCTCGCAGCACTCATGGACGACTACTTATGTCAATTTAGGAACTTGTCATCGAAAACTGAAGTAAGATTCTATTCGTACGATTTTACGTGAATTTTTAACTGGTTTTTTTGTTCAGGCAATACGAGCAAGCTAAAGAGGCATATCAAAAAGTATTACTTCTTGATCCTCGACATGCTCTTGCCCTAGGGTTTCTTGGCTTGGTATACCATCTCTTAGACGATCTTGACCAGGCCATTATTAAGTACCACGAAGCAAGTATCTCTTTGTCCGTGTGGTGATCATTTCTTGACCTTGCTTCTACAGGCTCTCTCGGTTGATCCTATCAACGGATACATTCTCGAGCTGCTCAACATGGCTCTCGAGTCCGCAGCGAATTATGGGCTACGCGATCTTAATCCCAATTTTGGTCCAGATCAGTTCAAGATACAGGCGGCTCGACTGAAGGAAAAATTCATTCGTTTAAAGCCAGAATCGAAGGATCTATTTGACTTCTACATCAATGCTGCTACTCGTGGAGTTTCTAAAGGTTCACTTAGTGCTGCACCCGAAGCAATGGCCATTGGGTAGGTATCGTAATTTGCAGAACGAGCAGTAGTTTGGAAATGTCATATGGCTTTGGCGTAAAAACAGAGTGATAATAATATACCAAACTATGAAGAGACAGTCCAGACCCGGAGAGCGTTATCAGTGAAACCAGCAAAACAGAGTCTGACCATCAGCAGACCAGGCAATGGAGACACATTCGGGCTGTCGGCCACCTTCCTCAGCATAAGCTGGCTTAAGTTCATCGACGATGGACCTTCAAAAATGTCAAACATCGCACGAAGAATCGATACAAAAGAATACTCACTTGCTTTCAAGGTCGAAAATTTTGACACAGCTAGCAGTGGCTGCGCAGAGCCAGTATCGGTTGGGAGAGAAAACCAGGGCGTTGACAATGTCACCAGCCTCGAGGGAGTAAGAGGTGCTTGCCCTCATTGAGATCCCAGAGCATAGTGATACCATCCTTGCCACCGGAAGCAGCGAGCGAACCGTCAGGTGAGACTGATACTGTGTTAATGTAACCGGTGTGGCCGTAGTGGTTGGTTTTGAGCTTGAATTTAGAAAGTTCCCAGACCTAACATGGGAAGAGGTAAGTACTCGGAAGAGATGAAAATGGATGTAGTCAGAGATCTTGGTGGAAAGTTGGTCTCATAGGGTAAAAACCCTCTGAAGTAGCAAAATATATATGATATCATATACTAAGGGGGAAAAAGAACGAATAGGCACCTTGACAACCTTGTCCCAACCACACGATACAATCACTGGGTTCATAACATTGGGGCTGAAACGGACGCAAGAAACCCTGAACGAAGCTTAGTTGAAAACTATTAACCAAGTACTTACGCCTGACGTACCATTCGGAGTGACCGTCATCCTTGATGTCGTATTTGCACTCTCCAAGAGTATTCCAAAGTTTGATCGTCTTGTCACGCGAACCAGAAACGATTTGTCGGTTGTCGGCACTGAAGCTAACAGATAAGACATCGGAAGTGTGGCCAACAAAACGACGCGTTGTGAGGCCAGTGTTCAAATCCCAGAGACGCAATGTGTGGTCCCAGGAGGAAGAAAGTGCGAATTGGCCATCAGAGGAGATGACAACGTCAGACACAAAGTGGTTGTGGCCTTGAAGAATACGTTTTGGGTAGCCATACGAATCATCGTCTCGGGTAAGTTGCCAGACAATGATAGTTTTATCTTTACTGAGAAATTAGAGCCAAAACACGGATCCGAAATATTGACAAATACCTCTGGAAGCGGTGAGGATCATGTCCGGGTTCTCAGAGGAAGTAGCGATGGCTGTAACCCATCCTTTGTGGCCAGTAAGAGAACCAAGGAATCTCAGTGATTCTGCCATTTTTTTTGAAGAGTTGTCGCTGGTCGAGCTGGTACGAAATGTCCGCGAAACTGTACAGCTGACAAATTGAGCCTGTCACACAGTCACATGACTTTAGCGCTTAGTGCTTAAGCGCTGTCACAGGCCGAGAAACAGCCGAACTTCAACTATATTATTGCCATTTATGGAACTTAACGAGGGAAACAGCTCTTTTCTTACCACCATGTTTAATCTCCTTGAGTCTAACTCTCAGTTATGGCGGCGCAAAAGCACTCTTAACAGAAGGATCTTTTGAATACATTATCACTGTGATCCGAGAGGACTGCTTGACATTGAAGCTTGACCAACCTGCGTCAGGATAACATCAAAAGTGACCGGCCCAGGACGCGTAGAATTCTCCTGGCTCGCTCATAAAGATGGCGTACGCCTTTGTCTCTAATTCTATCGCGGTCGGCTCAAACTCTCTCTAGACCCTTCACAGATCCTTGGAAATGAAATTCAAACCAACCTCGCCGTCCTCAATCTTGAGACCGACCCAGAACGTTTATGCGGTCTTTCAATGTGCGTGTGCGCGTCTTTTTCGTAGAGAGGTCTGATATCTGACCTGTTTTATGCAGTATCGGAATAGAATACCAAGTTAGAGAGTGCGCCACGGTGTTTTAAATCCGAAAACTACGTCCAACGCTTCTACTAGACAGCAACCCCGAGCGAGAGGAAAAGAAAACGACACGGGGGGAACCTGGACTAGAAGGTAATTAGAAGCTGACTTATGACATTGTACTCATTATATCTCGGTCAGATATCAGCCAAGAACCATCCAAAATCGCGTACTCCAGCTCTCCCTGATCACCGAGAATCCAACAACTCTACTCTCAACACTGGACACCAAACTCCTCCCCCACCAGCACACTGGAGAACTTCCCCGCAAAATCTACCGTATGTATCGTAGCTAAGGTCTTGTTCGAAAGCTTCGTTGACTGAATTGCTAGACAACTGCCGAGAGATCTAACCTTACAGTTTGTCCACCGTGTTTATTCAACAGCTTATCTAGGTATAAATAATTCCCCTCAGCTGGGCTCCCTTAAAAATGTACCATTTCCCAAAAAACCCAAGGATTCAACCACTACCACATGAATGAGGTGACGAACGCGAATGAGGTTGCTGGTCCTGACCCAAAGACAACATCCATAAGAGGTCTGCGTCTGCAAATGTAAGCTCTTCGAGAAATTTTTCTGTTTCTACTAACACTATACGTTATGCGATAGTCAATTTGTTCTAGTTCGGGTTGGAAAAGTCCCAGCCTTTCAAATATTCATCTGACAACTTCTGCTAGCTTGAACAAACCGGTATGAACAGTTTTCTGCTCTTTGCTTCCACGTGTTACGATTCTTTGTTGTTTTTTTACCCTATTTGATCGCCGTACTACGTAGGCTAGATCTCAAGTGCTTTTTTGTCTGGTGTCTTTCTTACATAAACTGTTTCGCTCTTTCCTCTCAGGACTATCCACCTACTGACAAACGGTATGCAGGTCGTGGAACAAGTCCCGTTGCCCAAGAGCCCTATGAAAGTCATCCCAAACGTAATCGTATCCTGTATTTTTCCTTGCAAAGCTACGTTGCTTACGTGAAATAGGTTGCATCAACTACTCTAAACAAAGGAACAAAGCGCGCGCGCTCGCTCTCGCATGGCGCGCAAGGTATCGATTCGCTTCTGCCGTCGTTTCGGCCCTCAAAGAATTCTCAGCCTTTGGACTCAGATTCGCATGGATTTACTTCCAATGCAAGCTTCGGGCTTGGAAGCGGCCGAAGCTCCCGTCCATCGTACAACCTCCCCCGCCAAAATCAGCAAACACTCTCAGAGCATCCCAAAGATGATGCTTTTTCAATGCCATTTAAATTTTCCTTCAAACCTCGCGTCATCGAGTCACAATCGCTTTCTAAGCCCAGATATTCCTCATCAGAGGCGAGTAGCGGCCAATCGCACCTGTCGAAGATGAAGTATAGAAGCGATGATGCCCATACGGCCAAGCTCTCATATGAACTTATCAGGTTGCGCGAAGAGCTTAGCGCCGGTTACAATAGACAACAAATCATTCTGGATGAACTGCGAAAGATGGGAGTCGAAGATACGGTATTGAAGCCAATGCTTGCTGTGTTTCAGGCGCACACGAAGGTCAACGGTATAGGAGAAGCAAGGCAGCAAGACACTTCCGATCCTGGATTGATTGCGGACGTCAGTTCTGGTAAGGCTTTGTACCTTTCAATTATGTGCTAATTTCAATTTCTTTCAGATGAGAAACTATTCCAGCTGCGCGCGATTGAACGTGAGATAAAGAGTGAGCAAAGGAGAACAAGTGCTGCGCTGAAGGAGCTCAAGGTTATTGAGAAGGAAGGGCGAGGGCCTTTTGTAGTACCAAGCTTACTTGAAGCTTTCGTGAGTCTTTCGAAATTAACGACGCAGGCGCATGAAAAGGCCAAGAGTGATTTGCCACTGTCTGGGCAAAATGATGATGGTTGAGGCGACCGTTTTTCCGAATTCCTACTATCGTTGGAAACCTATTAGCTCGTTGACGCTGGAATAAATCTTCTTGAACGATGATTTCTACCTGGCCTCGCGGGCAATGCCGTGTTGTTTCTAGAAGCATATCTGCTTCTCCGATTCCCATGAGTTGAACAACCCCTCGACATCATGTTCTGCCATGTTTTGATCAGCGAGGGCGTTCGTTCCCCAAAGTTCCCATGTTTTGTGAACATCGAGTATTCCACCAATCGGTCTATCCATCTGCGAATTTTCATTTAATTCCGAATGAATGTTGCTCTTCGGGTGGGCTTGTCATATGCTGTCATCTAGTCAATAAAAAAACCAGCCAAAATAGTGGCCTAGAAAGTCCTAAAAAGGACATTAGTGAACTTGCATCATGCACGTCAGTAGAAAACCCCTCAGATCGACTATTCATGATATCTATGATATGATATTGACTGGGAATGCAGCCGTTCCCCGTGTCTGGTAGACAGACTAGAAAATCAACGAATCTACCCTTCTCCCGCAAGGCGTGTCGATTCATATTCGGGACCTATCCTCGAGGGGCTTGGAAGTACATTGTTAAGATTTATTTACATAGAATAAGTAGTATGTATGCTCTACAGTGATATACATTTGAAGCGATTATAAGAACTCTAGGTATGGAGGGAATGCGACACATGAAACACGAACAACAATCAATGGGGATGCGGTATGATGACGATAGAAATTAGTATGAAAAATTGTAACTGTAAAATCAAAGAATGCCATTACACAACAGATCCCACCCAATACATTCTGCAAGGAAAATATAACACACCCTATTGCACTAAGGCATTGATGCTCTTCATACCTCTGCCAGTAAGATGCTCGGATTTCCAGGCTCCATGGTTGAGACTGACATTCCCACCGTTATACATGTCGTGATACATCGGAGAAGGTTGGTGAGGCATGTAGTTATGAACTGGCGATAGATCAGACCTTCCTTGAGCCAGTCCATACAGACGGCCATAGCGAGGCTCATCAGCTGCATACCGCGTCTCGTAATGTGAATAACGATCATAATCGCTGCGAGGAGGGGATTTGCGATCGTACTGTTCATTGGTAATACGTACTCCCGTAGGACGTGACAATGCGTCCGTAGAGTCATGCGACGAAAAGCTCTGAATGGGAGCGAGAACCGGACCCGATGGCGGTGGAGTATAACGGCTTAGTGAGGGCGCCAGAATTACCGAGTGAGCTGAGTCAGATGAGGAGGCAGAGACACCTTGATCGTAAGGTGAGGAGTGGGTACTATCACCATCGTAATATCCAGTCGGAGTGGGAGGTCCTGAATGGGAGGCAGGAGATGGTGGTCCCGTACTGGGCTTACTGCTCATCGAAGAGAGCATACGAGGATAGGCACGTTGAGACTGAGAATGCGAAATGTGCGATATGGAATGACGACTAGAAATCGATGATCCGGAAAGGGCCGGTGAATTGGCCTGTGAAGAAAGAGCCTCTATGCGAGGGAGGTTGAACTGATATCCATCTGAAGAGTATGTTTCTGAGGCGGTAGGACTATTTTGACTATAAGTATATGCAGAATTGTTACCGATTGCTCCTGGTATGCTACTGTACTAGAACGAAATGCGTATGAGGGAGCAGGGGAGTTTGCCTGAGCCAAAGGTGGCGGAGTCATGGATAGATTAGGAGTAAATGAGGAAGATGCCGATGGATATGGGGCTTGTGGAGACGATTCACCGCTAGACACTGGAGACGCCCGGGGATAGATTGTGGCATGAGCCAGTGGCGGCGGAGAGTCTGGAGGTGGACTATACTCCGGAGCTCTACGTGCAGCCTCCAAAGGCGGAGGAGATAGGGAGGGTGAAATGGTGGCCTGTACAAGAGGAGGAGGCGAAAGTGGAGGCTGGTCGGCATCGGAATTATTCGTGCGTTTTCCTCGCCGAGAAGCCGAAGAACGTGAAGACGTTCTACGAGAGCCGGGAGACAAATGGATCCGATAGCTAATGGGAATCAGAAAAAAAAGCTGTAATCAAACGTAGAAAAACCCACTGTTGCTGTAGATTGTCCTGTCTGGAACATCGAGTCTCACAGCCAGGGAAAGGACATTTATGGTTTTTTTCTCCTGTATGAACCCTGGAATGGCGCGCTAGGTGGCCACTAGTCGTAAAGCAGCGGTCGCAAGTTGGGCAGACATGCCTCTTTTTAGAGTGACCCTGATTCGGGGTCGAACAACTGCAGGGACTTTTTAGCTACCATTGCAGATGTAGACAAGGGTCACTTACGCGTTTATATCTTCAAGCTCTTCATTAGTTTTGGAGTGCACGCGGGGCATTGTCGCCACTTCAGCTCTGCTGTATCAGAGTCAAGATAAAGAGGTAAAGTTAAAGTTCAGAACGGGAGAGACGAAAAGGTTATTTGTGCCGCTTATGAAGGAGAATTTAAGTATGTTCTATAAATTCACGTAAATTCCGCTATGTCGTACACGAACACGTGCATCAATTCATTCAAATTATTATTTGAGATAAATAAAATAAAATATTTAAAAATTTGGATTCTGCTCTTGTTAAAGCTGCATTTGTCTCCCCTGACCTTGGTCTGTCACTGTGTTCGTTTTTACTTGCTTTTGGGAGAGCTCAGCGAAGGAGAAATAGCCAAGAACATATGTTATACGTAAAAATACTGTGCAATCAATTGGTGTCCTGAGAAAGTAACTAGGACGATTTGCACAGAAAAACAAGTCGATCTTCCAATGGAGTCGCGAATCTCAGATCTCTGCATGTTGCCGGCTGAGTTACTAGATGCGGCGGCGAGTATCACAACCCCGAAATTTAGTGTCAAAGGCTCATTGAAGCAAAGTTTCTCCAAGTGGCGACATTGCAGAAGCTGGTTGCCCCAAACGTACAGGAGAAGAGGCACACTGTGCACTGCGATTGTAAAGTGTTAAGTATAGAGAGTCTCATCAAGTTAGCACGACGGGGACCTGTAATGAATGGGATAACTAAAGCGAGCCGTCGGACGCTCAGAACGTGGAGTAAGATGTTACACTTAGTATTACTGATATATGATGGTTTTGATGCGCAAGTGTTTCAACTTTCAAAGGTTTCGGGAACGGCGCGCATGAGCTTTCCTTAATATGGAAATTCCATTTTTTCCGGACTTTGGCGTTTCTGTCAACGTTTCAAGATCAGAGTCAAGTTGCGTTTCTGCGTATCCAAAAGCTCTTTGCTACCTATTGACTTGGATCATTGAAATTCTTTTATCAGCCACCCAACTCCTAACTATCCAGCTATCTATTGCTACTTATATGGCTAACTCCTTAGCCCGAACAGGGCGGTGGCGAAACTGAGACTTTGAGCAAAAAAACAACAGAAGTGAAAATTGGGTTAGAACCTGTTAGAACCAGCTGACTCCTGAGTAGTCCTGAGTCCATCACAACGGGAGATCTACCTAGAGTAAGGATTTGATAAGGTCCGCAAGTGATTGATCTTTAAACGTAGTTTACGCAGTGATATCATGTATTGTTCAGCAAATACCAAGTACAATAAGGATCGCTGAAAACACTTGTGGGTCCCAAGTGCCGCAGCGTCCCCAGATTATCATAACTTGGATGAATCTGCGAACAGTAATTAATGGCGATACGTAGCAGTATGCAAAAGAAAGAAAAGTTCATAATCAACCCATCCAATCGAGCTCACCAAGGCTGACAGAGGCTGACGCGCTAACGACAAGTTCATCAGAATCAAGATGCTCACTTGAGCTCTGGGCTGAAGTTTGAAATTCCAGTCCCGAATTACCCACGGTTTCGAATGTGCAGCATTCCAGCATTCCAGCATCTGCCACCGTCACCCGGCACCGCAAGCTACTCTCTGAGAGAGTTGTCCTTTGTACTTTAGGTCGAGCTCACTGCCTCTCTCCCATGGTGTCCTGGGACCCCGCTAGAGGACGGAGCCGCTTATTAGGTGTCCCACGTAAAATTAACGCTCAAAGGAGACTACTGCAGTGTCGTTGAGGTACAAAACACGTCCCAGTTTTGCTGGGAGATAGGTATTTGATCTAATACACAAGGATAACAAGAGAATTTTGAATACAGAATCGGCTCACGACGTTGCCAACGACGTCGTCAATCTTAATAACACAACATAGTGCATGAACTTACTATTATGTACCTGGACCTGGTGGACTTAATACAATAGTCGATTTATTGTCACATCGCCTAGAGTCGTTCTATCTACATAAGTGACTGGCCTGAACACTCCTGCACACGTTGGAAACAAATCGAAGTCGGAGAGTATGTTTGAACAGCGGCGATATTCCATTCCGCTCAAACAAGTCAAGTACACTGCATATGGCAATGGAAGCTGTAGACCCGGATCACAGAGGTTTATCACAGAACATTTCGGTTGAGCGGTCTTGGCTTTTTCTGTCGTAATTCTTTCTTTCTTTCAAGTTCTTTCCTTCCGTACTTTTAAAGTTTTAGCTTGATGCGAGTTCACTCTGTTGAGACGGCCCGACGAGGCGAGTTCGATACTGTAATCCCGCACTATGCAACGTATAGAAAAGCGGAAACCAAGAGAAATTATTGAAGGTCGTCACAGGGATTTAGCTCGAAAGAGCTTTGAACAATCACAGGCAGAGGTCCAGAGAATCCCACCCCAGTTTACACGATTATATCTATCCTGACGATTTGGAGCGGTGGGGCTGGTAATCGAAGAATTTATTTTGGAAAGATACGAGATGGAACCCATGACAAGAGGTGATTTAAACTAGAAATGGAGCTGATATCTCCACCGACGACTCCGTCGATGTCTGTCGCTGTAAACTATGTCGAGTAGGCTTGGGAAACAAACCTTAAACGATCCGTCACAAAAAAATATTGGTACCTGGCTTCAGGAGGAACGACAGCGAATTGGCGGCGTTTGTACAGACTCATAAATCACCATCATAGATGTGACTCCAGATCTAAAACAAATTCAGCCTGTCTGAACCTGTCTACTTCTTTTCAGCTTTTTAGTTACGGAAACACGTATATACGTCTGTAACTGGACACCGTCACGGGGTAATCAAAAGCCAAGGACGACGACTTTTCATAAAGGCAGTACCACTGTGTGCGTGACGGATCGCAAAACAAAACTTCATGTACATACGATCGATAGAGAACGCTTTGCCACATGCACGTGAGAGGCCCAACCTTCCTTTATGACACTCATCTCAAGGATCCCCGTGATATTTGACACTGACCCAGGCGTAGACGATATAATTGCCTTGTAAGTTATTCAAGCGCTCATATATCATAGTACTGACCCTGTTCAGATTGTTCGCCCTTTCCTCTCCAGAGCTCGAGATCTTAGCGATCATTGTGTCCTATGGTTTGTTGTGACTAAATTTCTTCAAAGAACGCACTCATGTTGTACAGGAAATACTGATTTGGACTCTGCATAGTGAGCTCTGAATGAAAATTCTGCTACCCGGCTGCTTATCATTTATTTATTGTTTTTCAGTGCCAATGTTCTCAAATCATATCAAGCCATACGAAGGCACTTGGATCTCCATCCCCACGATGCTATCCGATTTCCAAACTTTTTTAATGCTATAAAAACCATTATCTGCAGAGGAAGCGATGGCCCGCTCGAAGGCGCACTGCATAGTGCTACCTATTTCCATGGAAGGTCTGTTTAGGTTCTTGTGAACATGAGCACAAGTTGATTCTTTTATAGGGACGGTCTTGGTGAAATCAACGAACGACATCCCGATTTAAACATTACTTCTATCCCAGAACA